>CM031241.1:638103794-638703794 GCA_018340775.1 Taxus wallichiana var. yunnanensis | reverse complement strand
ATGCATTACATTTAATGCTAATTCTACTCAATTACTTTCCATGCATGTGGGATTATTCTTAATAGCTCAAGGGGCAACGACACACAACATATCTGTTTTTAGTCTTTATTATAATAAAGATTGTAGAGAAAGGGTTGGGACAAAGGGGTCTTAATAGAAAGATAGCTAACAACATAGCTCATATTTGGCTAGTGGAGGTTAGTAAAAGAGACTCTATTCACTGATGATAGAGAGTGACATTTATCAGCGAATATAGAAAGAATGAAACAATTGGAGTTTTGTCTCCATGGGTATTGCAATAGGCTTATGATCCATCATCTTAAATCTCTCGAGCATAGTGTTGACACACTTCATTTGAGATACAAAGATGCAATGTCCCTTTTGCAATACGTCAAAGCCAAAAGTGATGTAGAAAATTTTGAGATTTGCCATGTTGAATGATCACTTGCTTTAAATCATTATTTGTGGAGTCAATCGTCTTCACTAAGCCGCCAATGTTATTTAGATTGTTGAGATACACAATGAGAATCACAAACTCCTCACTTTGCTCTCTGAGGTAGAGGTTTGGATCATGGACTTATTTGGAATCCATGTTGCATGAGATGCTCATCAATCTTGATGTACCAGGCTTGGGAAGCCTACTTGAGACCATACAAAGACTTGATAAGTCTACACACCTTTTGTTCTTGACCAAGTGTGACAAAACCCTCTAGTTGGGTCATGTAGACTTCCTCTTGCAGATCTCCATTCAAAAATGCACTTTTGATGTCCATCTGATGGACTTTCCAACCAAATTGTACAGCCATATCAAAGACCATTATGATAGTCTTTGTCTTGGATGTGGGAGCAAAAGTCTCTTCATAGTCAATTCCTTCGTGTTGTGTGTAGCCCTTTCCTACAAGTCTTCTTTTGTACTTGTTAATACTATAACATGCTTTGTACTTGGTCTTGAATACCCTCTTACAAAATATAGGTTTTTTCCCTGTTGGAAGATCAACAAGTTGTCATGTATTGTTCTTCATGAGTGCCTGATACTCGGCATCCATGGCATCCTTCCAAGGTTTCGACTCTTGGGCTTCATGAATTGTTGAGGGCTCAAAAATTTTTATGCCTATGATTGTAAGGGCCAAATTCACCTCTTCACAGGCCATGCTATGAGTCCTCAGTCCTGAAGTGCAAGTGACTGACATTCCATCCAATTTTGCATCTCGAATAGTACTGGTATACCACTTGGGTATGCATTGTGCAATACTTGTGGATGGTGGAGCTGGAGTACCCAATCAATCATCACCATCATCCTCATCATTAATACCATTATCAATGCTGTCATCATCATCATAATCATTTATAGGATCAATGCATGGATCTTGTGATGGTTCAGAGGGGTAAATCAGACCCACCCTTTTCATCAAATGCAACATCTTTGCTCATGTATACCTTCTTGGTTTTAGGATCCATGAGATGGTAGGCCTTCAACTCTTCAATGCACCCAAGAAATATACATTCCAAGTACTTGTCCAATTTTTCCTCGTCTTCTTTGGAATATGCATATGTGCTTTTCAACCACAAATACTAAGACGAGAGATAGAAGTCTTATACTCCAACATCCTTCTTGTGTAGTCATATCATTGAGAGTTTTGGTGGGTGCATGGGTCAGGAAGTAAACTGCAATGCAAACAACCTTTGCCCAAATATGAACGGTCCAAGCTCGAGTCCCAAATCATACTGCCATCTCCACAATGGTGCGATTCCACATTTTTGCAACACCATATAGTTGTGGTGGGTAGGAAGCAGTCAGCTGTTGGCAAATGGTTTGCTCCTTAGAGAAGTCATTACTAGTGAATTCCTCCCCTTGATCTGAGCTAAGGACATGAATGTGGTGACCAAATTGTTGTTCCACACGGGTTTCAAATTCTTTGAAGCATTGGAAGGCTTAATTTTTGGTTTTTAAACCAGCATACCCACATTGTTTGTGACTGATCATTAACAAGGTGAAAATACTTGAATCCACCAGCACTCGTATGGGTCACACAAATTAGTGTGCAGCAAATCTAAAGGTCCTATTGCCTAGTGAGTGCTTATGCCAAAAGGGGTTCTATGTTTTTCAGTTAAACTTGTAGAGAATGGATCTGTGGTCTTCTTTAGTGAGGGAAGACCTCTCACCATATTATGGCTGCTGAGTGCAGTGTCCATCCAATACTAAGATGGCCTTCAACTCTTCAATGCACCCAAGAAATATACATTCCAAGGACTTCTTGTCCACTTTTTCCTCTTCTTTGGAACATGCATATGTGCTTTGCAGCCAAAATACAAAGACGAGAATTAAAGTCTTATACGCAGACCATGCTGCTTGTGTAGTGATGCTGTTGAGAGTTTTGGCGGGTGTACGGTTCAGCAGTAAATTGCAATGCGAACAATCTTTGCCCAATATGAACAATCCAAGCTTGAGTCCAAAATCATAGGGTCATCTCCATAATGGCATGATTCCATTTTTTTGCAACAACATATAGCTATGGTGTGTAGGGAGCAATTGACTATTTGCAAATGCCTTGCTCCTTATAGAACTTGTTGCTAGTGAATTCCGCTCCCTCGATCTGAGCAATGGACATGAATGTGAAAACCAAATTATCGTTCCACACAGGCTTTGATTTCTTTGAAGCATTGGAAGGATTGATCCTTGGTTTTAAGCAATATACCCACATCTTTCGTGAGTAATCATCAACAAATAGCTGAAAGTACTTGAATCCACCGGTATTTGTACGGGTCCACACAGATTAGTATGCAGTAGATCTAAAGGTCATGTTGCCCAGTGAGTGCTTGTGCCAAAAGGGGCTCTTTGTTGTTTTTCAGTTAAACTTGTAGAGCACAGATTTGTTGTCTTCTTAAGTGAGGAAGGACCTCTCACCATATGCTGGCTGTTAAATGCCAGCATCCAATACTAAGATGGCCAAATTTGCAATGCTAGAGATTCACAATGTCTGTATCCTTGAGTACTAGAGCTTGATCGTCTTTGTGAAAAAAATCAAGTTGGAATAATTTTCCTACTACAGAAGCTCATGCAACAATCTTCAAGCTTCTGGATGTATGTTCAGTCTCTTTGCCATCTTTTCAATCAAACTTAACCAAGGTCGTGATCAAGCGATTGGTTTATACTTATAAGTTATAGACAACAAATTCTCTGTGAGTCTGAGAACATATAGGATTTAATGATTTTACATGAATATTTGTCAAGTGGTAAGAAAACATCACCTTAACCTTGGACAAGATATAATGAATATTCTCCTAAAGAGACTTGGCCATGATATGATGAATGATTCAAATTGATAAACAATCCTTTCATCTGGTCATGAGCCTTGTGGCACCGGAATCCATGTAGTAGACTGAACTTTTTGAGGGAGCTCCTCTTTCGTCTCTGTAGTGCAGGCATAATTATTATCCAAAGGATTGTTGTCATCGGCAATGTTCCTGTGCTGCTGTTGTGGGGAAGGCTTCTTCTGCTAATTAAATGTGTATTGTGGCTTCTTTTGTTCTTGTGATGTTGTTGGATTGTTGGCTTCTTCTTGTTGTATGAATCGTAGGTGCATGCATTATACTATATAGTGATAGTCCTTGAGCTCATGCACAGTCTTACCACATATGAGACACGTCTTCTAGGAACGAAGGTGTTTCCTAGTTTACTGTCACCGCTTGGTAGGCCACATGGGCTTTTTTCCTTTGATGTGTTGCCAAGGTGTGATTTTCATCAGTCTCTTCTTCATGTGCATGGATTCTTCTTGCTGTAGCATGTTGGCCAACACCTCAAATGTAGATTTTTACTACAAACATTTAGAGACGTTACAAAAATCTTGTATGAGGAGGGCATCACTCTTAGGACAATGGGAACCAAAGAGTCATCTGACACCTTTTTCTTGACGCTTGTAGCAAGGCCCGTAATCCAGCAACCCTCGAGAGGTATGCCTCATTTTTTTGCAGGTCTTCAGTTTTAAGGCAATGTAGCTGATTTTGCAGGTGCAGAATCTGGTTCTGATTCTTTAACCTCATATAATGTGCTCAGCTTATCACATGCATCTTTGGTGGTGGTTGAGTCGTGGATGTGAGGCTGGGCGTCATCCAAAACATTGAACATTATGAATTATATTTATCTTCTTGTTGGCCTTGTCAAACTTGTGTTGCTGGTCAGCATTGCTTGCATGTCTAAGGAAGGTGCCCCCAACAATGGGCTACATGTCTTGAATTCAAGGTGTGTTTTCACCTTCATTTTCCAGGCAGAATAATTGTTGCCACGGAGAAGCTGTGAATCTGGATGAAAAATCTTGGGGGCACTAACAGCCATTATGATTACAATGCTGAAAGAAAAGAAAACAATTAAATGTCACAAACAGACATGTTTCCAACAAAACAAAAATTCCACGAGTTTTCAAAGGAGTTTACAGACATTTTAGGAAAATTTCAGCTTGTGGGTGACTACTGTTTGGAAGATAACGAATCAGTTTGTTCTGTTCAGAAACCTAGTGATTTTTTTTTTTAATGAATTTTACATACAAATTAAATTGTTCACAACTTCAGAGCTGTACAAAATTCCTTTTGGGGTTGTTTTACAATGACATTCTTGGCATCCTCACAAATTTTCAGCAATAAATTCCACCGATTGCTCCATATATGGAATTAATTCTATTCTAAAGCAAATGTTTCGGGAAAACAATTTAAATATCACAAACTGTAAGGGCTGTAGCAAAATGCTTCTGGGAGATGTTTTATACTGCTATTAAACACCTACAGTCTCATGCAACCTAATAAAACTTATCATCTGAGCAATGGCATTTCTTCATTTTGTTTCTTTTTCTCATAAACTCAGGATTTTCACAAAATATGCTCTCATGGACATGTTATCTGCTACGATTGTATTACCTGAAGTACCATGATTTCCTACTTCTCAACAATCAAGAATTCTGATAAGGATTGAGGGATCATAGTGGATGATGATTCAGTAATAATGTGTGTTAAGGTTAAAAGAGTCATTAGGGACTCTGACGGGCAATACTTATACAATAAATGAGGAATTGGTACCAAAACTAAATTAACTTTGCAGAAGCATAGGCATTGCTCTGTGGAATTGCCCTGGCCACCAAACACAACTTCCAACATTTAGTGATAGGAGGAGACTCGGTTATCATCGTCAATTCTGACGATCACAATATGAGGATTCAGAACACATCCTAGACATTCAAGCTGCTGGAGCCTGGCCAATCTGGTTCCACTTATTGTTCAGAAATTAAAAACTCTTACCAATTTTCACCTCTGCCACATTGAACTCCATCTCAGTTCCTATGCAGATACCCTCACAAAGAAAGGTGCTAAGGGAACAAGATCACAAGGTCCTCAGGTGGGAGCAAGCTTGAGCCATCCCCACTAGAACCGGGATGACCTCTGTTGGAGAGCCTCTTCTCATTGTTTGCTCCTTCAATAGATGGATAGTGCTGCTGCAGTCCTCCCATTTTCCTTTATGCACACTGACTTCAGTTTTCGAATAATTTAATCTTTGGGCTAGCAGCAGGGCATCTGCCAGTTGGATGAATTTCACCTTGCTGTTTTTGATATATTTTAATTACTTTTGGTGTGCATTGACTCTGGAGTCTTCTTTGTTGCAGTCTATTTATCTTAAGTCGGGCTCATGTAGCAATCTTTGTAACTATCATACTGTTAATTCAGGATGACTAAAAGTCCTGGCTTCATGCTGTTTAAGGGTTAGACTTGTACGACCATTTTAGCAAAGAAAAGTACTTCTGTGGCTGTGTAGAAAAATATTACAATATTTAGCATTAAAAAGACCAAGTGCACAGAGTCTAACATATGGTTTCATTTTGGCCGAATTCTGTTTATATCCTTTTTGAACTTTGTTTGGAAGTCAATTTGTGCGGGAAAATTGTTGTTAAGGTGATTTCAAGAACTGAAACTTATTTGGGACTAACATTTGGAAATAACTGGGAAAGTTCACCGATTTTTGTATTGTGGTATACAAGCTATGTGGTGTTGGAAGGTGAAGCCTTTGCAATGAAAACAATTCTACAATTATTACTACTAGAGGATCAAGAATTCACCAAATGATATATCTGTGAGTAGTAGCATAGCTCAACTTTGAGAACAGACTTGGTGATTGTTGAAAGTTTGTTATACAAGAGTATATTAAAATAAATTGATAAGTTGGAGTTGGAAATTATGAATTGTAGAAAGATATTGTTGCCTATTGGTGTTGAGTTTATCTCAAGACTTTAAACCAAGAAGGAAAGTCATTTTGCATACATCCGCAAAGATAAAAGCTCTAGGCTTTAAGCCCTGAAGAGACAAGAGGAAGGATATGTAATGCTCTTAAGGAAAATGGAATTTTTTTCAAATTAAATGTTTTGAAATATGATATTTGCCCCTGAACATTGGTAAGAGTGATGTATTAAATTCATGAATGTGCTCCACAAGATTCTATATTTTGTATTGTGGAGGCGATGCTTATTGTTGAGCTCCTCTCGACAAGCATTATTGGTGAGGTGTAATCTCTTGTCCAGACTTGGTTTTGTTGAATAATCTTTTGAATTCAAGTTTAAAGTGACAAATCTAGGGATATATTATAGTATATGTGGATTAGTAAATTCTCAAAACTGATGGCAACATTGAAGTGAGTAGAAAAAGCTGTGTGAAGTTAACTAAAGAAACATATAATAAACTTGCAGTGTACCTCAGGGATGCATCCCCTATGTTTTTGGGGGCGTCCCGTATATTTCGTTTGTGGATGTGGGGATGGGTAGAAACGTCCTCTAGATGTCCCCAAAGTTTTGGGGATGCCATTTTTTTTAGTAGGGGATGATAGAGGACAACTAACTGGCCCCGATATGGCTAAGGGGTGTTTAAAAGTCCCTTGGATGTACGGGAGAGCTAGAAGTGCCCTACGTCCTTGTATACAAGAGAAATACTACACAACGAAAGAAACAATGCAAATAAAAGCAAACTAGATATCTTCCTTTGTATCTCCTTGCAACCTCGAATGAGATTGTTGAAGCTTGGAATGAAGCACCAAGCTTGTTGAATCTCTTGATCAAATTTGTTTGTGGATGCTCCAAAGGTGTTCCAAATGGAAGTAGATTTCAGCTATGAGCAAAACAATTGAGTGATTGATTTGATTGTAGATTTATGATCAATTGGACAATGTAATGGTGTGTGAGATTGAATGATAATCCAACACAATGATGATGCAAATTTCAAAGCTTCCAAAGATGATAATTGGAGAAGAATGAGTGATTATTTATAGATGAGGGAAGAGAATCCCAAATCCTTGATTTGTGTGGTTAACTTGTTTGATATGAAGTTAATTGAAGCATGATTGAATTTTCAATTTAATTGAGTTGAATTGCTATTTTGAGCTTTTGCATGGATGATTTTTTTTCGAGTTTGGAAAAGGTGGCACATGCTTTTGTATATTTATAGTTTTTGCATTGAAATATTAATTCATGTCTTTTGTTTTATTCACCAAAAAAGTGACGTGACTTTTAGCTTTTGGAGAGATTTGCTTTAATTTTAGAATGCCATGCTTTATGGGAGATATGTTTAGTTAACTCAAATGCATGATTTGATTTAATCTAAATTTGTCCTCTTGCATATATTTAATGATTTAATCTTTAATTGATTTGTTTTGCTCTAGTTAACTTGAGATGTTAATTAGTGAAGTGAAAGTGGATAAGAGGTGAGGTGGAAATGGATAATGTAGGATTTATTTAATTATTTTGATATTAAATTAGCTAATAAAATAGGGAATGAATAGTAAGAGAGATATAATTAATTAATCATAAGAATGAGATATGAATGTAACAAGGTCCATAGTGCGAATATTTAATAATTTGAGACCATGTGTGAGTGATAGAGGTAATTAGGGAAATTACTCAGGAATGATAGAAGTTTAGAATGTGCAATGCGATATTTTAGGGTGTCTACATTTGCCCCTCTTTAAAGTGTTATTATGAAGTAATAACATTTTAAATATAATAGATGCGTGTAGATCGGTAAACAAATGATAAAGAAGTGCGAACTATGTGATTTGCTCCATTGAAGCATCTAGATGCCCTAATGGGTCCGGATTATGCTAAGGGAGTGCCCCTCAAATGGATGGGTGATGTGACAAAACAATGGACAACCACTTGATAGGAAGAAGAGAATGCGTATGATGCAAGAATGGTTAGAAGGATGATGGGAGAGAGACAAAATAGGTTCGAAAATGAGAGACGGAGGGTCAAATGCCAAAATTAGGGTTCTGATACTTGAATTATGGTTCTTGTAAGGGTTAAGAAAGGATGGAGAGAGATATGATGATGTTTGTGATTAATGAATTTTGTTGATATGATTTTTTGTTTGAAATGAGATGCATGAATGAATGTAATGACGATATGACTAACATTGCTCGTAGCTTGAGCTTCCATTCAAATTTTGTATTTGGAGCAACTTGTTTTGCTATTGCACAATAGAGTTAGCACCATGATTATTGAAGAACCATGATGATCAACCCATTATGTGCGTAAACACACACACACACACACACACACACACACACACACACACACACACACACACACAACAAACAATGAAGTAAAAACAAACCCAATATACATAATAAATGTATACACCAAGGCTATAAATGAGCCAAGATGATAAACAAAATACTTGTACTTGGTTTATAGTAACTATCAATGCAAAACAACTAGAAATAAAGACAATTAATTATGCCCCTAATGTGTTCCACAATGATGATTGATTGAATTAATTTGCCCCTGAGCAAGGATACATGCAAGGGGTAAGATCATATTGAAGAGTGGGATCAGTGACATTCTTTTTGGATCCAGATAACAAATTGATTTGATTGAGTTGCCCCCAAACAAGGATACATGCAAGGGGTAAGATTGGATTAGACTGAAGAGTGGGGTCAAGTGACACTCTTGTTGGATCCACGTTGAAGATTGATTTGATTGATGGGGTCATTGCCTCCAAGCAAGGATACATGCAAGGGAGAGAATGAGATCCAAGATTGCCCCAAGCAAGGATGCACACTAGGGTTTTGATTTTTGTAGGATAGTTGGAACGATCACTAGGATAGGAGTTAAAAGTTTGATTTTGAGATGATTGTTGATTTGTTATTGTTTTTGGTATTGTTTGGAAGAGTACCTTAGTGTTTGATAGTTGTGTGAATGTTTTGAAGTTTGTGGACAATGTTTGTTTGATTTTTTTATTTTTGACTAATTGTAGATGTTTTTGATTTTTGGACAAAAATATTTGTTGTTTTTTAGATTTTTGATTATTTGGATTTTCGCGGGTTAGGGTTTGCAATGGACTCATCATTGTGGAAGAGGTCCATGTTTTTGAATTTTGATTGGTCTTGATGTACGAGATTTGGGTGGACAAGGTCCAAGTTAATGAAGTTGATATAAAGGTTTTCAATGAATATGTGGTTTGATTGGTTTTGATGTATGAGACGTGGGTGGACGAGGTCCAAATGAATGGAGTAGATAGAAAGATTCTCAATGAATATGTGATTTGATTGGTCATGATTTATGAGACTTGGGCGGACAAGGTCCAAGTAAATGAAGTCGATAAAAAGATTCCCAACAAATATGTGATTTGATTGGTCTCGATTTATGAGAGTTGGGTCGAAGAGGTCCAAGTCAACGGGGTGAATAGAAAGATGTTCAATGAGTAGGTTTGTATCGGATAGATCATCAAAAAGTTGTGTCAATAAAGGTAATTTGTAATTGACATTTTGGAGGTCATATTCTCCAATACCTTTGTCAATGATATCCCATGTAGGTGGAGTAGAAAATGTTGATGGAGTAGAAGATATAGATGGTTTGAAAATAATATCAACGTCAATGTTGTCCTCAACCATGAATGGAATGATGCGGGGAGTGAAGGATTGATCTGTAGATGGGCCTTCAAGGCATCTTAATGATTTTGTAGAACAAATATCCAATGTTGCTCTGTTGTCTATAAGCACTTTTTGATTTTATGATTAGTGATGAATGCTTCAATGCATAAGGAATTGATGTTTATGATGTTAGATTTCAAAAGGTCATGAGGACCAAATGATAGGATTGAATTATTTGATGAAAGATTCGCGATTAAAGCTTGAAATGGTTGTGTATTGATACCCTTAGGAACACACACATCGTGGAGTGCATGTGTAAGGATGTCTTGAAATGTAGGTGATGTTGTGGTTAAAGCCATGGAAGGAATTAGCGCAGATGCCTTCTCCATCTGTTTGATAATGTCACAAGAATCAAATGAAGACTTTGCATTGGATGGATGTTGTGAAATAGTCATGTAGACTTAGGATTAGACATTTGAGGTGTCGTGGACGGTGTCCAAACCTATTTTTGTAGTGTTGTTACAAGAAGGGGATACAAGAAGGATAGGGATAGAGGTGTCAATTTTGATGGTAGGTTGGGGATTACACATTGGAGGCATAATTGATGTAGAGGGCTACTTGATTGCAGAACCCAAAACCTTTTTCTTTCGCGTATTCACCGTATAAGTAGGAGTATCAATTTTGTGATTGGATAGGTTACCATATTAACACTTGCTAATTGGCGAAGGACACTAGAAAGAATTTTCCCGAGAGGCATGAATTGTCTTCATTTGACTTCACGTGGAGTAGTTTCTTTACTAGATATTATGATTGGTTGTTTGTGTGATTTTTCATTGACTTGGGAAGCCATATGAGAGATTTGTTTTGACATCTCATGAAGATTTTAAAGAAAGCATCTTCTAATGTGTTGCGTATGCGGTCGTCATTATTTAGTGAAACCAGTGTTTGATATGATTAAAAGCTAAAACTATATTTTAGATCGAATATACGGATATTCAAATTAGATTCGATTAAGTTGGGATTGGATTTAAAGTTTGTTAGGACTAATTTAATGAAATATTTTCTTAACTTTGGATAAAATGAATACCCAAATGATAAGACTCTTGATGTGTGTAAACAAGAGAAAACACTTCAACAAAGAAAGAAACACCTAAATAAATAAGTGCAAACCTTCCCAAGTAGATCCTTGTCACCTTAGATTGGGCAGAAAATGTGGATGAGCCCAAAATTGGTCTGTAATGTAGGTGCTTGCAACGTGGTAAAGCTTCACCGCATGATCAGTCTAACAACTCGACCTTGCACAGATTGGGGAAGAAGGATAGATTTGGGGATATATGAACATTACGACAATGCTAAGTGAGAGGATTTCTCACAAGAGCATTACGAAAGCTCACTTAGTTGATTCCTTCTAGTCTCTTGGAGGAAGGGTAAAGGCTCTATTTATAGCCTTTTGAGATGAGATTAATTAAGAAAATTTAATTAATTGTGGTTTATGAAAAGGTCATGTGATTTATAAGTGAGAGACAAAAATAAAGGAGGATTTCATTTGAATATTTAATTCGAAGTGGGGGACATGGAAGATAGATGAGAATTTCATTCGAATATTTAATTTGAAAGTGGAGGGTTTTATTCAAATATTTAATTTGAAAGTGGGGACATGGAAGATAGAAGAGGATTTCATTTGAATATTTAATTTGAAAGTGGGGGACATGGGAAATAAATGAGATTTCATTCGATTATGTAATTCAAAGTGGGTTATGGTGGAAAATAGATGTGGCATGTGATGTGGATGGTGAGGTGTATGATTTAATCAGATGATGAAGGTTAAGTTAATTAACAAGTGCAATTAAATTTTCATGGATTTTATGGGAATGATGTGAGCAATAAATTAATTTATGAGGTGGCGAGATTTAGGTGTCTTTTTCCCCTTTTTGAAAAAAGTGGAAGGAATGAATATTCCTAGGTGGTGTGATTGGTCTCTTGAAGAAGATGCACCTTGAGATATAAATCATTGACATTTGAGAGAATAAGTGCTTAGTATCCTCTAAAACAAAATATCATGGAAGATAATGGAAATGGGAATGAGGGGGAAGGAATGACTAGTCTATAGTGAGTGTTGATGAGGAAGATGTGAAAGTGAGAAATGGATGGCTTGAATAGATGAGGAGGAAAATGGGTAGGTAATGATGGGGTGCATCAAGTGAGTGTAAAGGATGTGAAAGTGAGAGATGAATGACTTGTAGACGAGGATGAAAATGGGATGGGGTGGAATGGAGCATCATGGGTGCACAAAGGGTGAAAAACATCAATCAGCCTTGAATGTTAGGTGTGAATGGTATAGAGGAACAAAAATAGGCGCGAGTGGAAAAAAGTGGTGAATGGAGAGTAAAAATGGAACAATTGGTTGGGGAGGTAAGTTTTGAGTCGATGGGGAAGATAATGGAAAGGTGAAGGATGTGTAGTGTATGAGGATTAAGAAGAGCATGTACACAATAGCCATGAAGGGAGAGAAATGATGGATAAATGGAGAGGGGGATATAAAATGATGATGTGAAGTGAAGTGAAAATTTGACATCAAAGTGAAAAGTTTGAGATGAGGATAAGGACAAAGATGAGAATGAGGAGAATATGAAGAAGGATAGAGGAAACATGTGGGTAAAGAGGATGACATGAGAGAAGGATAATGATGGAGAAAGTAGCGTGAGAAAAAAAAAATCATGGGGCAAAGGTAATAATTGTAGGGGACAAAAATATGGAACAAACCACATGGAGATGCATGTGGAAGATGAAAGGAGAGAAAAGATGGAGGAGGGATAAAGAGGCAAAGAAATGATAAGGAAGTAAGGATGAAGAGTGAGAGAAACATATGAAAAATAAATAGAGAGAAAGAGATACAATGAAAAAAATGAGGATAGAAAAGAAAGGTATGGTGAAGAATGAAGCGAGAAGAAGAACAAAATAGTAGGGAGGGTCTGGCTTGAAGAAGATGAAGAATTAAAAGAGGAGAGCGCAGAGAATGAAAAACAAATAGGAAGGGAAGATAACCGGGAAGAGGGGAGAGGAGGGAATGGAAGAGGTGTAGGAAGCAAGAGGTGGGAATAGGGAGAAAGAAGAATGTTAGGGGAAGAAATAAAGCTAGGAAAGATGAAAGAGGAGGGTAGAAATGGATATGAGCGAAAGAAGATGACATAAGATGACAAAACAAACAAAGAAGGGAATGACAAGAGAGAAAAAGAGAGAAAAAGAGGAGAGAAGAAAGGGGGTCAATGAAAGGATTTGAGAGGGATGAGATGTAAGGTAGAGTGGTTAGCATCTAAAATATAAAAAGGATAGAATAGAAGAAGAGGATGGGGGAGTGAAATGGGGATGGAAAAGCTTAAGATGATGAAGGGACGAAGATGATGATGAAAAGAGTGTGGAGGTGAAAAAGATAGAACGGGGAATGAAGAAAACAAATATATTGGTAAGGAAGAATGTAGGATTGGAAGGTGAGTAGGAAAGCATAAAATGGGTTGAGTATGGGGAGAAAGCGGAGAAAGAGAAAGAGAGTGAAAGAGGAAACATAAGATGATAAACAAATAATGTTAGGGGAGATTAAAACAATTTTGGAAGGGTAGGAGGGATGGAAATACGAGAGGATGAGAAAAGAACATGATAAAGGAGTAGAAAAAGGTGGGTGGGGATACAAGAGAAAAGGAAAAAGAGGGAGTGATGCGAGAGGATTACAAATCGAAAGAACATCAACAAACATAATATGAGAGGAAAGGTAAAGAAGGAAATAGAGAGAGAAATGAAATGGTTGGGAAAGGTTAGGAGAGAGAAACGAGATCAAATGGAGGGCAATCATGTAGGATTCACAAGCTAGATATATGGTACATGGATTGTGATTTGATAGGTTGGAAAAGAGTAATTGATGGCGAAAGGCTAGTTGGGAGGGGAGACATGGAGAAAGGAATAATCGAAGGAAGGGATGAAATGAAAGTAGATGGAGACGTACAAAACGAAAAATCGATCTTAAGGGGAACCCTTAAATAAGATTTCCATGCCACAGAATGATTAAGATTTCCAAGTGAGGATGGTGATGATGAAGAATGAGAGAAAAGAATGTAATGTACGTGGTTATGGAATTGTTGGTTAGAGTAGATGTTGACGGGAAGGGTGGGAAAATGGTATGGAGGAGAATTGATTTCATGGGGAAGTGCATGATGAAAATCGATCTTAAGGGGAACCCTTAAGTATGTTGGAAGCACAATCAGTGAGAGGGGGTGAATCATTGTCCTTAAAAATTTCCTTTTAATTATGTTTTACCATTAACTTGCATGAACCATCAAAGCAACATAATGAACTTATAATGCATGAAAAACCATTCAAATGAACATGAAACAAGAGAGAAACACATGAACACAACATATATGTGGGAAACCCTCAAGGGGAAGAAAACCCACTGATCTTTGTATTTATAAAAAAATAAAGCTTTAGTGAAGCACTAACTCCACATGGAGCACCAACCCCAAATTTCAAGACTCACTTGATTAGGTTTTAGCAAGCACTAACTTGGTAGGTAGCACCAAATCCCTAGGTTTTAACAATCACCAACTTACAAGGAAGCACCAACTCCTAAGTGACTCAACACCAACTCAGCCACCTCTCAATGTTTGTCACCTTCCCTTTGTTGCTGATCAACAAATGATGACAATCTTTGGCCATTCTTCTCTTCTTTTCACACCTTCATCCACTCTCTCCACACACACTTGTGCTTTATTTCTCTTGTTGGCTTCCACAGATCTACACTACTCACTCTTCCTTCCTCTTCAATATTCTTCCATTTCATTCATCTCAAGTTTTCTATTTTTCCTCTCTAGCATATCCTCATCATCTTCTTAGTAGTTCTCTCTTTCTTCCTCTTCAACAATTCACTATTACTCTATACCTACACATCTATTCCTTTTAGATTTTCTCCTCCTCAAAATCTACATTTTCTCCATCTACTCTTGCTTTTATGAATGATCCCCATAGTGCCTCTTCTCTTCTATTTATATACATCACTTACTCTTTTATTTTCTTATTCCACTTCCTCTACCTTTTCAACTTCATCTACCTTTATAACTGATTATGTGACTCTTCACTTCTTATGAGTCGGCTCTTCAAAGATCTGTCATTGACTAGTGTCCTTTGGCTTTCCATCTCAATTCGCTGCATACGTGTTGCATTTTGGTTGCATACTTTGAATCCAATAACTCGTTATGTTTGCTAACTCCATCTTTCTTTGACATCAACAACCTATGACATCAACCTTTTGACATCAATGAAAACACAACCCAACAATCTCCATCAACAAGACACATTCTCAACTTGACATCAATAAGGCACAACCATCAACTTGACATCAATGACAACACTAAAAATCTCCCCCTTTTCATTGATGACAACCACACTTAGAAACACTATGGAAACCACTCTATTTCTCTCATATCTGAACATTAGACATCATTCTCCCCCTTTGAGATTAATGAAAAACAAATACATGTAGCTTCTTGATTCTCCCCCTTTGATATCACACTTAGAACTTACCATACTGGAAGCAATTGTTGAAAACATCAACAAAACATGCTCCCTCTATCTCCATGCATACATTTTCTAGGCTACTTTTAACTCCCCTTTCTTTAACTCTCTTTTAGAAACTTATGTACACCATGATATTGCTGCAATTTGATTTACCTTTGTTGTAGAAAATTCTTCAACATGTCTTCATATCCTTTCATATCTTCTTGGCACTACTTACCTGCTCATGAAGCTAACTAACTATTTGATCAACTCCCATTTAGTTTATGCATACTCCACTTACTTGCTCTTGAGACAACTAGCATAGACCTTCTTTAAGACAATACACTAGGACTCCTCCATTGTCTTCATAATATGTGCTCATCAAATGAATGCTCATACCTATGCATAAAATAATTTTGAATATGATCACATAAAAACATAAGAAAAACTTGTATACCTTGATCCATTAACTCACATAGCTCTAAAACAATATGAATTCAGGAGATTCCCAGATCTCCACCGACTTGCAATCATGAGGCTGATAATATTTCTTTAGGATTTACTTTGTCTTGATTGAAACTTCTAGCTTGATATATGTATAATCCTTCTTCTCCTTTATCTCGAGATGATATCAAACTCTCTTAGCACTCTTCAATATTTGGCCTATTCTCCACCATGGCAAAATGTCCATTTTGGTTTATAGACCAATCATGACTAAGCTTTATTGACTTTTTTCCTCCTTCACCTTATCTACAAGATCTGAATTCATGATGTTCTTGATTGTCTTTTCTTCAACACCTTCTTAACACTAAGAGCTTCAATCTTTTTGATATCTTGGTGATTCATGATAACATAATCTTGCAATGTGACTAATGTTATGACAATTATAACAAACAAGAGTAATCATATCTCTTGACTAATGTGGACTGTGACTCCTTGCATATTTCCATGAATACTCATTCTTGGAGGGTATTCTATATTCTCTTGATCTATGTATATACTTGTTGTAATTATAACATTTAATATTGTCTGATGAGAGAGAAAATGAACCATATATTTTATCTGAAAAACCATGTGCAACTCTTGTTTCTATTCCATCCATGCTTATTTTTTGTATGTCCTTTACAATCTACTACTTTGTGACCAAAATGATTGCAAGAGAAAAAATAACCATAAAATGAATTATGATACCTGGTAGGCTGCTTTTGAAAGGATGATCTCCTATGGTTTCTTGTGGGAACACTATGCCACTTGTTCTTGACTTTTTGTTTTCTTGTGGATCCTTGTTCTTTTGAGGAGTCTTATCTTCTTTCTTCATATGTTCAACAAATTATGATTTTGAATCATTATCAGTAACTTATTTCTTTTCCTCATAACCAAGACCTGTTTTGATGCATGGTGATCTTTGGAAATTTAGAATCTCATCCAAAGACTGGGCTTTTTTCAAACTTGTTGCTGTTGTTCAATTTATTATTTATCTTCTCCAATTCCTCCTTTAGGATTACAAACTTTGATTTTAGTTCAACACATCTATCTTCTTTTGTCTTCAGCTGGGTTCTCACCTTCTCTCCATATTTTTCACCTCTTTTAATTGAATATGAAGGCTGCCGATAATATTTTTCGATTCTTCAAGTTCTTGTGATATATTTGTCTTTGAGGCATCATACTCTTCTTCAAATTTATGAAACTCAAGTTGTTTTTTATTTTTATTCTTCTTCTTTAATATCTTGATCTCATCATGTTCATTAGCCTTTTTGTTGATTTGTTCTTCATAATCCTTGATCAATGAATTCAATTTATGATTCTTCTTCTTTGGATCTTCAACTCATCTAGAGAACTCAAAATTTCTACCTCAAGATTCACTTTAGTATATTCTTCATAATCTAAAATCATTGTGTGCTTATGAGATTTACCTTTTAATGGTTAAACTGTTATGAAGGAACCTTCTCTCGATACCAATTATTGGAAGCAAAATCACCGAGGGGGTGAATTAGTGTCCTTAAATTATTTCCATTAAAGCAATTATGTTTTACTTATTAATGGATGAACCATCAAAGCAAATAATGAACATATAATGCAACAAAAGAGAACACACATGAACACAAAATATATGTAGAAACCCTAAATGGGAAGAAAACCCAATGATATTTGCATTTATAAAACAAATCAAGATTTAGTGAAGCACCAACTCCACATGGAACACCAACCCCAAATTTCCAAGCACCCACTTGACTAGGTTTTAACAAACACCAACTTGCAAGGAAACACCAACTCCCTAGGTTTTAACAAGCACCAACTTATAAGGAAGCACCAACTCCCTAAGTGACTCAGCACTAACTCAACCACCTCTCAATGTTTTTCACCTTCCCTTTGTTTCTGATTAAAAAATGATGACCATCTCTCTGCCCTTCTTCTCTATTGTTCACACCTTCATCCACTTGCTCCACATGCACTTGTGCTTTATTTATTTCTTTGGTTGCCACAGAGATCTACACTACTCACTCTTCCTTCCTCTTCAATATTATGTCATTTCATTCATCTTGAGTTTATTGTTTTTCCTCTCTAACACATCCTCATCATCTTCTCAACAGTTCACTCTTTCTTCCTCTTCAATAATTCACTATTACTCTATAGCTGCACATCTCTGCCTTTTAGATTTTCTCCTCCTCAAAATATATATTTTCTCCATCTTCTCTTGGATTTTATGAATGAATCTCATAGTGTCGCTTATCTTCTATTTATGTACATCACTTACTCTTTTATCTTATTATACCACTTCCTCTACCTTTTCAGCTTCATATACCTTTATAAATGATTATGTGAATCTTCACTTCTTATGTGTCGATCTTCAAAGATCCATCATTGACTAGTGTCCTTTGAACTTCCATCTCAATTTGCTGCATACATGTTGCATTCTAGTTGCATACTTTAAATCTAATAACTCGTTATGTCTCCATCTCCTTCATCTTTCTTTGATATTAAAACCTATGACATCAAACTTTTTACATCAATGACAACACAACTCAACCTTCTCCATCAACAAGGCACATTCTCAACTTGACATCAATGACAACACTTAACAAAGTAAGATTGCCATGTTATAAGAGTGGTTAAGTAAGATTGCCAAACTGAAAATGAAGATTAGGAATGATGGGAAAAGAATTCACGATGTACGTGGTGATGTAAGGGTTGGTTGGAAGAGATGATGAATGAAGGGACAAACGGTATTTGAGAAAATTGGGGTATATAGGGAAAGACAATATGAAAAGATGGACTAAAGAGGAACCATTAAGTAAAATTTCCATATCGTGGGAATGTGATCCGGATTAAGTGTAACTTGGTGGACAACACACTAAAAATGGTGTTTAATGTGCTATGACAATGAAATCTACAATGAAAGAGAAAAAAACAAATTTTATTTTGACTTCCAATACAAATAGGAAAACTCCATAAGAGAGATGTATACCCGAGAGATTTGTCTCTTTATTCGAAAACTAACTAATTTAAAACTATACAAAGAATGTGAAGGGTTCTAGATGAGAACAAAAGTTCATCCTACACAAAGAATATTTATATCCACCTTGGGGTGGATTCTAAAATATAGAAGTGAAAAACTAAAGTATTTCCTATTATCACTTATGATTTTATTTACCGTCCCTTGTGGGCCTTATCTCACAACTCATTGATTTGTTTTGCAAACCAAATGATTCGTTAGAGAGAAGAGTGAAGCACAAAACTAGACCATGGCTCTAGTAGATAAAATCCCATGCCCAAAATTTTACCAAGCCCAAAAATGCTCCAAAGACCCTTAAAAATGCAAAATACAAAAGTTGTTAAAAATTGCCAAAAATAGAAATTTCAGGACTTTCCAAAAATAGATCTCCAGAAGTCCTATTCTAGATCATTTATCCTTCTTAAGAACCAATGGGCCCCATTCCTCCTAGATTTTTGACCAGTGTGGAAATTATTTCTCAATCTGACTCTTAGTGAGTCACTTCCCTTGGTGTGCCATCTCGCCTTGTTTTTACTACACACGAGAGTATGATTTGTAGATGCTTCATGTCCTTAACCACCCTTTACATTATATGATCAAATTTGACTAGTGCATGTAGTCAGGTTTGGTTATGTACTCTAAACTATTCACCAATGTCTGATGTATCCAAGAGTGGAGGAAAGTATGGGTGGAGCAACTCCACATTGAAAAATGGATGTAACCCAAGATAGGATGGAAGATTAAGCTCAAATGAATTCTCACCAATCTTTTTGGTTATTATATATGGCCCATATCATAGAGGCATGAATTTTTGTATGGAACTTGGAGTCATTTTTTTTGGAGTTGATCCAGCAGACCTTATCTTCCAATTGGAATTGAAGAGGAACCCTATGTGCATCATGACACTGCTTGTACTTTTGGCTAGTTTTTTCCAAGATCTCATGAACTTGTTGTTGAATGTTTTGATTTATTTCTAAAAAATTAGTTTCCTTATAAACTTAATTTTGTGTATGGGTAGATTATTCTTCCAACACAAAGGGAAATGCTACATCAATGAGAGCTAATGGTTGGAATCTAAGACATACCTGAAATGGGCTATATCCCATGAGCTATGAAGAGCTCGGTTTTAGCTATGTTGTACACATGCAAGAGTTTAATCTAATGTACATGGATGTTTAGAGTTATACATCCGAAGTAGATGCACAATCATACGGTTGAATACCTTTATTTTCCCATAAGTTTGAGGGTCGAATGTAGTGGATTTGTTTAGTTTTATGTCCATCATGGACCATAGCACAGACCAGAATATCCCCACAAACCTAGAATCCCAATCTGAAGCAATATTTTTTGGAAGTCCAAAATGAATCCAAACATTGTCAAACAAAAACTTTACAGTCTCCTCTACTGATATTGTCTTCTTGCAAGGTGCCAAGATTTCCATTTTGAGAACCTGTCAACCACCACAAAACACAATCATGGCCATGCCTAGTGGAAGGGATACTTGACATGAAATCCATTGAGACAGACTCCCATGGTGTTCATGGAATTGACAGAGTGGTATAAAGGACTTGTTTTCTATTGGATGGCTTAGCAACCACATAGGACATCTAAGACCTGATGTATTTGGTAACATCATGATAGAGCTTTGTCCAAGTAGAAATACTTCTGCAAGATTGCCACTATTTTCTCTACGCCAAAGTGACCTACAACCTAACTGTAGTGAGCCTCCCATATCAATTTGCGATGTTCCCCTGTAGGAACACAAAGGTGTCCCATGTGGCACATAAACTCTTCTTGTAAATGATATTTTGGAACACTTTTTTCATCCCTCAACCTTTGATAGATGTAAGAAAACTTAGGATCATGTGTATACATTTGAGGCCACTCTACTTGTTATATGGCCACATAAGTACAATATTGTTGTCGAGGAAGGTGATGGGGGATGAATCAAAACAATCAAAAACTTGGTTGAAACTCCTCTTTTTATGTAGAATGTTGATATGGAATTGTTGTAGATAGGTGGACCACCTTTGATGGTGATCATTTTGTAACTTTCCTTTGGTCTACATGAATTGCAAAGGCTTATGATTTGTGTGTATAATAGTTTCCTTTCCCAGGATGTAGTGCTTCCATTGTTTACAGGCCTGCACAATGGTGTACAACTCCTTGTCATATGTCGGGTACTTTGCACACTGTGTCATGAAGGTATCACTTTGTATGCCACTGATGCTCATGTTGGGTGAGGATGGCTCCAAGTGCATATTCTAAAGCATCAATTTCTATCTCAAATGATTGTTGCAGATCTGGCAAGACCAAAATTGGTGCAAAGCATAGCCCATTCATTCGTATAAATTATTTATGTTGTGCTTATGTCCATATGAACTTTTCTTTTGCTCCACCGTGTGTCACCTGATTCAAAGGCCATGCAATGTGAGAAAAACCATGTACAAACTCATGATAGAAATTTTCTAGTCCAAAGTAACTCCAAAGTTTAGTGATGGTTTTGGTGCCGGCCTAGTCTCGAATGACCCATATCTTCTCTGGGTCCACCTGCACACCATGCTTATTAATGATGTATCCCAAGTATTGGATACTCTCCATACCAAAGGAACACTTATCTATGTTGGCATAGAGCTTGTGTTGATGTAAGGTCTGAAGAACCTATTTTACATGTTCGACATGCTCCTCCCATGTATTATTGAAGACCAGAATGTCATCTAGGTACATGACCACAAATGAATCAATGAATGGTCACATAATGTCATTCATCATTCTCATGAATGTTGCAGGTGCATTCATGAGCCCAAAAGGCATGACCAACCATTCAAACAAGCCCTCCTTAGATTTGAATGTTGTTTTCCAAACATCCGTGGATCAATGGGAACTGGTGGTACCCTAACTTGAGATCGATCTTTGTGAAGAACTTAGCTCCCATTAGTTGAGGAGTCATCAATTCATGGAAGTGGTATTGGTTCTTCACTATGATTTTGTTCAAGGATAGATAGTCAATGCAAAGCCGCCATGTCCCATATTTATTTTGGGAAAGAACAATTGAATTTCCATAAGGTGATGCACTTGGTCGAATGTTCCCTTTTCAATTAGTTCTTTAATTTGTCACTTGATCTCTTCATTCTAAAGTAATGAGCATCTTTATAGGGTTCCTTTTAGGAGTGAGGTTCCAGGACATAGTCAATTGTATGTATCACCTAAATGCTTAGGCACACATGTTGGTGGTACAAATACATCTACATATTTAGATTATTTTTGATCAATTTGCTTTTTCTACATAGTTTGGCCTCGTGTGATTGATATTTTTTTTCCTCAACATTTTACTTATCCTCAGGCCAAATCATGAGTAGGAAAAAGGTCCTAATTTGATAAATCAACCTCCTAAACTGCTTTTCACTAATTAGGGCCTCTGATTTGGGAGGGGTTACATTTGGGATGCAGTAACACTTATGACCTAGAGTAATGATGGAACTCCTAGGCCTCATGTTATAGACACCGTGGTCCCACATGTATGGTTGTCCAAGAAGTACATCACATACATCCAGTGGTGTAACATCACATACCACCATATATTTGAATGGTTATATTGAATAGGGAAGGTGACACTTTCAATTCACACGGATGTCTCTCCTTCACTAACCCAACAAACAAAGTATGGTTGCAGATGAGGGGTTGTTACCAAATTCAGCCTATTTATTTTTTCTAATGATATCATATCATTTCTAATACCACTATCTATAATAAAGTGAAAATCCATAATATTCACCACATCTGCATGAGAGGAAAACATGCTTTGCATCGTCTCTTTCGATAGATATTTTATTCATGTGGTGGAAATAGTGGTATATGGATCTGCATCCTCAATCAAATCCTCTTCTTCATGTGTGTCCTGCTTCTCTATGGAGGATCCTCTTGCATCTTGTTCCCGCGACTTTGTTAGAAAAGTTTTGTTGACAACTCGACAATCCTTCGTGTCATGGTACCTACTCTTGTGCTTCTCACACCACATCCTGTGTCTTTTTCATGGATTTTATTTCCATGCCTACTTCTTGTCTTGTCTTTGTGGTGGTGCATCCCTTCCTTGCTGCTTGGTGTTAGCTTTCCCTTTCTTGGAATATGAAGTATCTTTATTTCCCCTACATTTGGACCTTTCTTCAATCTTGATTGCAATGTTAGGACTCCCTCGTGAGATTCTGTCTACAAACTCCATCTCTTCCTAGATGAAATATTGTAATCCACTGCAATATTTGAGAATCCTATGCTTCTCGATGTCTCATGCACCCACTTTTGCTAATAGGGTATGAAACTCATTAGTGTATTCCTACACCGTCTAATCACGACCTTTACGTAACTAGTGTAGTTTCTTGAACTGGTCTTCATAGATTTTTACTGGATAATATTCTTCTCAAATGGCCTCTAAAAAACCATCCCATGTTTCAGGAGGTTTTACATCGATCGTTACATAATCATTATCATACTCTTGCAGGGAGTATGATTCCCACCATTTTTGACATGAAGAGATGATTTTAGAAGTGCAAAATTATCTTTTCACCATATGTAAAATTGTTAACAAAAAATATAATTCTAGTTGTCTAGCCACCGATCCAATTCATTAGCATCATTTTTTCTTTCATTCTGTGGAATGCCAAAATTTACTTGTAATTTGAATGGTGTCGGGACCCACAAAGGGCATGCTTGATGCATGTGGAGTTGTGGAGATGGGGCCGATTACAGGATGACCCGAGAGAGGACATCAAAAAAATGTCATCATGTCCCTCCTCTGCTTCTCAAGCATTTCTTTGAACAAATCTCCCATTTTCTCTTACGTTACCTAAGGTAATTTAAAATGACAAGGATGGTAATATAAAGGATAGTGAGTCTCGAACACCATGATTATGGTATTCTAACCTCGTGTGTTTTGACATGTAAGAATGAAATAACCTAGCTTTAATCCCACCGATCCGGATTGAAGTACAACCCATGGAAAAAACACTAACAATTGTGGTTAATGTGCTATAACAATGAAATCTAAAATGAAATAAAATAATTTTTTATTGTGACTTCAATACAAATTGGAAAAATCCATAAGAGAGATGTATGCTAGAGGCTTGTCTATTTATTCGAAAACCAACTAATTTAATGCTATAAAAAGAATATGAAGGGTTCTAGATGGGAACCAAAAGGTCATCATACATGGAGACCATTTATATCCACCTTAGGAGTGGATTTGAAAATGTAGAAGTGAAAAACTAAAGTATTTTCAATTATCACTTATGATTTTATTTAGTGTCCCTTTTTGGGGCCATATCCCTATCTCGTTGATTTTTTCACAAACTTGATGATCCTTGGAAAGAAGAGTGAAGAAAAAATCTAGACCGTAGCTCTAGTTGATATATCACCCACCCAAAATTTCGATCAACCCAAAAATGCTCAAAGACCCTAAAATGCAAAATACAAAAGATGCTAAAAACTACCAAAAATAGACTTTCAAGACTTTCCTTGAAAATTTCCAAAAATAGAAATTTTAAGACTTTACAAAATAGATCTTCATAAGTACTGTTTTGGATCATTTTTCCTTCCTTAAGAAGAAATGGGTCCCTTTGCTCCTAGATTTTTGACTAGGTGTGAAAATTCTTTCTCAATTTGAATCTTAGTGAGCCACTTCCCTTGGTGTATCATTTGACCTACTTTTACTACACAATAGAGTGTGATTTGTTGATGCTTCATGTCATTGACCACCATATCAATGATATGATTAGTTCTTACTAGTGTAATGCAGTCTAGGTTTAGTTATGTACTCTGCAATTATTCACCAATGTATGATGTATCCAAGAGTGGAGGAAAGTATGGGTGGAGCAACTCCACATTGAAAACTAGATGTAACCCAAGATAGGATGGAAGATTGAGCTCAAATGCATTCTCACCAATATTTTTGGTTATTGTATATGGCCCATATCATAGAGGCATGAGTTTCTTGTATGGACCTTGAGTCACTCTTTTTGGAGATGTAGCCAGACCTTATCTCCCACTTGGAATTGATGAGGAACCCGATGCACATCATGACATTGCTTGTACTTTTGGCTAGTTTTTTCCAAGATCTCATGAACTTGTTATTGAATGTTTTGAATTATTTCTACAAATTTAGTTGCCTTATCCACTTATTTTTGTATATGGGCAGATTCTTCTTCCAACATAAAGGGAAATGCTACATCAATGGGAGTCAATGGATGGAATCCAAGACATACCTGAAATGGGTTATGTCTCGTAGAGCTATGAAGAGCTCGGTTGTAGCTATGTTGGACATATGCAATAATTTCATCCCATGTACATGGATGTTTGGAGTGATACATCCAAATAAGATGCACAATCATATATTTGAATACCTTTGTTTTCCCATCATTTTGAGGGTGGAATGCAATGGATTTGTTCATTTTTGTGTCCATCATTGACCATAGCGCAGACTCAAATATCCCCACAAACTAGAATCATGATCTAAAACAATAGTTTTTAGAAATCCAAAATGAATCCAAATGTTGTAAAGAATAAATTTTCAATCTCCTCTACCGATATTGTCTTCTTGCAAGGTGCCAAGATTTCCATATTTGAGAACTTGTCAACCACCACAAAAACAACAATCATGGCCATGCCTCATGGAAGGGAGACTTGACATGAAATCCATTGAGAAAAATTCCCATAATGTTCTTAGAATTGGTAGGGGTATAAAGGCCTTTTTTCTATTGGATGGCTTAGCAAATCGACTATACAGCCGTGCAAGACCTAATGAATATGGTAACATCATGATAAGCTTTGGCCAAAAAAATACTTCTGCAAGATTTCCACTTGTTCTTCTCTATGCAAAAGTGACCTGCAACCCGACTGTAGTGAGCCTCCCATATCAATTTTTGGCATTCCATTGTAGAAAAAAAGGTGTCCCATGTGGCACATAACCCCTTCCTATAAATGATAATATGGAACCTTTTTTCATCCCTAAGCCTTTTATAGATGTTAGAAAACTTAAGATCATGTGCATACATTTATGGAAACTTTGTTGTCTCATGTCCACATGAGTCAAGTAATGTTGTAAGGGAGGTGATGGGGGTGGACTCAAACAATCAACAAGTCAGTTGAAACTCCCCTTTTATGTAGATTGTTGAGATCTAATTTTGTATATAAGTGGACCACCTTTGATGGCGATCATTTTGTAACTTTCCTTGGTCTACATGAATTACAAAGGCTTATGATATGTGTGTATAATAGTTTCCTTTCCCAGGATGTAGTGCTTTAATTGTTTACACTAGTCAAAATGGTGTACAACTCCTTTTTATATGTTGGGTACATGTGCACCGTGTTACGAAGGTCTCAATGTGGTATGCCAGTGGATGCCCATGTTGGGTGAGGATGACTACAAGTGCATATTTTGAAGCATTTGTTTCTATCTCAAATGATTGTTGCAGATTTGACAAGACCAAAACTAGTGCGAGTAGAACCTCTCCTTCATTTGTATCAATGCCTTATGTTGTGCCTATGTTGATATGAATTTTTCTTTTACTCCACCATGTGCCACCTGATTGAAAGGCCATGCAATGTGAGAAAAACCAAGTCCAAAAATGCGATAGAAATTGGATAGTCCTAAGAAACTTCAAAGTTTAGTAATGGTTTTGGTGCCGCCAATCTCGGATAACCAATATCTTCTCTAGGTCCACTTAAACACCATGCTTGTCCAATGATGTAGCCCAATCATTGTATACTCTCCATAATAAATGAACACTTATCTATGTTGGCACATATCTCGTGTTGATGTAAGGTCCGAAGAACCTATGTTTACATGTTTGACATGCTCTTCCCATGTCTTACTAAAGACCAGAATGTCATCTAGGTACATGACCACAAATGAATCAATGAATGGTCACATAATGTCATTCATCATTCTCATGAATGTTGTAGGGTTCGTGAGCCCAAAAGGCATGACCAACCATTTAAAAAATCCCTCCTTAGATTTGAATGCTATTTTTGAAACATCTATGGGATCGATGGGAACTTGATGGTACCCTGACTTGAGATCGATATTTGTGAAGAACTTATCTCCCCTAAGCTGGTCGAGGAGGTTATAAATTCTTGGAAGTGGGTATCAATTCTTCACTATGATTTTTTTGAAGGCCCTATATTCAATGCAAAGATACCATGTCCCATCTTTATTTTAGGAAAGAATAATTGGAATTCCAAAAGGTGATGCACTTGGTTGAATGTGCCCTTTTTGAAATAGTTCTTGAATTTATTGCTTGATCTCTTCACTCTCAACTACTGAGAGTGTTTGTACAGGGTCCATTTGGGAGTGGGGTTCTAGGGAAAAATTCAATTATATGTTTCACCTGACAATGCTTAGGCACACCTATTAGTGGTACAAATACATTTGCATATTCAGATATTAAATGATTAATCTAATTTTTTTGCATAGTTTTGCCTCATGTGGTGATCTTATGGTCATTGTGATTTTTTTCTTATCCTCAAGCTTGATCATGAGTAGGAAAAATGTCCTAGTTTGAGTAATCAACCTCCGACACAACCGTGCACTGATCAAGGCCACTGATTTGGGAGGGGTTACCTCTAGGATGTGGTAACACTTACGACCTAGAGTAATGATGGCACTCCTAGGCCTCACCTCGTAGACACCATGGTGATCCCACATGTATGGTTGTCCAAGAAGTACAGTACACATCATGAACATCACATACCATCACATTTTGAATGGTTTGATTTATGGAAGGCAACACTCACATAGATGTGTCTTTCACTAATATTATGGTTGTGGATGAGGGTTGTTACAAATCAAACCTCTTTAATATTTTCAGATATCGATTCTTTTGACTACCAATATCTAGAATAAAGTGAAGAGCCATACCATTCACCCATCATCACGAGTGGAAAAGACTCTCTACATCGTCTTTCGGTAGAGATTTTATTTGTGTGGTGGAAACAAGGTATATGGATCTATATCCTCATAAAATATTCTTCTTCATGTGTGTCCTACTTCTTCTATCGAGGATCCTCCCATATCTAGCTCCCACAACTTTGTTAACAAAGTTTTGTTGATAACTCGACAGTCCTTCGTGTCATGGTACCTACTCTTGTGATTCTCACACCACATCCTTGTGTCTTTTCATGGATTTTATTTCCATGACTAATTCTTGTCATGTCTTTGTGGTGGTGCATCCCTTCCTTACTGCTTGGTGTCACTTTCCCTTTCTTGGAATATGAAGTATATTTATTTCCCCTATGTTTATACCTTTCTTCAATCTTGACTGCATACCAATAGGCTTCCCCGAGAGTCTTGATGTCTACAAAATCCATCTCTTTTGGATGAAATATCATATACCATTACAAGAATTGAGAATCCGATGCTTCTCGTTGTCCCATGCACCCACTTTTGCTGATAGGGTATGAAACTCATTGGTGTACTCTAAAGCCTATCTGCTCATCATGACCCCTGACACAACTAGTGTAATTTCTTGAATTGGCCCTCGTATGTTTTTATTGGATAATATTATTCTCTGATGGCCTCTACTAAACATCCCATGTTTATGGAGGTTTTACATCAATTATTACATAATCATTATCATCATCTTATAAGGAGTATGATTCCCACCATTTTTTGACATGAAGATATGCTTTTAGAAGTAAAAAAGTTATATTTTCACCATCAGAAAAATTATTGACAAAAAAATATGATTCTAGTTGGTCGAGCCACGTATCAAATTCAATGAACATCAAATTTTTCTTCAAATTAAGGAATATCAAAATTTACTTGTACCTTGAATGGCATCGGGCCCCCAAAGGGCCTGATTGATGTAGGTGTAGTTGTGAGGTGGGGCTAGTTATAGGGGACGAGTTGAGAGAGGACATTAAAAAATGTGCCATCATCTCCCTCCTTTGCTTCTCAAGGGCTTCATCAATCATTTATTTAAATGGATCTCCTATTTTATCTTGTGTTACTTGAGGTTGTTTAAAATGAAAAGTAAGGTAATTCAAAGGATCGTGTGTTTAGACATCCATGATTACGGTATTCTGACCTCATGCATTCTGACTTAGAAGAGTGAAAGAACATAACTATGATACCACTTGATCCATATTGAAGTGTAACCCAATATAACAATGGTGTTTTCAATGTGCTATGACAATGAAATATACTACAATGAAAGAGTAGTAAACAAAACAAATGTTATTGTGACTTCCAATACAAATTAGCAAAATCTATAAGAGATATATATGCCTAGAGATTTGTCTCTTTAGTAAAAACAAACTAATTTAAAGCTATACAAAGAATATGAAGGGTTCTAGATGGGAACCAAAAGGTCATCCTACATGGAGACCATTCGTATCCACCTTAGGGTGGATTAGAAAATATAGAAGTTAAAAAAACTAAAGTATTTCCTATTATCATTTATGATTTTATTTAGTGTCCCTTTTCGTGGCCATATCTCCTAGCTCATTGATCCGTTTTGCAAATTGGATGATCCATTGGAAAGAAAAGTGAACCACGAAATTATAACGTGGCTCGATTGATAACCCTCCCATGCTAAATTTCACTAAGATAAAAAATTATCCGAAGACCCTCAAAAATGCAAAATACAAAAGTTGCTAAAAACTACCAAAAATAGACTTTAGGACTTACCTTGAAAACTACCAAAAATAGAAATTTAGGACTTTCCAAAAATAGATCTTCAAAAGTCATGTTTTGGATCATTCATCCTTCTTTAAGAAGAAATGGGCCCCATTGCTCCTATATTTTTGACCAGGTGTGGAAATTCTTTCTCAATCTGACTCTTAGTGAGCCACTTCCCTTGGTGTGTCATCTGCCCTATTTTTACTACATGATAGAGTGTGATTTGCTAACGCTTCATGTCCTTGACCATTGTATCAATGATATGATTAGTGTTTATTGGTGTCATGTAGTATGGGTTTAGTTCTTTACTCTACAACTGTTCACCAATGTCTGATGTATCCAAGAGTGGAGGAAAGTATGGGTGAAGCAACTCCACATTGAAAACTGGATGTAACCTAAGATAGGATGGAAGATTAAGCTCAAATGCATTCTCACAAATATTTTTGGTTATTGTATATGGACCTTATCGTAAATTCTTGAGTTTTATTTAATGGACCTTGGAGTCACTCTTTTTGGAAGATGCATCCAGACCTTATATCCCACTTGGAATTGATGAGGAACTCGATGCACATCATGAAATTGCTTGTAATTTTGCTAGTTCTTTCCAAGATCTCATGAACTTGTTGCTTTAATGTTTTTAATTATTTCTAAAAGTTTAGTTTTTTTGTCTAATTATTATTTTTTATGGGAAAATTCTTCTTCCAACATGAAGGAAAATATTACATCAATGGGAGCCAATGGTTGGAATCCAAGACATACCTGAAATGGGCTATGTCCCGTAGAGCTATGAAGAGCTTAGTTGTAGCTATGTTGGACATATGCAAGAATTTCATCCCATGTACATGGATGTTTGGAGTGATACATCTGAAGAAGATTCACAATCATATGGTTGACTACCTCTATTTTCCCATCAGTTGGGGGTGGAATGTAGTGGATTTGTTCAATTTTGTGTTCATCATGGACCATAGCAAACCATAATATCCACACAAACCTAGAATCCTGATCTAAAATAATACTTTTTGGAAGTCCAAAATGAATCCAAACATTTTCAAAGAACAACTTTGCAGTCTCCTCTATTGATATTGTCTTCTTGTAAGGTGCCAAAATTGCCATTTTGAGAACCTATCAACCACCACAAAAACACAATCATGGTCATGCCTAGTGGAAGGGAGACCTGACATGAAATCCATTAAGACAAAATCCCATGGTGTTCTTAGAATTGGAAGAGGGGTATAAAGGCCATGTTTTCTATTTTCCAGCTTAGCAATCACTAGGATGTGCAATACCTAATGTATATGTTAACATCATAACAGAGCTTTGGCTAGTATAAATACTTATGCAAGATTTCCACTATCTTCTTTATGCCAAAGTGACCAAACCCAATTGTAGTGAGCCTCCCATATCAATTTGTGATGTTCCCCTCTAAGAACACAAAGGTGTCCCATGTGGCATAAAATCCCTTCGTGTAAATGTTATTTGAAACACTTTTTTCATTCCTCATCCTTTGATGTATGTCGAAAAACTCAAGATCATGTGTATACATTTGAGACCACTCTAATGTATCATGGCCACATGAGTCAAGTAATTTTTTCGGAGATGATGGGAGGAGACTCAAACAATAAAAAAATTTCTTGACACTCCCTTGGTGGTGTAAAGTGACTTGCAACAATTAAGATGTTGTACATTAAGTTGCATTCATTTAGTTTTCAACCTAGGAGCGTATATTTGAAATACTTTTGCCGAGTCTTTGTATGCACAACTATAAGTGATCTAAGAGGTTGAAAGGAAATAATTGTCATGTAACAATGCTAAAAGTAAAATAAAACTCAGACTTGAAAATGGACTATTGCTAAATGCTATTACTGAAAACAAAGTTGTAGATTCATAGAAAATATTGTTCCTAAGTAAATATGCATGAAATAAAACAATGGAGGGGATTTAATAGACCTCAAGTGGGCCTAACTTGGGTTCTAATCCCTTCCTAACTCTGTAACTAAAAACTAAATGACAAAACTCATATTTCTTTATTGATTTGCATAAAACATTACATCTAGGAACAAAAGATCAGAGTAATCTTCTTTTTCTAATTCCAAATATGACTTTCCACTTACTAAATATCTTGTTACAAGGCACTATCCATTTCCTTTATATCTTATCATTTACAACACATGAGAAGAAGAAGAATACAACAAGGAGTCTTCAACATAATAAGTGAGAGATTCAACACGTGTTTGAAACACAAACAAGTTTTATCTAATAATCAATTCATGTTCAACTAACAATCAATTCTTCAATAGTTCTTTGTCAATGACAAAATCAAAGATTGATTTATTTCTCAAATTTCCACATTTATGTTGTAACTACTCCAATGGCGCGTAAGGAATTAAGTGCCACCACTTCATGTTTCAAAATATCTTCATAAATGCATTGTAACTTGATATGAATGATTTCCTTATGTTGCGGAAAAGTTATTTGGTTACGAGACAGTTCTTGTAGGTAGGTTCCTTTGTTGCATATGAAAAATTACTTACAACCAAAAGTGGCATCAACACATATAATCATCCAAAAATTTATTAGAATAACAAGAATAAATGCACACATAATATCACAAAATAAAGACAATTAGATATAACTATATTAATTAGTCATTATGCCAAAAGTTCATGGTTGTAATAGTGATTTTTAGCAATATACTTAGGAAATACATAGACACGACTACAATGGTATTATCAAAATACAAAATATGAGTTGTTATGAAAGAAATTAATATAGCTCATCACCCATTTTTATGTAGAATGTTGAGATGGAATTGTTGTAGATAGGTGGACCATGATGGTGATCATTTTGTAACTTTCCTTGAGTCTACATGAATTGCAAAGGATTATGATCTATGTGGATAATAGTTTCCTTTCCTAGGATGTAGCACTTCTATTGTTTACATCCTTACATAATGGCATAAAATCCTTATCATATGTTGGGTACCTACGCACTATGTCAGAGAAGGTCTCACTATGGTATGCCACTAGATGCCCATGTTGGGTGAGGATGGCTCTAAGTGCATATTTTGAAGCATCTATTTCTATCTCAAATGATTGTTGTAATGGAAAGATGAAAATTGGTGCAAAGCAGAGCCTCTCCTCCATTCATATAAATGTGTCATGTTGTGCCTTTGTCCATATGAATTTTATTTTCACCACCGTGTCACTCCCGATTCAAAGGCCATGTAATGTGAGAAAAACCAAGTACAAACTTGTAATAGAAATTGGCTAGTCCCAAGAAACTCCAAAGTTCAGTGATGGTTTTTGGTGCCGGCCGATCTCGGATGACCTCTATCTTCTTTGGGTCCACTTGCACACCATGCTATTAATGATGTATCATAAGTATTGGATAATCTATCCATATTAAAGGAAAACTTATCTATGTTGGTATAGAGATTGTGTTGATGTAAGGTATGAAGAGTCTATTTTACATGTTTGACATGCTTTTCCCATGTCTTTTTGAAGACCGAATGTCATCTAGATACATGACCACAAATGAATCAATGAATGGTCATATATTGTCATTCACCATTCTCATGAATGTTGGAGGTGCATTCGTGAGCCTAAAAGGCATGACCAACCATTTAAACAATCCCTCCTTAGATTTGAATGTTGTTTTCCAAACATCTGTGGCATTGATGGGAACCTGATGGTACCTGAATTAAGATCGATATTTGTAAAGAACTTAGCTCCCATGTACTATATGAGGATGCCACCAATTCATGGAAGTGGGTATCAATTCTTCACTGTGATTTTGGTCAAGGCTCGATAGTCAATGCAAAGTTGCCATGTCCCATATTTCTTTTGGGCAAGAAAAATCTGACTTCCACAAGGTGATGCACTTGGTTGAATTTTCCCTATTTGAATTTTTCACTTGATCTCTTATTCTCAAGTACTAAGTGTTTGTAAAGGGTCCCATTTGGGAGTGGGGTTACGAAGACCAAGTAAATTATATGTTTCAACTGAAAATTATTAGGCACACCTATTAGTGCTACAAATATGTATGAATATTCAAATATTATTTGATCAATATGCTTTCACTACATAGTTTGGCCTCGTGTGATTGCTCTTATGGTTGCTTTGTGACCATTTTTCTTCTCATTAGGATTGATCATGAGTAGGAAAAAGGTCCTAGTTTGAGCAATCAACCTCTACACTAATTTACACCGATTAGGGCCACTTATTTGGGAGGGGTTACCTCTGGGATGTGGTAACACTTATGACCTAGAGTAATGATGACACTCTAAGGCCTAGACTCATAGACACCATGACAATCCCATATGTATGGTTATCCAAGAAGTACATCACAAACATCGAGTGGTGCAACATCACATACCACCACATTTGGAATGATTTGATTGAATAGGGAAGGAAACAATGTCGATTCACACGGATGCCTCTCCCTTCACTAACCCAAAAAATAGAATGGTTGTGGGTGAGGTTTTGTTACTTGATTCAGTTTCTTTACTATTTTTGTAGATGTCGATTATTTTGAATACTAATATCTCGAATAAAACAAAGATCCATACCATTCACCGACATCTACAAGTGGAAAATATGTTCTCCATCATGTTTTGGTAGAGATTTTATTTGTGTGGTTAGCAATGGTGGTATATGGATTTGCATCTCATTCAAATCCTCTTCTTCATGTGTATCCCACTTCCCTATGGAGGTTCATCCCATCTAGTTCTCATGACTTTGTTCTAGCAATTTTTTTTTTTGATAGTTGAACAATCCTTCATGTCATGGTACCTACTCTTGTGCTTCTCACACCACATCCTCATGTATTTTTGTGGCTTTTATTTCCATGCCTACTTCTTATCCTGTCTTTATGGTGGTGCATCCCTTCCTTTCTACTTGGTGTCAACTTTCCCTTTCTTAGAATTATCTTTATTTCCCATATGTTTGGACCTTTCTTCATTTTTGACTGCATACCGGTAAGCTTCCCGAGAGTCTTGATGTCCTGTAAACTCTATCTCTTCCCGAATGAAATATGATAATCCACGTAGTATTTGAGAATACTAATCTTCTCGATTCCCATGCAGCTACCTTTTTTGATAGGGTATGAAACTCATTGTCTATTCCCATGCCATCCGATCATGACCTTGATGGAAGTAATGTAGTTTCTTGAATTGGTCCTTGTAGGTTTTATCTTGGATAGTATTCTTCTCTGATGGCCTCTACAAAACCATCCCATGTTTTAGAGGTTTTGCATCGATCAGTTACATAATCATTATCATCCTCTTGCGGGGAGTATGATAGTATTTTTAAACATGAAGAGATGTTTTTAAAAGTGCAAACGTTATCTTTTCACCATAAAAATTATTGAAAAAAATATGATTCTAGTTGGTCTAGCCATGTATCCAATTCATTAAAATCAAATTTACCTTTATGTTGAATGGTGTTAGGCCCCCAAATGTCCTACTTGATGCATGTGTAGTTTTGGAGGTAGGGCCGATTACATGGGGATGACCCGAGAGAGGAAATAAACAAACTGTTCCATCATCTTCCTCCTTTTATTTTCAAGGGATTTATCAAGAATTATTTGAATGGATCTCCCATTTTCTCTTGCTTTACTTGAGGTCATTTGAAATGAAAAGGAAAGTAATATAAAGGATCATGAGTCTAAACACAATTATTATGGTATTATGACCTCGTGTTTTTTGACATGCAAGAGTGAAAGAACCTAGCTTTGATACCATTGATCCGGATTGAATTATAACTTGGTGGAAAACACACTAAAAATCATGTTTAATGTGTTATGAAATGAAATCTACAATGAAAGAGCAGATAAACAATTTTTTTATTATGACTTCCAACACAAATTGTAAAACTCCATAAGAGAGATGTATTCACGAGATCTGTATCCTTATTTGATAACTAATGACTATTTAAAACTATACAAAGAATATGAAGGGTTTATGATGGAAAAAAGGTCATCCTATATGGAGACCATTCATATACACATTAAGAGTGAATTCAAAAATACAAAAGTGAAAAAAACTAAAGTATTTCTTATTATCACTTATGATTTTATTTAGTTTCCCTTATTGGGGCCATATCTCCTACCTCGTTGATCCGTTTTATAAACCAGATGATCTATTGGAAAGAAGAGTGAAGAAAAAAAAAAACCATGGCTTTAATTGATAAATATCATGTGCCCAAAATTTTCTAAGCCCAAAAATTCTCTGAAGACCCTAAAAATGCAAAATACAAAATATGCTAAAAACTACCAAAAATAGACTTCTAGGAGTTTCTTTGAAAACTTCCAAAAATAGAAATTTTAGGAATTTCCAAAATAAACCTTCAAAATTCATGTTACTGGATCGAATTGGTAACTAATATTATCAAGTAGAATATGGACAATAGGAACAATGGAAAATAAGAGATGATGTTTTTGAGAATGGAATAGGTGATGATGAGGAAGGAAGGCACCATTGGGTAGATGAGGAGTGGATGATGAAATAGGTGCATAGGGAAAATTGATCGTGAGGATAATCCTCAAGTAGGATTCCCATGTTGGGGGAGTGGTTAAGTAATATTTCCAAGCTGAAGAGGTGGGACAAAAAGATGTTTATGGTGACGATGGTCATGCTGTGAGAGATGTGATGATGATGGAGTTTATATAGAGGGAAAAACTTGGTAATAAGGGTTATCTCAAATAATATTCCCATGTTGTATGGATGGTCAAATAAGATTCCAAAGATAAAGGGTAAGACATGAAGATGTGTGTGAAAAGGGATACATATGAGAGAAGAGAAGAGATGAAGGAGCACATTGTGGGGGAAGGGAACATGAATGGTGAAAATTAGGAGGTGTGTAAAGATGGCGTGCATGTTCATATGAAGAGGGAGGATGAATGGAAAAAATACATGTTGACCATGGTGGGGGATGAGGAGTTACAAGATAGTGAACCATTTGTGAGGAGTAGCCTCAAGTAGGATTCACATGCTGCAAAAGTGGTCAAGTAAGATTCCCAAAATGGAGGAGTTACTAGAAAGGGTGAAATGATGTGGTGCAAAGAAGGTTTTCAATCATGCAAGAAGATACTCACATTGTGAAAGCATCTTAATTTTAATGTAGCATACAACAAAATGCACCATGATATGAAAGATCATGATGATCGTATTCTGTAATATGACTTAGAGCATTGACATGGACCATCGAAAAAGTTTGATGCCCCCGTATGATATGCGTCAATGAAAAAAATGATGACATAAAAAGGAGCATATTTTAAGGAACACCAAGATACATAAAATGAATGTCCCTTGTAATTTATATAGAAGCAAAATAGACTACTCTAGATATAAAAGTAAAAGAAATAAACCCAATATACACATTAAATGTATGCACCATGGCTATAAATGAACCAAGATGAAAAATAATAAACTTAGAATCAATAAATAATTAACTAAGAAAAGTAACAATGCAACACAATGTTTGACTCTATCCCTAATGTGTTCCACAGTGATGATTGATTGGATGTACCCCCAAGCAGGGGTAAGATGATTCAGGATGGATTGGGTCATTTCCCTCAAGCAAGGAAACAATGAGATCCCAAATTTCCCCAAGAGATTATACATGTGAGGGATGGGAGTGTTTTGATTGATTGATTTGTAAGATAATTGGAATGGACATCAAGATACGAGTCATGTTTTTGACCTAGTTTCCGCTGTCTATTTTTGTTTTTTTTGGATTTTTAGGGGTATTTAATGAGGGATCTATGGAGGAGACTTATTTTTATAACGATTATGGATCCATACAAAGAACATAGAAAGAGGGGTATAGTGAATGTGGATGATATAATAGATGGTAAATGTCTTGACTATTGTAAAAAAGGAAAATAAAAGACACGAGAGGTGATAAAATATGATAGAAAAAATGATATATCATTAATGTGTACATTGTGTCTCATGGTAAATCATGCTAAAACAATATTAAAATTTCCTTCCATTGGTGTAATATTATTTTGATGAGATAATGAGAGGATGTCCAACTCCACCCTTGACTCCACATAACTAGTAAGATGTGAGGGCTCAACACCGAGAGTCAAGAAGGATGTGAGACGTATGAAATGAATGTAGAGACATGAGTTTTAATAATGTTCCATTTAAGAAGTTGTGACTCAATTCCTCTTAAGATTACTTGACCAGTTCCAAAATGATTTTCACTTTAGAGGTCTTTTACTAGACTTAGACTTGTAAGTGGCCTATTGATTGACAAGATCAGGTTAAGGAATAGTTCTCTTTTAACGTGGACATCTGAATTTCTTCTTTGGGATTTTATAGATTCAAACACTTTTGATGTTAAAGGTTTTTTTATAATGACTCTTACGCTTTTCCCATACCACCAGTAAGAGGAAAGGGATCAACACCAAAGAAAAATGTAGGCGAGTAAGGGCACCTTCCTCCATTCCCAACATCACACTACTAGTAAGAAGTGTGGGCTCAATACCAAAGACCGTGAAGGATGAAAGGTGTAATGTTTTGTAGTACACACATGTTGTATAAAAACTTATTAATTTTTATTTTCCTTGTTTTAGTGTTTTTGGGAAGGAACATGTGCCCCCAATCTCAGCCCCACACGACTAGTAGGATGCAAGGGTTAAACACCAAAGACTGAGATGAACAATAAAATGAGCCGTAAAAGACGTTTTGATATTTCTTGTTAAAAAGAGAAATATTTTGAAGGGAGGATTTTACATTAGTAAGATTATAGATATTACCATAGGTGAAAATATCCAAAATGGGAGAAACCATAAAAAGTATGAGATGCACAAGACTTAATAAGAGCAATATTAACACTTGTCTCATGATGATGATTATGAAGATTTGATTTTAGGATAAGAATCTCTACCAATGGAGTGAAAATTTTAAGACTATTTTATATGAGATAGATGAAAGGAATGTACAAGGTCTCTCTATAGTAGAGAGTACCCGTGTATAGGTGGTGTTTCTAGGAATATAACTTCTTTAGGTGGCAATGTTCATGGGTTCATCAAGTGTTTAGGACATTTGCGGTGGCTAACTTATATGCTCCAACACCAAACTTAGTAGTGATTACATATGACCTTAATCAGTTGGGCTCAAATTTACCTTTCTTCTCTCTTTCTTTTATTGTATTTTTTAATTTTCTTTGAGAACAAGATCACCGATCTTGAACTCTCTAGGTTTGATATTTTTATTATAGCTATTCCTTAAACCAATTTTGATAGACCTAGATATGGTTTAAAACATTAAGCCATTTTTCATCAAGAACCTATAATTCATTAAGGTGTGATTGTTTATATTTATCTTCATTGATTAAGTCATGGAGGGATATTCTCAAGGATGAAAGCTCAATCTCGACATATATAAAAACTTCACACCATAAAAAAGAGTGAATGAAATGAATCCTATATGAGTGCGATAGGATGTGCAATAATCCCAAAGGGCAGGATATATTTGGGTATGTCAGTTTCATCCATGTGCATTAAACATATTTTCCATAATACTCTTTAATGTTTTATTTTTTTTTTCAACTTAAACATTAACCTAAGGGTAATATGGGGTGGACCACTTAAGGCGGATGTGGAAACATTTAATAAGATATTTGACAATTTGATTTTAAACAATTTTCCATTATCGGTCACAATGGAAGATGGAAAACTAAAGCGGGGATGATATTATTGAATATGAATTTGGAGATCTGGATGCTGGTGACGTAAGTGAGAGGCATAATGTCTACCCATTTAGTGAAATACTCAGTGGTTGTGATGATGAATTTATGTCTATTGGATGATGTAGGTCTAATTTTCCTAATAAGATCAAGCTCCCATTGAGAAAAAGGCCAAGGTGTTGTGATTGGTATAAATCTTGGGAAGGTACATGGATGAGGTTTCCATTTTTTTGACAAGCTTGACATCTTTAACAAAATGGCATGCATTTTTTCCCATGGTGGGCCAATAGTAAGAAACACGTAATATTTTCTTGGCTAATGCCATTCCATTTGTGTGGGCCCCAAAAATACTAGAGTGTACTTTATAAAGGTGCGAGATGTCTCCTCTTGATTGAGACATATAAGTAAAGTGCCATCATAACCTTGTCAATACAAAGTGTTGGATAAGATAGTATAGTGTGAGGAACATTGTGCCAATGTGCATTTGTGGTGGGAGCTCATATTCAAAGGGAATTTTTTGTCATGAATGAAAGTATAAATATCATGGTGCCAAGGACTAATAGGACCAAATATTTCACAAACCATGGTAATTTTGGGAAAGTTGTAAGAAGGATCCAGAAGGTGTTCTTCAAGGAAATTTTCTTGTGGTTAATTGGTTGCAATTTATAAAATGGATATGATAATTGGCATAACATCTATTATTTTGTTTTGAACTCTAGGGACTTGGTCAAAAGTGATCAACTGAAAGTAACCTCGAAGGATATCTACCATGAGTTTGTAAGGAATTATATTTTCATATTTTACTTGATATTCATTTGTGACTTGTTTGATGATGAGAAGTGAATCACCAAACACTGTCAACTCCTTGAGGTTCCATGATATAGATAATTTCAATCCGGCTCGGGATTTGTATTGTGCATTATTATTTATGTAGGGAAGGCTAGGCAAAAATATTTTGGAATAAAATTTCCATCTGGTGTGATATGTAGGATACCTACTCCTGATCCATGGACATTACAAGGTCCATCGAAATATAGAGTCCAAGAAGGTGTTGTATCAATATTTAAGAGGTATTCATCATGAAATTCAACATGAAAGGTTCTCGTGAAGGTAGACGTGCCACAACAAGTATATTTGTGAGAGCTTGTCCTTTGATGGCATTTTGAATAACAAACTCGATATAAAAATCACTAAGTATAATGACCATACTCGATATTTTTCTTGTGAGAATAGTTCTAGATAGGATATATTTGAGGTGATATACTTTTGCAATGATTTTTTTTATATGACTGAGAAAGTAATGGTGTAATTTGTGAAATGTAAAAGCTACTGCTAAAAACACTTTCTCAACCTATGAATACTTTACCTCATAATCAATAAGTGTTCTACTAAGATAATAGACTTCCGTTCTTGTCCTTGATTGTTATGTTGTGCTAGTAATCCTCCTATTGCATATTCTCAGAGCAGATGTGTAGAGAAACATTAGTTTATTTGAGATTGGTGACATGAGGACAAGTGGAATTGATAGGTATTCTTTTAGTTTGGAAAAAGAATCTTGACATTCTTGGTTCCACCAAAATGGACATCTTTTTTCAGTAATTGATTGAAGTGATGAAACTTATCCGCCAGTTGTGAAATGAATCTTTTGATTGACTGTATCTTCCTTGAATACTTCTTAATTTCTATATATTTTGTGAAGGAGGCATTTCCATAATAGCCTTTATCTTTGTGGGGATGAATTTTATGCCTCTTCGAGAAACATTGAATCCTAGTAATTTTCCTGATGTTACACCAAACAAAAATTTCTTATGATTAAGCTTGACTTTGTATTCACACAATCTTTCAAAGATACACCTCAACATGGTCAAATGATCTACTCATGTTTTAGAATTTTCTAAGATTTCATTTACATAGTCTTCAATGATATTATGTAGAATATCATGAAATTGTTGAACCTTTGTCATTATGGTATGTGTTGTCATTGATGTCAAAACTACAGAAGATGGAAGAAGTGACATTGATGAAAAAAGGGTTAATTGGTAAAGTGAGCAAGAAATGAAGATGAAGGTTGATTGGCGTGTCATCATAGAGAAAACATCGAGTCGAAAGCATCTCAAGAAAGCATATGTAGTATGCAATAGCCTCAGGAAAGTGAATTGGGTGTTTAGAAGTCAAATAAGGACATTAAGGGTCTAGTTAGATGTAAAACAAGCTTTAGGATGATCAAGGATAAGTTCTAAGGGACTTAGTTTTTGGGCAAGCCGCAGAGATGAGGAGATATCTGCCAAAGTCAATAGATGGTTAAAAAGTCTTGGAGTAGCCATTGAAGTTTGTAGAAAGCTGCGAAGCTTTAGAAGAAACCATGAAAGGTAATTGAGTCCACGGGTAAAAAAATGATGTAAATGCAAGGTGTCAATGAAAAATCTCTAAGTGTAAAAAGTGAAGCCATAGAAGCTTAACAAGCACCGTGTGAAAAATGAATGAAGCCGTTAAAGCAAAAGGAGCCAAAGGACAAGTCACATGAGAGAAAGGTAAAACCACATATGTGAGGGAAGAGTTGTGAACATGAAGATAGAGCCACACAAGTAAGGAGGACATAAAGGATAAGCAACAAAATTAAGGATATGGAAAGGAGAAGGAGATGAGTAAAGGAAGTCGAGGAGTAAAGGCACGAGGAAGCCACACATAAGGGAAAAGCTGTAAAAGTCACTAAGGAAGAAATCCGTGAAGCCGTAGATAAAAGGATGGAGTCACAGACATGAAACAAAGTCACGGGAAGTCAATGAGAGCTGCATATAAGGAATAAACCTCGAAAGGTGAAGGATAAGGAGTATAGCCGCAAGACATTGTAGAAAGCCGCAGAGAAGCATATAAAAACTACAAATAACTAAAAATCCATGCAAGAAAGGTGAAAATCCGTAGAACAAAGAATATTGTCACAATACAAAGGAAAAGGTCACAAAAGCCAAGGGAAGCCGTGGATCGAGAAAATATGAACTAGAGATGGATCAAGGACAATCAGATAAAGTTTAAAATGGAATAAGTGAGAGTTAGTATCCAAAATCGATGGTGATTTGATTGACAGAAGTTTGCGGCTGTGTGTACAACTAGAACTCCACAAAGAGCGATGAAGTCCACTTGTTCCAACTGTCATAATTTAATGCTTGTTGAATTTAAAGAAATTCAGTTACACTCTCCATGAAGATTCTGATTCCAAGGTGTAAATTAAATATTGGAGAAGAAAGGGGCTTATTTATTCTTGATCACGAGGAAATCCTAAAATACAAGAAATCTATTTTTAGGAGTTGGCTCATAAATAATTTCTAGCAGATGCATAGAAGAAGTGTAATCAAGCCAAATATAGAAGAATAAAAATATGGAGTTAGCGGCATGCATTTAATAGTCCATATTTTCAAAGTGACAGAGCAGGAGAGATTGCATGACATGCAAGATGAAGTGGCATATTGGGTCGATTGTTTATATAGAGAAAATTGACGCATTTGAGAGAGTTGCTCGAGTGAGAAAATGATGCATTAGAGCTAAAGGAGCAACAAAATAAGAGAGAGGGAGAAGGAGTAATGCAGGAATGAGGGATGAATTTTTAGATTTGGTCGATCATTACATATTGATGCAATTAGTAGGAACACTCTCATGACCGAAGAGTAGAGAAAAGAGAGGGAAAGTGCATTAGAGATTCATGAAATTAGTGAGGAACACTCTCATGAAAGAAGAGATGAAGAGATGAAGAGTTGAAGAGATGAAGAGTAGAGAAAAGATAGGGAAAGTGTTCGTCGAGCCAAGGAGCCTTCTTGAGAGAAATAAATGACTTTCCTTCGAACCATTATTGAACATCCAATGATAATGAAGAAGAGATGAATAGAGAGTTGTTGCAATATATGAAATAAGAGGTATTATATGATTGATGTGTTGTGGACATGATGTAGATATGTTTCGACATGATGAGTAATTTCATCCCCATGAGAAGAGCTATGATAAGGAGGAGATTATCTATTCAAGCTATGGATAAAGAACTAGTGTAGAGAAAAGCAGGAAAGTATTAGATGAGTCGAAGGTGAAAGTAGAGAGAAGAGACTAGAAAGGAGAGACTAAAGAAAACATTGCATATCTAACTTTGAAGAGTAATAATAAATGAATGAAATAACAAGGTGATCATAATCAGTTGTGTATGCAACACATAGACTAAATGATCAAAATAATGTGAATAATAGGTCTAAGTTGTAGCTTAGCATTTTTAGGGGTTGCAGCCTCCTTGTGGGTAGGTGCTGCAAAAGATCAGTTGTAGATTATTAAATTAGGGGTTGGTGCTCCTTGTGGGGTTGGTACCTCACCAAACAAATATCTTGTGATGTGTTATATTCACTTGAGTTCTTTGTTGTGTGTAATATTAGAAAAGGTGTATGGGGTTGGTGCTCCTTGTGGGGTTGATGCCTCACTAAAAATCTTGTAGGATGTGTAATATTCTTGCAAGTCCTTGCTTTGAGTAATATAAGCAAAAATTTCAATGGGGTTTTTGTCCCAAAAGGGTTTCCCACATTATATCTAGTCTACTCATGAGAATGTGTGTGTATGCTTCTTATTCCTATAGTCTCATGATTAATATTGCATGCTTATAACAATCAATAATAGTTAACAACAATAGATACATAAAAGAAAGAGGAAATTGATTGTAAGTTTTAGCAGATTGATTCACCCCCCTCTCGATGCTCGAAATATCTAACAAAAATATGTCTCATTCACTCTTTGAAATGTAGCACTTGCATTTTAAGGCCAAAAGACATGAACTTATAACAAAATGTACCCCATGTCATAGTGAATGTTCTTTTTCTTTAGAAATCAGATATGATTATAAACACAATTGTAGTTCATTAGGGAAAACATTTCATGACATGCTATTGAATCTATGATAATATCTATGTTGCATAAATGAAATTCATCTTTTGACAATCATTATTTATGTCACAAAAATTTGTACATATTCCGATGCCCGAGTTTTCTTTACCACATGTACTATGTTTTAAATTCATGTTGAATAGTTAATCGGTTAAATGAAGACCGGTTCCAAAAGTTTTTGAAGTTTAGCCTTTACAAGTAGTGCAACTTTGGGATTCACCTTTCATTTATTAGCTAATTTTGATCACAAGAAAATTAATAAAATGGAAAATTTGAAATTTTTCAAAAGTGTTACTTTGCATGATTTATCGCTCTCATCGTGATCGTCTCATTTTTTTATAATTGTTCCGGTCTTCGTTTCATCCATTTCAAAGTAGAAATCCTCCCACTAGGTATTAAATCGCATTAAAAATCAATTAATTAATATTTGATTAATTAATTACTCTTTGTTTGATAAAATCAAATTTTAAGAACTTTGAGGTTTTCAATTAAATAAATATTAATTTAAATTCATTCGACAAGATTTATTTTAATTTTCGGAAAAATAAGATTTTACTTCCCATTGCCGGGATGCCAAATTGCCTTCCCGGACCCGGATTTCCCCTTTCTTGGAAAATTTATTTTAATTCCCCGCTTGTGGGATTTCTTCCACCGATTTCCAATCAATGAATTGAAAACGGGTTAAAAAATCTCCCAGTTTCCCACATGGGGAAATAAAATGGGATTGCCATCGCGCTTTGCCATTTCCACGAAAATGGCTTTTTATTTCCCCACTTCCCCCTGACAATTAATGCCACTACCCGGGAAAGAGGGAAGTTGTTTTAATGGGACAAATAAGAAATGGTTGTGAGGAAGCTTCCTAAATCCTCATAAAATCCTTTAAATCAAAACTCGTTGGAAGAAGTCAAGATTTCCAATTTCTTCTTATTTCTTCTTATTTCTTCTAAAGGAACGTATTAGAGTAATATTTTATCACATCCCTCAACAAATCACCACTCATGAGCCAAGTTTGAATACCTCAACATTCCAATGCATTTGCAGACACAAGGATAAAACAATCCATAAATCCTTCCACACAGAGCAACTCACAACTAGATAAGGGAGGAAGAATAGTATCCACACAAAGCGGTAAAGGAAGACCACACATTATTTTATCTATAAGGAAAAGCTAAATACCAAAATACCACCAAATTCGTAACAATCAAAAGGATTGGTGTTGTTTTTAAATTGTTTTCTTTTACACCATCAAGGATTTTGACCACGTGGGAGGAAGGAAAGAGAACAATCCAAATAAAAAGGGCATTTGTTTTGTTTTGATAAGTAAGAATCCCACACATGGTTTTAGAAAAGAAAGTTTTTCAAAGAATATATAACCAACAACAAAGGAAAAAAGAAGCCACGTTGAAAAATGAAAGTCAAACAACAAACAAAAGTATATAAAAACAAGTTTCAACTCATGGGTAAAAAGACAAACAAATTAAAACATAACAGTCCAAAGGAAGGTAGAAATAAAGAAAATTTAAATGCATTTTTTAGCCAAAAGGAATTTCAAAACAGTCCAAAAGTTTCCAACGCTAAGGATAGAACATCACGCATTTTTCAGGCAAAGAAAAGTCTCGAGCAGGTTTTGAAAGAAGCAAAGTTTCAACGCATTGGTAAAGAAATAAAACAAACACCACGCATTAGGAAATATGGTCCAAGGTAGAACACATGGAGGGAAGAAATAGCCAGAGATTCATTTCCATGCACAACCCATGCATTTCCCAAACCTGTCCAAGAAAATAACAGTCCACAACTGTCAGTGAGAAGACTACACATCAAAGAAGATCTACACATCAATAAAACATTGCCCACGACAGTCACTCAGGTGAAAGGAGAAAAATTCAGTTTGAATTAATAAATAAAAATAGTCCAAAGCATTTGTTTTGGAGAGAGGAACTAAAATCCATGGTTCCAACAAGAAAGAATCCATGTTCCATGCAAAGAAAGGAAGCAAGCTCAAGCCAAAACAAGGAGAATTTGATGTATACACATCCGAGCATCTGCCAATGCTAGCCAAAAGCAAAAATAAAAGAAATCAGTCCAAACAATACCATGTTTTCACAAAAAAATGAATTTAATAAAGAAAATGATAGATGCGGAAAGGACATGCCACGGGTTGTATCTGTTGAAGTAATCAACTTTGGAGTTCGATATCTCAAAGTCGGATGATCATCGGAGGAAATGTTTAGTTCGTTGAATTATCTCTCAACTTCATGTAATCATTTTCCAAATTTCAAATGCACAAAGACCTCATTTGATATTTTCACGAACTTGAGAAAACCTCGGTTTGTTTGTTTTTGCCACTGTAGTTTTAGCTTGCGAAGGCCTACATTTGAGAATCCATATCTCAAGCCCAGATAATCATCAAGAGAAATAGTTTGGTTCTTTAAATTATTCCCACATTCATGTAATTCTTTTAAAAAATTCAAATGTACAGAACTTCATTTAATACTTTTCACGAAGTCAAATAAAATGCGCTTTGCATGATTTTTTTGCTTGCGTAGTTTTTAGCTTGTCAAGGTGACTCACTTTGAGAGTTGATATTTTGAGCTCAGATGATTTCAAGAGAAAATAATTATTTTGTTTAATTTTTCCCACCTTCATATGCTCCCTTGCCAAGTTGTAGATGCCCATGGTGACTTTTTTTAGATTCCCGTATTTTTACCAAGCTAAAACCAAACGGGATTTTTACAGGTTTACACTTGCATTTCCTAGCGAGTTTGAAGAGTCAACTTTGACCTTTAATATTTAAATGGAGAATTTGATTGGAAAAAAACCCTCTGACACACAAAATTTTGGTACCTTAATATACTCTCTCATCCAGTGAGAATTTCTTAGAACAAGATTTGCTATTTTTTCTAGGGTATTTAAGAGATGGTTTGTGTAATTTTGATGTAAGGAATAATAGCCCGAAATCACACATCATGTCAATCATGTCATCTTCAAACAAAGTGATGTTACGGTATGAGTTCACGGGTAATTCTACCCACCTCGATGCTCCATTCAAATTATGAAAACATCACCAATACCAACTTGAGACACGTTGACATAAGTCGGTTCTGCGATCGCATATCAACCAAGGTGAGTCACAATTTTCTTGACGCTTATTCTGAATTGGTCATCACTTGCATGGATGCGCCATGATATTGCACAAAGTGATGATTCAACTCCAATAGCTCCGGCGAAAGAAACCTCTGACTTCCTCATTATGCGGTATAGGTCGTAGCTATTGGCAGAGGTCTCTTCGAGTCAAAAGCCATGATTATCGACAAAAATTGATAATGAGAGAATCTTGTCTACATAAATCATCTTCACTTGATCGTTGTGCAGATTTATTCATCAAAAACCAAGACCAATGATAAGTACAATTGTGTGGATCATCAAGTAAGGCCACATCATTCAAGCGTGTTCCTATCAGCTCTCAATTAGCTTGAGTGCACATACTTCATCGACTGTCTTAAAGTTAGAGTGTTCTTGAATTGGAAAATCGTGAGCAGATCAAAATGGAAACACTTCGGGATGGTGACAAAGACAAAATACATAACTCTAGGAAGTGAATTGCAATTTTGGCTCTTGGAAGATCTTCTCAATGGCGAAAGATCAAGAGTTGGATTTTGACAAGCCAAGGTGGCGTATAACTGACTACGATCTTGTGAAAAATGAATAATTCACCATGGAAGGCTATTCGGAGAATGTGGAGAATTGTGTGGAATCGTGAATGAGAATACGAATGAAGAAAAATTGCTCACACCAAGATGTTTCTCAAACGGAGGGGTGGATGAATTGCTCAAGTTTCAAGCTCGACTCTCTTGTCATTTGGAGGATTGCGAAGCACGGTCAATGAGTTCATTCCCATACGACTAGGATAGGTGGACTCTTGGCCCAATGGATAAGAAATTGATCCTAGGTGTCTTGATCTAGGTGGCGCATTGCTAACTAGGATGTCTATGTGTGTGTCTAAGTCATTTAAGTGGGGTCCACATGTACCCATTGCTTTTTGTTATAAAGTGGTGTTATTTAACTCACTTTTGGAAAATTTTTGATAACTTAAGTGGTTTCTATTTTTAGTCACTTTTTATAAAGTTGGTTGAAAAAGTCAAAGTCACTTATGTGCCCTATTTAATGTTCATGTAAAACCCTAACTACTTTGTAACCAACTTTTGGGTTATAAAAGGAAGTCGGGGGCTCATTTGTAAAGGGTGACTTTGAGAGAGGAGAAGAAAATACTTTTGTGTGCAAGCTTTGTTTTAGGAAGAAACTATGTTCTTTTGTAAAGACATTTGGCAGTTAATGAAATATGAACTTTGTGTCTCATTCATTGTCTCTTGCAACATTTGATGTTTTTATGTTCATTAGATGTTAGATGTTTAAATCTTATATGTGAATATTGTCTTTGATCTTATTGTCAACGTTATTAAGTTGTTGTTCTTGTTCACAGTGATCAAGCTCTACTATTTACTTGCTCATGTGTGTTCCCTTTACTCATTCTCGTTTAACTAGATGCAAACTCCATTTTATTTGTGTTAGTTATTTATTGTTCTTCTCCATGCAATATTAAACTCTTCTTTACCTAACTCTTGCATGTTCCTTCCATTCATTCCTTTTCATTTCATCCTTCATTCCATTCCATCTCCCTCATTCATTTTCTTTTCATGATGTTCTAAAAACACCCCACATACAATTTTGAATGTACATGTGTAAATAAAATTTTGGCTTTCAATAAAGGCAACCTCACCTTCATTGAGGAGGGACTTTGTTCCCACACTATTGCATGTCATTTTGATGTGTGCAAATCTATATAACTAATAGTTTTGGTTACTCTACTAGGGATTTAAATTGTTAACCAGTGCTTGGTTAAATCTTTATGACTATCCCCTCTACACAAGCTCCAATTCTTCAACTGAACCTTGTGCCCAACAAATATTTTCAAGGAGACATTGTTTCCAACCTTCGATAGTAGCTTGGGAAAATCATGAAAGTTTGTAGTAATTTGTGGCCATTGATAGAACATTGACAAGAAATCTACATTAAAGACCTTAGAAGAAGAGCATCCGCACTTGTGGCTAGAAGACCTCCTGGACACGTGTTGATCGTTGTTCACCGACACGACCCTCTTCCACTAAGGTAATAATTTGTATGACTATTATAGGTAGCCCACCTATCTTGCAATCAAATCTTATTTTTGCGGATAATCAAGAAGATATATCATCATATCTAAGGCATGAACAACTATCATTTTCATCTTGTTGCATCGATTAGATAACGAAGAAGATCAAGCCACAAGAGTTGCTAGAGTTATTCATGTGCAAATAGCTCAAGAAAGAGAGTGAAGAGAAAAGTCTAGAGCCGATTATAACATGCAAGTGATCCCTTCACAAAAAATTTCAAACTAGGGAGAAAGAGGTTTACGTGGAGAAAAAGATAAAGGTCTATCCGATCCCATTTTTGATTTCCAAGGAAAGTTTGGTTTCAAGTTATCTCCTCCAAAGAAGAACACGTCTCATAGATCGATAAGTCTTGCATCAAGTCCTTGAAAGAGAAAGCAAGGAAGTAATCACTACAATTCAAGCACTTGTCCCTTCTTACGTTATTTTTCCTTCACATAATACCTTTCCCAAGATGGAAGTTAATGTACCATGGGAAATGCCATAGCCCATTGGCCTTACCAAATTGACATGACCTCCCATGAGGATCGATAAATATTCTTCCCAAGTTTGATGGATATGGGAAGATGTCACCGATGACTAAATTTCTAATTTCTTTTACTGCATGTGTAATTTATTGTGTGGAATATGAGGATGTTGCTATTCATCACTTCATTGAAACATTACATGATGTTGCCGCAGATTGGTTTCATCATCTACTAAATGGATGCATTAAAAACTGGAATGATATGAAAACTAAGTTTGAAGATTGATTCAAGATGGTAGAAGATGAACATACTCTCCTTGCCAACTATCTCAAAAGAAAGAACCAATAGAACCCATGAGGAATTTTGTGGCTAAGTTCAACAAAATGGTGGTGAACAAAGTTTCTTCCGGATTCGTCCAAACTGACGGACAAAAATGTTTCTTTATTAATGTACAATAACCAAAAGTGTGCTATTAACCTGGAAGGAATAGAGTGGATACTTTGGAAATTTTTAAATCCTTGGCCATAGAAATTGAGGATGACTTAATCATGGCATGAAAATTCAAGAAAACTTCCCTCAAGGGAAAAGTCAAGAAACCCCCAATGCTTTAGAAGCTATACTCACTAAGTTGGCTAATGATGTGCTAGCTTTGAAAAAGCAAGTTTCTCAAAGTAGTAAACTTGCTCCTTACAAATAAATCCCAAGAAAAGGCTACATTCCCAACAAAGCTAAGATTACAGGTGCTCCAACGAGGCTTGCTATTGAAGCAGCTCCCGTAACTAACTCAAAGTGTGATGTCATTGAAGAAAGTGATGATGAAGTTGAAGTCATTGAGGTTGATGAAGAAGAGCCAAATTCTGGAACATCTAAACCTGAAGTTGAAGAGCTTGAAGGAGAAAGTAATAATCATTTCTTTGAGTACCGTTTAAAAGAAGAAGATGAATACAAAGAAATTATAGAAGATATGAATAGTCAATCATTCATTGTCTTCACACGCTCTCAGAAAAAGGAGTAGAATACCACTAAGGTGGAAAATAAAAAGATCTCTAAGGAAGTTCCTAAAGAATCTAAGACTAAGGAAAATTCCAAAGAATCCAAGAAAAATGAGACTCCTAAAGAGTCCAAGGTGACTGAGGTTTCCAAGGTCAAAACTATCTTAAAGAAAGGAGGGCCTTTGTCAAGTCAATCAGTTGATAAATCAGCTACGAAGAAAGTTTTTTCTTCCACATCACTATCAACCAAGCTCAAGAAAAGGCAAAAGTGTGCCATCATCAATTTTGAAAGAATTAGTATTTGAGACATCAAGTATAATTACTTTGCCCAAGTTTGATATCATTGATCATTTCAATAAAACAAAAATTTCCATGTCGAGAGACATAGTACTTGAAGTCAATAAGGATCAACTCGAGAAATTGGTCTAGTTTATCAAAGGAAACTCTATTGCTCATTCCTCCAAAGTAATTTTAAAAACTCCCAAAGATGGGAAGACTCAAAATATCGTGGTGGCCACTACATCTTCAATGAAAAGATTGAACCTTTCTTTTGTCCTTTCGATCAATGAATGCAAATTAACTAATTACATTATAGATTCTAGAGCCTCGTATAATGTGATGCCTGCAAAAGTAGCACATGCTCTTGGGTTGACTTGTAAAGAAAATTCAGATCTTGTTACTCTATGGAGATGAGACAAGTTCCTCTGATTGGGAAGATTAAAGATGCTCGGATGGTTTTAGCCCATTTTCCTCATAAGTGAGTTAAGGTAACCATTCTAGTTGTTGACATTCCTGCTTCATATGGTATGTTATTGAGCAGTGAATTTTGCAGAGATCCGGGTGATGATATTCAAATGGACCGGTCTCATGCTATGATCCCTATCAATGGAGAAATGAAGAAGCTAATGCTAGAAACTTAGGAAAAATTTATGATGACAAAAATTGATGATCCCCGTACACAGGTCTTGTTTCAAAACACAAGTATGGGTAATTATATGATGACTACAAAGGTTCATGCACATGAGGTCACTTTCCAAAGACTCTAATGAGATATGGATTCTTGAGTTCAATGGAAGTTGTTGCTTAACAGGTTTTGCGTAGGAATGGTGCTCATATCTCCGAATGGTAAAATATTTCATTTTTATTACAAACTCCAATTTTCAAATACTAACAACACTACGAATACGAGGCATTAATACTTGGCCTCCAAGTTATAGAAGAGAAAGGGATCAAAAATTTGAAAGTCTTTGGAGATGTGGAGTTGATCATGAAACAAGTTAAAAATCAATTCCAAGTAAAGAATGATCATTTGAGACACTACAAAAATAAATTATGGGAAGCCTTTGATGCTTTTTCCATAAAATCCATCCCTCATGAAAATAATGAAAAAGTAGATTCTCTATTAGTCTCAATTTATTAATGATTCCTCATTCAAAGTTTGATCAAGACAAATACACCATCAAAATGGTTTTTAGGCCAAGTGTTCCTGACAATGCAGAAAATTGGCAAGTATTCAATGATGATCAATAAATTATTTCCTTCTTGGAAAAAGGGATAATTTTGAACAATTGTACTTTGAAGGAAGTGATTCTAGCATTTCATGAATCGATGACCTCACCCATTTAAGGAGTTGAGAACAAAGATCCTAGTGATGGCATCATTCAACTCAAAAGAAATAAAATTCCAAAAAATTGGTTTCACTTGAAGAACTTTTTGATAAACATGACAAGTTTATCAAAGAGAAGGAGTAGGTAGGACCTATGAATTCTACTATGAGCAAGTTAACATTGGTACCAAGGAAAAACCCCACACTGTAAACATTGGTAAATGTTGCTCACTTGAGGAGTACAAAAATTTGTTAGCCTCCTTACCAAATATTATTGACATCTTGGCTTACTCATATGAAGACTTGAATTATTTCAAACCTAGAGAAATGGAGCATGCCATACCTTTGAAACCTAGTGCGCCCATTCGTAGAAGCAAAGATAATATAATCCCAAGATTACAGGGACAATATTCCATGAGGTTCAAAAGATGTTAGATGCACAGATAGTGTTTCCTATTTGACATTCGACTTGGATAGCTAATATTGTACCGGTTCACAAGAAAAATGGAGAAATTAGGATTTTCGTGGATTTTCACAATCTTAATAAATCTTCCTTGAAGGATAACTATCCATTGCCACCATGGACCATATTCTGCATGTCGTAATTGATTATAAATGTTATCTATGCTAGATGGTTTCTCTGGTTATAATCAGATTGAAGTTGCTAGAGAAGACCAACATAAAACCACATTCACCACCCCTGGGGGTTTGTGTATAAATAATGCCTTTTTGGTTTGATCAATGCGATGAAAATTTTCAAAGGGCCATGGATATGGCATTCATAAATTATAAAGACAAGATCATCGTGATATACCTAGATGACTTGATAGTTTTCTCAAAGAAACGAGGAGATCACCTAAGAGATTTAGAGAAAATATTGCAAAGGTGCAGACTTCATAAGATTTCCCTAAATCCAAAGAAGTTTGTGTTCGGAGTTACGAAGGTAAACTCCTAGGTCATATTGTTTCTAAAGAAGGAACTAAAATCGATCTGTTAGGGGTTAGCACACCGATTGTATAGACAATATATCGATCTAATCATACATGTAAATAAAAGTGGATATTCTACCGGAAGAAAATACAAAATGAGAGACATAAATCAACACCAGATTTAACGTGGTTCACCCAAAGTGGGCTACATCCACCAAGAAACAAGTCAATCTATTATCCAAAGATTTGACAAGATATATAATGAAGATTTACAATCTTCCACACCTCTCAGATGTATAATACTTTATTTTCCTCAAGCTTTTATTCATCACCAAGAATTCTCTCTCTCACCAACTTGTAAGTTCTTTCTAATTCTTGTTAATCCTCTCTCTTCTAAACCATAGCTTTTATGCTTATATATTCGTTTATAGACTTAGGCACTTAGCCATGCAATTACAATCAATAGATATAATTTAATGCTAAAAATAGATCTAATTCTCAGATTTAATTAAAACATGCTCACAGAGGTAAATGATGCCGGTTAGACATAACCAATGCCGATTCCTCCTTGCTCGACCAATGTCGGTCCTCCCCGATGGCGCCTTCCCCTTTACCGATGATAGTTCCCCTTAACCGATGACAGCTTATTATATTTTCCAGCAAGTTTCCATTACATGCTAAATTGAATTAATTGAGCTCCACAACTCAAAATCTCCCACTTGGAGATTAATTACTACACCATATTTATACAATGTCATTCTTGGATCCTTCCTTATATTTGTTTCATTCCTCTTTAAGTCTAAAACTCAAAGACCAACATAAGTGGAGTATAGCTTTAACTTCTCCTTTTCTAATGGATTCATTAGCATATCTGCAGGGTTCTTACTCATATGAATATTTTCCATATTCAACTGTCCATCCTCTAATACCTACCGTATGAAGTGATACCTCAACTGAATGTGTTTCATTCTCGAATGAAATGCTGAGTTCTTTTTTCCCAAATGAAATGCACTCTCTGACGACTATCACTTTGAACAATTTATAATTACTTTGCTTCCTTTCCCAACTCTTCATGAACCTACTCATCCATATCATCTCCTTGCTAGCCTCTGTAGCTGCAACATACTCTGCCTCTATAGTAGAAAAAGCCACAACCTTCTACAATCTTGAAATCTAGCTAACTTTCGTTCCACCTACTATGAAAATATATCCATTAGTGCTCCTTCTACCATCCAGATATCCAACCCATATCCGAATCAACATAGCCACATAATGAAATATCTCGAACCTCCATAGCATAATTACATGCTAGATGTCCCTTTCAAATACTTGAGTATCCATTGGACTGCTTTCCAATGCTCTTTACCTGGATTAGCCATATATCTACTCACAACTCCCATTGCCTGTGCAATGTCTAGTCTAGTACAAACCATAACATACATGAGACTCCCAAATGCTAAAGCATATGGTACTCGTGTCATGTATTTGACCTCCTCATGTGATGATGGACACTGATATTTTCTTAATTTGAAGTTTCCAGCCATAGGTGTGTTAACAAGTTTTTCATTTTACATATTAAACCTTTCTAACACCTTGTAGATATAATCCTCCTGAGACAAATACAATTTCTTGTTTTTCACGTCTTTGTGTATTTACATTCTAAGGATTCTTTTTGCAGCTCCTAAATCCTTCATAGAAAATGTGTGAGCTAGATTTCTCTTAAGCTCATAAATTTCCTGCATACTAGATCATGAAATAAGCATATCATCCACATACAAGAACAAAATAATATAGCTCCCATTTTCAAGCTTCTTGAAATAAACACAATGGCCGATTCACATCTCAAGTAACCATGCTCTTTCATAAAACTATCAAACCTCATATACCATTGTCTTGAGCTTGCTTGAGCCCATATAGGCTCTTTTTCAACTCCGCACACTAATTTCTCCTTACTCTTGACTTCATACCCAAGCGACTTCGCATATAAATCTCTTCATCAAATCACCATGAAGAAAGCCCTCTTCACATCTATTTTCTAAATGCAAATCTTCTTCTACAACTAAGCTCAATACAATATGAATAGAATTCATCTTAACAACAAGACAAAATATTTCACCAAATTCAATACCGCTTTCTCTGTAAATCCCTTTACTACAAGCCTTGCCCTTGTATCTTTTTGTCCACCTCTTTTTCCTTAATCCTATAAACCCACTTGTTCTCAAGAATGTTCTCTTACTGCGACAACTTAATCAAATCCCAAGTTGGTTTTGTTCCAAAGAGTCCATCTCCTCATCCATGCCATGCTCCACTGGACGTGGGTCTTATCTTACATTTCTTCTTCAAAGTTATCTGGTTCACCATTATCAGTCAATAATAAATAAAATAAAAAAGGTGTAAATATTTTTGAGGCTTACTACCCTTTGTGACCTTCTCACGAGTTTGGGGTACCGGAGGCTCAATCTGGACCTCCTGGACATTCCTATCCAAATCTGATAGTGACCGATGCCGATCACCTCTAACCCATGTCATTTTTGCTACTAATCGATGCTAGTTTAGATCTTCAGTAACCAATACCGTTCTCGACCAAGTGCTTTGTTAGGGGTCAATCGACACCGATTATTGTGTAACCCTATCGGTAATTCTTTAAATCTGAGAGTTCATTTTCATTCACAAAATTCTCAACCGGTTCATCCTTAGGTACCAAAATTTGATCCCTGTACATTCTCTTTTCATTCCATTCAACATCACGACTCCTAATAATTTTAGAATTCTCTAAATCCCAAAAATGAAAACCGAAATCACCAGATCCATAACCAATGAAAGTGCATCTCTTGGATTTTGCATCCAAATTTTCATATTTTCCTTATCAACATGCACAAAAGCTTTTGAACCAAAAAAATTTAAGAAAAGAAAGATCTACCTCTTTTCCGGTCCAAGCTTCCTCTAGTATTCTCCATCTAGTGAACTTGAAGGCCCACGGTTAATCAAATAAACTGCTAGTATTAACTTCTTCCGCCTAAAAACTATAAGGGTAGTCTAAAATGTATTCTCATACTTCTAGCACGTTCCATGATTGTCTTGTTCATTCTTTCTGCAACACCATTCTCTTGTGGTGTTCTTGGAACCATTCTTTCTCTACGTATCCCATTCACTGAATAATAATCATTGAAAGTCTTGCTACAATATTCACCACCATTTTCAGATCTAAGGCACTTTAACTTAGAATTTGATTCATTCTCAATAAGGGCTTTCCATCTTTTAAAAGTCTCAAAAACATCATATTTACATTTAATACAATAAACCCATACCTTTCTTGTAGCATCATCAATGAAAGTAACATAATACTGAGATCCTCCATGAGAAGCTACTTGAGATGGTCCCCACACATCTGAGTGTACAAGCTCCAATTTTACTCCTTCTTAGTTACCCCAACTTTGAGAAATCTCACTCTCTTTTACTTTCCAAAGATACAATGCTCACAGAAATCAAGATCTAAATATTTCAAATGATAACTTACCCTTAGCCTTTAAGATCTTTCATTCCTTTTTGACTTATATGACCCAATCGATTATGCCACATGCATGCATATGAATCAAGTAGATAATATCGAAAAGGAATCGATAATACAGGTATAAATATAACATTCCTACCTTCTTACCTCTTGCCACAACAAAAACACCCTTGGTGAATTTCCAAGAGTCTCCTATAAAAGTAACCATGCAACCAGATTCACCTAGTTTCCCTGCATAAATAAGATTCCTCTTGAGGCTTAGCACATGCCTCACATCTTTCAATACCCATGTATTTCCATTCTATAATTTTAGATGAACTTCCCCTTTACTAGTAATACTGCAAGGTTCATCATCACCCAAATAAACATGCCTAAAATTTCCCTGGACATAATTTCTGAAATAAACCTTATTAGGGGTTGCATGAAAAGAAGCTCCTGAATCTAAAACCCATGATTCAATTATATTATCTAAAGAAAGAATAAGAGCATCTTGCATTACCTTTGATGTAGCAAGATTTGCTTCTTTACCTTTTCTTGTTGTTGGTTCTCTTTATCCTTTGACCAACAATCTTTCTTTGCATGTCCTTTCTTTCCACATTTCCAACAAGTAATTCCCTTACTTATGGATTTAGATCTACTATCCCTTGAATTTGATTTCTCATTACTCTTACTCTTGGATCTCTCCTTCTGCATGCCCCTACTTTCTACATTCAAAGCATTTCCAGATGATGATTCCTCTATACTCTTCCTATGAATTTCTTCATTCAAGATTATACTAACCACATCATCAAACTTCAAAATATTATTAGCAAATGTTGTATTACTAACAACCATTACCAAGTTATCCCAACTATTACGAAAAAAACATAAGAATAAAAATGCTTTTACTTCATCATCAAATGGTATTGCAACCAATTTTAATTGATTTACAATAGATCGAAATCATTCAAATGACTAGATGCAGATCCACCTTCATGCATCTTAGAACTAAATAGTTTCTTCATCAAATAAACTTTATTTGAAGCACTAGGTTTTTCATATAAATTAGAAAGAGATTTCATTAACTTTATCGTAGAGGCTAGTTTTGTAATATTGGAAGCCATGGATGTTTCCAAGCTCAATCTTATAGATCCCAAAGCCTTTCACAAGAATCTTTAATTCTTCATTAGGCATCTTCGTAGGTTTATATTTCTCATCCAATGGTAAATACAAATCTCTTTATACAAATAATCCTCAATCTACATCTTCCATAATTGATAATTTCGATCACAAATTTCTATACCTTGTATTTTTTTCTTCTACCATTATTGTAGCTCTCACTCAATCAAAAACCTCTGTGAGTAAATTTTTCAACACACAAAACCCTCAAACAAAGCTCTATACTAGTTGTTGGGATTAGCACACCAATTATAGAAATATATCGATCTAAGCATACATGCAAATAAAAGTAGATATTCTACGTAATAAATATACAAAACAAGAGACATAAATCAACACCATATTTAACGTGGTTCACCTAGTGTGGGCTATGTCCACCAAGAAACAAGTCAATCTATTATCCAAATCTTTGACAAGATATACAATGAAAATTTACAATCTTCCACACCTCTCAGATGTACAATACTTTCTTTCCCTCAAGCTTTTCTTCATCACCAAGAATTCTCTCTCTCACCAACTTTTGCAAGTTCTTTCTAATTCTTGTTAATCTTCTCTCTTCTAAACCCTAGATTTTATGCTTATATAGTCATTTATAGACTTAGGGCACTTAACCATGCAATTAAAATCAATAGATATACTTTAATGCTAAAAATAGATCTAATTCTCGAGATTTAATTAAAACATCCTCGCACGAGATAACCGATGCTAGTTAGACATAACCATGCGGTTCCTCCTTTCTTGACTAATGCCGGTTCCCTTTAACCGATGATGGTTAATGTAATTTCCAACAAGTTTCCATTACATGCTAAATCAAGTAATTGATCTCCACAACTCAACACGATCATGAGTGTGTTCAAGCTATCAAGAATCTTTCCTTGCCTACAAGTAAGCATGGAGTTCACTCATTCTTGTGGAAGGTGAACATTTTGAGAAGGTTCGTGCAAATTTTGAGTGCTTACCAAAGAAATTGCTGATATGATGAAAGGAAAAGAATCCTTCAAATGGTCAAGGAAGGTAGAAAAGTATTTGAATAAATCAAGGGTATTATTATAAAATCTCCAACATTGGTGTGTCCTGATTTTAAAAAGGATTTTATAATCTATTGCTATGATTTACCACACACAATATCTTCCATCTTGACTCAACACAATCAAGAGGGAATCAAATTTCCTATTGCATTCATGAGTTTCTGGATTCAAGAAACATGAACTCAATTACACTCCCCTTGAGAGGCATGCGTATGCGTGGTGAGAGCTTTGAAACATTTTAGGTACTATGTATTGAATTCTCACACTAAAGTCTTAGTACCAGACACCACAGTTAAATCGATGTTGATGCAACAAGAACCAAGATCTAAAAGAGGTAATTGGGTCTCCAAGATCCAGGAATATGATTTGGATATCAAGCCTACCAAGTTGGTTCGAGGAAGAGGACTCTGCCAACTCATCGCAGAGAATGAACCACGAGATGACTCCGAAGAAGAACTAGTTGAGGAAAATTTACCACTGGTGGTTTTTTTCAATACCATAGATGAATGGTATTTTGATATAGCCTACTTTCTCACATATGGTGAGTGTCCAGAGAAAATCGATAGCTAAGGAAAAATGAGCTATCAAACTAAGAGTTTTAGGTATGTCATTTGGGACAACACTTTGTTCAAGAAAGGAATTGACGGCATGTTCCTCAAATGTGTTGATAAAGAACAACAACCTAGGTTGTTAGAAGCCTTTCACAATCATGCTTGCGATGGTCATTTCTCTAGCCCGATGACAGCTCATAAAATTTTGTGAGCACATTATTATTGGCCACTATGTTTTTTGATGCTTAGAAATGGGTAACAAAATGTGAAGCTTGTCAACAATTTGTTGGAAGACCAAAATTGATAGCTTTTCCTTTGAAGCCAGTTGTCATTGAAGAACCCTTTCAACAATGGGGTTTAGATTTCATCGAGTTCTGAATCCAAACTCCAGTGCTGGTCATACTCACGTGCTCACTGCAATTGACTACTTTACAAAGTGGGTAGAAGCTATTCGGTGAAACAAACATCTATTGTAAATTTGTGACTTCATCAAAGAGAATATATTGGTTTGTTACGGAATTCCACACAAGATCATGACGGAAAATGCTTCCAATTTTTCTTTACAAGAGATGATAGGTTTTTGTTATGGGTATGGGATATCTTTGTCTCATTCGTTAGATTATTACCCACAGGGAAATGGTCAGGAAAAATCCAGTAACAAAAACATCATTACTATCATGTGCAAGTTAGTAGAAGAAAATCAAAGAACTTGGCACAAAAGTTATATGATGCATTATGGGTTGACCGCATAACTCCCAAAAGAGCAATCAAGATGTCTCCATTTCAACTTTTGTATGGAATCGATGCTCAAATTCCCATCACATTGGAGTTACCAACATTATGATTAGCTCAAGCAGTTGATGATGAATGCTTCACCAATGCATTAGATAAAAGGATCATGTTCCTAAGAAAGCTTGAAGAACAAAGAAGTCAAGTGGCAAACAAGATCAAGGAACATCAGTCCAAAGTGAAGAGGTTGTTTGACAGAAAACTAAGGAGAGGCAATTCCAAATCAATGACTTAGTTCTTCTCTGGGATAAGAGACATGAACTAAAAGGAAAACATGGGAAGTTTGATTTGCTTGTGGCTAGGTCCTTTCAAGATCAGACATTTTTGTGGGATAACACCTATTACTTGGCATATCCTGAAGGAACTCATTTTCCTTTGCCCTACAATGGGCAATATCTCAAACATTATCAAAATTGAAAATAGGTTGTCCCCCATATGTACATAGGTAATTAGGATTTTGGTTTGTTTCTTTTCCTCGTCTTTCGGTCTCCTCTCTTGTATCATCCCATTTTTATGCCCCATCATTTTTGGGATCATGTTCATTAATATTTTGGTCTAGGTCCGTTGTTGCGTCCATAAAGTCCTTGTCCCCAATAAGAGCCAACTGTTATCAACTAATTTTGACTGCACAAAATTAATAAAAATGGAAATTTTGAAATTTTTCAAAAGTGTTACTTTGCATGATTTATCGCTCTCATCACGATCGTCTCATTTTTGTGATCGTTCGGTCTTCGTTTCGTCCATTTCAGGTGAGAACTCCTCCTGCCAGGTCTTAAACTACGTTAAATATTAATTAATTTTAATTAATTAATTACTCTTTGTTTGATAAAATTCAATTTTAAGAACTTTGGGGTTTTTAATTAAATAAATATTAATTAAAATTCATTCGACAAGATTTATTTTAATTGCGGGAAAAATAAGCTTCGCTTCCCATTGTTGGGGATGCCAAATTAGCTTCTCGGACCCAGGATTCCCTTTTCTAGAAATTTATTTTAATTCCCTGCTTGTGGGATTTCTTCCACCGATTGCCAAATCAATGAATTGATAAACGGGCAAAAATTTCCATTTCCCACATGGGGAAATAAAATGGGGATTTCCACCTACCTTGCCATTTCCATTGGCAAATGGTTGTTTATTTCCCCACTTCCCCCTAACAATTAATGCCACTACCCGGAAAGAGGGAAGTTGTTTTAATGGGATGAATAAGAAACGATTGTGAGGAAGCTTCCTAAATCCTCATAAAATCCTTTTGTCAAACTCATTGGAAGAAGTCAAGCTTTCCAATTTCTTCTTATTTCTTCTGAAGGAACGTCTCAGAGTAATATTTTATCACATCCCTCAACAAATCACCACGCATGAGCCAAGTTTGAATACCTCAGCATTCCAATGCATTTGCAGACACAAGGATAAAAATCCATAAATCCTTCCACGCAGAGCTACTCACAGCCAGAGAAGGGAGGAAGAAAAATTATCCACGTAGCAGAGGTAAAGGAAGACCACACATTGTTTTATGCATAAGGAAAAGCTAAATACCAAAATCCATGCCAAAAATCGTAATGTTGAAGTCAAAAGGATTGGAGTTGTTTTTAAATTATTTTCTTTTACACCAAGGATTCCAAATACCACATGGGAGGAAGGAAAGAGAACAATCCAAATAAAAAAGGGGCATTTGTTTTGTTTTGATAAGTAAGAATCCCATGCATGGTTTTAGCAAAAAGTTTTTCAAAGAATATACAGCTAACAACAAAGGAAAAAAAAACCACGTTGAAAAAGGAAAATCAAACAACAAACAAAAGGAGACAAAAGCAACAAGTTTCAACTCATGGGTAAAAAGACAAACAAATTAAAACATAACAGACAAAAGAATGCAAAAATAAAGAAAATTTAAATGCATTTTTTTTTTAGCGAAAAGGGCTTCCAAAACAATCAAAAGTTTCCAATGCCAAGGATAGAACACGCATTTTTAGGAAAAAAAAGTCTCAAGCAGTTTTGAAAGAAACAAAATTTCAACGCATTGGTAAAGAAATAAAACAAGCACCACACATTGGGAAATACGGTCCAAGGGATCACGCAGGGAGGAAGAAATAGCTACAAAGATTCATTTCCACGCACAACCCATGCATTTCCCAAACTGTCCAAGAAAATAATCCAAAATGTCACTATCGCATGAAAGAAGATCTACACAACAATAAAACATTGCCCATGAAGCCACTCAGGTGAAAGGAGAAAACTTTCAGTTTGAATAAATAAATAAAAAAATCCAAAGCATTTGTTTTGGGAGAAGGAAATAAAAACCACGTTCCAACAAGAAAGAATCCATGTTTCACACATGCAGCAAAGGAAGCAAGCCAAAGCCAAAACAAGGAGAATTTGACGTATACACATCCGAGCATCTGCCAATGCCAACCAGAAGCAAAAATAAAAGAAATCAGTCCAAACAATACCACGTTTGCACAAAAAAATGAATTTAATAAAGAAAACGATAGATGCGGAAAGGATGTGCCACGGGTTGTGTCTGTTGAAGTAATCAACTTTGGAGCTCGATATCTCGAAGTCGGATGATCGTCGGAAGAAAGGTTTGGTTCGTTGAATTATCCTCAACTTCATGTACTCCTTTTCCAAATTTCAAATGTGCAGCACCTCATTTGATATTTTTCATGAACCCGAGAAAACCTCAGTTTGCTTGTTTTCACCACGCAAGCAGTTTCAACTTAGCGGAAGGCCTACTTTGAGAATCCATATCTCGAGCCCTAGATGATCATCAAGAGAAAAAATTTGGTTAGTTGAATTCTTCCCACATTCATGTACTTTTTTAAAAAAAAATTGAAATGTAAAAAATCATTTGATATTTTTCATGGAGTCAAATAAAATGCAGTTTGCATGATTTATTTCACATATGCGATTTTCAGCTTTTGTCAGTTAAGGTGACTCACTTTGAAGAGTTGATATTTTGATTTCAGATGATCGTCAAGAGAAAATAATTATTTGTTCAGTTTTCCCACCTTCATATGCTCCTTGCCAAGTTGTAGATGCCCAAGGTGACGTTTGGTATTTTTACCAAGCTAAAACCAAACGGATTTTTGTAGTTTTACACTTGCATTTTCCTAGCAGTTTCAGAAGAGTCAACTTTGACCTTTAATATTTGATTGAAGAATTTGATTGGGAAAAAAACCCTCTGACACGAAAACTTGTGGTACCTTAATATACTCTCTCATCCAATGAGAGTTTCTTAGAACAAGATTTGCTATTTTTCCCAGGGCAGTTTCAGAGGCGATTTGTGTAATTTTGAAGTAAGGAAGTAATAGCCCGAAATCACGCTTCTGTCACAATCATGTCATCTTCAAACAAAGCGATGTTGTGGTATGAGTTCCAGGGAATTCTACCCACCTCGATGCTCCATTCAGAGTATGAGAACATCACCAATACCAACTTGGGACACATCGACGTAAGTCGGTTCTACGATCACATATCAACCGAAGGTGAGTCACAATTTTCTTGACGCTTGTTCTGAATTGGTCATCACTTGCATGGATGTGCCATGACATCTGCATAGTGTGGTGATTCAACTCCAACGGATCCAAGCGGAAGCAACCTCTGACTTCCTCATTATGCGGTATAGGTCGTAGCTATTGGCAGAGGTCTCTTCGAGTCAAAAGCCATGGTTATCGGTAGAAATCGATAATGAGAGAATCTTGTCTACATAAATTTGTCTTCACTTGATCATTGTGGCAGATTTATTCATCAAAAACCAAGACCAATGATAAGTACAATTGTGTGGATCATCAAGTAAGGCCACATCATTCAAGCGTGTCCTGTCAGCTCTTAATTAGTAGTAGGACACAATACTTCATCGGCCAGTCTTAAAGTTGGAGCGTTCTCAAATTGGACAATCGTGAGCGGATCAGAATGGCAACACTTTAGGATGGTGACAAAGAAAAAATACATAACTCTAGGAAGTGAATTGCAATTTTGGCTCTTAGAAGATCTTCTCAATGGCGAAAGATCAAGAGTTGGATTTTGACAAGCCAAGGTGGCGTAACAACTACAGTCTCACAAAAATGAATAATTCACCATGGAAGGCTATTCGAGCATGTGGAGAATTGTGTGGAATCGTGAATGCGAATACGAATGAAGACAAACTTTCTCACACCATGATGTTGCTCAAATGGAGGGGTGGATGAATTGCTCAAGTTTCAAGCTCGACTCTCTTATCATCTGGGGATTGCGAAGCACTGATTCAATGAGTTCATTCCCATACGACTAGGATAGGCAGACTCTTGGCCCAATGGATAAGGAACTGATCCTAGGTGTCTTGATCTAGGTGGCGCATTGCTGACTAGGATGTCTATGTGTGTGTCCAAGTCATTTAAGTGGGGTCCACATGTACCCATTGCTTTTTGTTATAAAGTGGTGTTATTTAACTCACTTTTGGAAAATTTTGATAACTTAAGTGGTTTTTATTTTTAGTCACTTTTTATAAAGTTGGTTGAAAAATTCAAAGTCACTTATGTGCCCTATTTAATGTTCATGTAAAACCCTAACTACTTTGTAACTAACTTTTGGGTTATAAAAGGAAGTTAGGGGCTCATTTGTAAAGGGTGACTTTGAGAGAGGAGAAGAAAATACTTTTGTGTGCAAGCTTTGTTTCAAGAAGAAACTATGTTCTTTTTGAAGACATTTTAGAGTCAATGAAATATGAACTTTGTGTCTCATTCATTGTCTCTTGTAACATTTGATGTTCTTATGTTCATTAGATGTTAGATGTTTAAATCTTGCATGCAAATATTGTCTTTGATCTTATTGTCAATGTTATTAAGTTGTTGTTCTTGTTCATAGTGATCAAGCTATTATTTACTTGCTCATGTGTGTTCCCTTTACTCATTCTCGTTTAACTGATGCAAACTTTATTTTATTTGTGTTAGTTATTTATTGTTCTTCTCCATGCAATATTAGGCTCTGCTTTTACCTAACTCTTGCATGTTCCTTCCATTCATTCCTTTCCATTTTGTTCCTTCATTCCATTCCATCTCCCTCATTCACTTTTCTTTCCATTGATGTTCCAAAACACCCCCACATACAATTTTGAATGTACATGTGTAAATATAGTTTTGGCTTTCAATAAAGGCAACCTCACCTTCATTGAGGAGGGACTTCGTTCCCACATTGTTGCATGTCATTTGCATGTGTAGAAATCCATATGCTAACACTTTCCCGCTTTTTTTGAGGGATTTTACATTTGGATGTACCATAAGGTGGTGTACCTTTTTAGGTCCATGCAAAAATATCTTGAAATTCCATAAGGAGTGCTATGAGCTCTACCCATTATTTATTATACTTGCACTAAGTTGTAAATTTTTGGTTGCTCAGCGCATGCCGATGTTAATGTTTATTGTTTCCTCAACCAACATTCTAGATGTGTCCCTTTTTGAAAAGAATTTTGTTGGTTGATGTATATTATCAGTTAGAGATGAATGAGAGTCACCTCTTTTTAGTGCCTCAAGAAGGTTTTCACTAGGGATATATCCTTTTTTCATTTACATTTTTTTTTAAAAAAAAAAAAATTTTGCATCTTGGACAATTCCTTAGTGAGGTGTTTAGTGTGGGATATTTTTTTTTCATTTTTTGTTTTAAATATTACTTTTTTGTGGATTAGGATATTCTAGTTCCTCACCAAAATAAATAGAATCATCAAGGTCAATATAGAATCCTTTCTTATTATCGAAAGGAGAATGAGATCGGAGTACCGAGAAATTATTCAATGACATTGTCATTTAAAAAAGGTCTATGGAAACACGATGTAGTTGATCTTGATTTATAAGGGTAGGATTGACAAGGTCAAAGTCAATGGTATTATTGGAAATATTTTAAAGAAAGATGTTTGTTTCTATGAGGTTATCAAAGAGACTATGTGTGGAGCCTATTTCATCATTGGAGTCAGTATCCTCACCACTAGTCGAGACATCAAGTAGTATCGGTGATGTTTCAAATGATTTGAAACGAAGGCCATGTCTATAGAGATTTTATATGTCGAGATTAGATCAAGATGACCTTGTTCATCCTTTTCGAGTCCTTTACTTTTACACTATATATTTTTCATTATCTTGTGAGATTTATTAGATTTGGATTATTCATAACAAGAAGAAAATTCATCATAATATAACCATGTTCTCAAGAACTTGGTATGCATTCTTTGTCAAGATATCCAAATATTTTCCATACAAACTTACCAAGGTTGTAGGTAAGAGAAATTTGATATGGGGAGCATTGGATTTTCCATAGCTATGCGGGGATAATGGTGAGTTACCAATGTGGAAAGAGTTTTTGACAGTTTGGAATTGATATTCACCACATCCTTTATTGATAAATTTGAATGTTTGTGTTGAGGAATCAACATGTATATTATGGTGTAGAAGGTTGGTTGGATTTAGAAGGTTGATTAACAAAGGGATTTTTATTAGAGGAAGAGGTTGATAAACAAAGGGATAGAGGAAGAGGGTTGATTATTATTAGAGGAAGAGGGTTGATTAGTAGAGGAAGAGAGGATTGATTAGAAAAGGAAGAAAGGGTTGATTAGAAGAGAATTTGAGAGAGGTTGATTAGAAAAGATGGTTGATTAGTAGAGGAAGAGTCTTGATTAGTAGAGGAAGAGGCACTTATGGTGAATCTTGGTGAAAAGTTTTGGAAAAAGTTGGGAAAGCATATATGGATCAATACACATGGTTTATGAGAATGGGATGATACATGTTAGAGAATATTTCTCTATGGATGGAAAATAGTTTGCATGATTATACCTTCATGTAAGGATTCTACAATTTACTTAAAAGTTTGGTGTCAATACACAATGTCAATTCCTTATCTAGATGGGGCATTTTAATGCATTGATGATATGTAAATGGGATGACCTTCATGAAGTGGATCCATGGAGGATTGAGGAGGATGTTATAATGGACTTCCAGGTCCACCACATGACATAAGTTGTCTAAGGTGACTAGTCCAACCATAAGTGGAAGTGTGATTGTACCTGCAGATTGTCTTTCATTATTATCATACCCACAAATGGTTATGATATCATTACTAAGACTTTCTTCGGTATGACCAAGACACTTGAAGAATTTTATGGAGAAAATATTCAATGTAGATCCGATATCTATGATTACATGTTTGATTTCTTAGTGAGTAATGAAGGACTCAATAGACAAATATTGATTGTTAGCGATGTTTGGATTTAGAAGGTCACGAGGAGAAAATGATAAAATAGGATTGGAAAGTGAGATATTTTCTACTAATACCTAAAAATGTTGGGTGTTAATGTATTTTAGAACACGTGCCTCTTGTAAAACATGTGTAAGGATATCTTGCAGTGTGGGACATGATTTAAGCATTTCCATGAGAGAGATTTGCATTGTAGTATTTTCCAATTGTTTAATGATATTAAAAGAATTAGAAGAAGATTGAGGTTAGTAGTGGAGGTAATTTTTATACTAGATGTTAGATTGGGTGGCGGAACTTAGGGGGTATGAAAGATTGCTTGGTTTTGGGCACCCAAACTTTCTTTTTCCTAGTGGTTATTGTACAATCGGTTTTAATTTTAATTGTACCAACTAGGTTGGGTTCATAATTGATGGTTGATATGATTGAGTCATACTCAACATTGTTTGATGTTTGAACTTTATATTTTTAGCGCTTATGGTTTTATCATGTTTGGGGAAAGGGTCTTTGAAAAATTTAATTTTTCATTGGAAGTTTTAGTGTTGGAAGTGTTTTCAACTTCTATGTCTCTGCGATCGATTAAGTCTTGGATGTAGTGACAAAGTTGCATATAATGATCCGTATGGTGGCCATTGATACATATTATAATATTCATTTTATTTTTACCATTTTGGTTTTGTTTTCCATTCTTCGAAGGGTTTGATAATTTTATAGGTGATCATATCTACACTTTATAGGTGACAAAATATGCTAGAAAGACTTTCTCAAAGAGGAGTGAATTGTCTTCGTCTAAATTCCCAAGGAGAAGCCTCCTTAATAGGAATATGATTGGTTGTTTATTTGGTTTGTTGGATTTATATTGGTTTTTTTAATGTTTTGAATGTAACGAGAATTGGTTATTCCATCATTCACAATATTACGGTTTTAATTGAAGAACCTTTTCTTGTCACATTTTGATGGATGTTTTTAGGAGTTTGATATCTTGAAGGAGTCTTGATTAGGCCCTTAGTAATGATGCATCTCTTGATTTGTGTCCCCTTTTCAATTACTTCTTTAAAGTTTTTTAGGAAATGAATTTGAATTTGGAATGATAATTACGCATTGAGATTTGATATGAAATTTTTTACCAATTGTCTTTCACGTATGGAACAAGGGAATCTACTTGAAATCCCTTGCCATTGTTGAAGGAATGATGCAAAGTTTTCATTGGTTATTTGATTTTTATTGCAAAGGTCAAACATGGTGACTTCGTATTCTAAGTTAAAGAAAAAGCGATTAGAAATTTTTTCTAATAAGTCAACAAAAGTGGTAATGGATTTTTTGGAAGGTGTAGGAACCGATCTAAAGTTCTACCTCTTAAATTTTTTAGAAAAAGATGTAGAAGGTATATGTCATGGTAAGCCACCTCATAGAATTTTATAAATGATTCCTTAATGTGTTATCAAATACCACTCTTTCCTTATTAATTTTTGAGCTTTGGGATTTCGAATGATGGAGGAAAGGGTATGCGTAACATGTCTTTATCAAATGGATAAGGACAAAGCTCTTCAAAGTTGAATTGTTTCATTTTTGTAACCCCATGATTTTTTCTTTCATGTTCTTCCACTCTTGTGCAAATGGAGTCTTTTGACTCATGGTATCTAGGAAATCATTTATTTTATGGTTAGATTGTTCTATTTCTTCATCGTGTGATTTTTTTGTAAACCTTAGAAGCTATGTGAGTGAGTTCGTTTGTCATTTCAGAGCCTTTCTAACAAATCTTCATTGGAGGTGTTATTTGAGTCATTTAATTTTTGATCATGTTTAGTTCACTTGGGTTTGTTCTAGGAGGCGACTCAAGTTTTCCTCACCAAAATTAGAAGGTATATTTTCTCCCATTTCTAGATATGAAGGAGGTATTAATTTTTATTTTTCCTTAACAATTTGTCTATTTGTTATTGTTCTTCTTTGTTGATTTCAGGTTTCCTTCACTTCATCAAATTTATCATAAGTAATGAGACATTTCTTACGGGTTACTACCATGGTACTAATAGGTATGAACCTAGGTAAGATCAAACAAGCTAGTAAGTATGAACATATGGAGGCTTAAACAAGATAATGAATAAGAATCTGGTTTATCTCAAGAAAGTTAACAAGTAAGAATATGGTTTAGCTCAAGTAAGCTAACGAGGTGATATCAAAGGTTAGATGAATGGTTAACCACACGATGTAGGGTTGGATTTTGTTTTTGATTGATTCAAATTTGATTTTGATGAAATTTGTATGAGTATTGTTTTTCTTGGATTTGATTTGTGTTTGTGGAACACAACTTAAAATTTCAAAATACAATATTAAAAAAGTGTTTGTATAAACCAAGTTTTATGATAAAAATTTGATGAAACTTTCTTTGTTTACAAACATCAAACAAAAAGTTTTGGATTTAAAGAGGGAAAATCCACTAGGTAATTAGTGCAACATTTTTTGAATAATGCAACAACCAGAATGATGTGAAATGGGTGGATGTAGGCTCTTATATCTCCATATAGATGCATCTTTTGATATATCCCAAACATGATATACCAAATATGTATGGGGACAAAAGTGGTATAGGGAAACCCTTGGAATACTAGAAGAGACTCACCAATTCATTACTAACCCACTTAGAGGAGTGAATCACCATGTCCAATGCATAAGCTTCGTGAAAAGGTGGAAGGGTGATGGGGGAATGATATGTGAATGGTGTCCTTATTTCTCCTTGAAGAATTATAGGGACAATGCCATAGATTTCATTGTAATAAATATATTAGGTGATACTTGTAGTAGTCCCAATCATGACAACATCACCTGTAAGTGGGACTAGAGGCGAGGTAGATATCGAACACTTTGATACTAAGTATCAAAGTACAATTCAATGCAAATGTGTTGGTGTGTGGTGGTGAAATCCATGCCACTAGTGTAGCTTAAGTGGTGATGAAATCCACATCCACTACATGAAAATACAAAGTATGAGGTGTTTAAACACAAGGTTATTTTCAACTTGAAATGTGTAATTAACGAGATGAAAATGAAAGCATAAATTTATAATAATTATTTTTTTAGCAATTTTCAAGTTTCTTTGGCCAAGGAAACCTATATGCTCACAAGTTAGAATTTTGTTGCTTGATAAGGAAAGAAAAAGATCTTTTTAAGCGAAATGGTCATGTATAATAAATGTTAGTTATTTTTTTTTGTAAGAACCAAGTGATTAGATACAATAAAACAACTTCCACCATTTTTTATTCTCAATTTCACCCGAAGGCGCAAGAGAAGAGCATACATGGTTTGGTTGCAAAAATTTAAACTAAAAGCAACCACACTCACTTTTGATTCTCAAGATCATCCAAATAACGCAAGAGAAGAGCATACATGATATTGATTATGAAAACAAAGTGTGATGATTAGTAAAGTAAAGCAATAACATAATCGTTGCTACTTTTGATTCTCAAGATCACTTGAAGGCGCAAGAGAAGAGCGTACACGAGTTAGATTTTAATAAGTTAATGCTTATAAATAAAGAAAAGACAAGGGAATTAAGGAAATTTTTTTAGACAAGTTATTAATAAAAGATTTAGATTAGAAACTAAAAATTAAGTGAAACAAAATTCTTTAAATTTAAGTTTTTAATAGGGTTCCTTACGAAGGCATAATTTTTTCTCGTTACTTTGTTTGAGGTTTTCTTTATATCATCGAAAAGATTAGAACAATTATCTAACATGTGAAAGGGTCTTTAAATTTGTTCAAAGTAGTTTGATACCCAAAACCATCGTGAAAAGGGTCAAAAAGTTAATATGAAGTTGCATAGTAAAACTTTCAATTTTTTTTTTGAAAATTGTGCAAAAAATAAATTTTAACATAGAGAAAAAACATATATAATAGTAATGGAAACACATACGTACACACTTTGAACACATGCTACTGAAATCCACAAGTACGGACACAAAATTGATGTTGCAAAAACATAGAAGAGTGAAAACAACATAAAATAAAGAAAACATAAACGGAAACGTGAAGGCGATAACGACAACCAAAATCATACATACACATGTTAAATCAAATATACATAGAAAGAGGAACAAAGACACACTTTGATTGATGGAAACACACTTCATGAGTAACACGAAACATTATATTTCACAGAGATGCAAGGCTCATATAGATATAAAAAAGTTAGAAAAACAACCAAAATAAATGTTTTTTTTGAACTCTAGAGAAAAGCAACTCATTAAATGACCTGTAATTTTTCGTGAGCTTGAAAACACCTAAAAATATGAATATGAAGTTATAATGAAAAAATTAATAATGTGTGGGTGTCCCACCATGCGTTCCAAAATGTAAACAAGAGAAAATACTTCAACAGAGAAAAGAAACACCTAGATAAACAAAAATAAATTGATTTAATATAAATTGGATTAAATATAATTATAGAGTAACTACTGAATATGTGATATAAAAATGCTAATATATAGTAAGACACAAGAAAACAAACATGTACAATGTGAAACCCTAAACAAGAGAGGGAGATAATAAGACTTATCTATTCCAAAGAAATTTGGAAGCGATCTGGCAGGTGAATAGCTAAAGAAGACTGTAGGTAGTGTCGTCAAAGCTCACCGGAGGTTTTAAAACTCAGAATGGTAAAGGACAAGGGAACCCAAAGGGAGGGCAGGAGTGCTTAAGTGCTAGTGACTAGATCTGGGTGCAAGTAGCTAGGAAAATGTTCAAGTTTTGATATTTTACGTGCCGAAAGGTATTCATTGTTGATTCTTGTTTGTCACTTGTGATTCACTCCTTGATCACTAAATGTACCTATAACCTAAAAGAAAAGTATCTACCTACACATGCCCACAAACCACATCAAATATAATAAAAATATGTAGAATACGGAGTCATACTAACCACAACAGTCACCCAAAGAATTAACTTACGACCGAGTGTTGCACTACATATTAGACTCCATGTAGTTCTGTGTGAAAGTGTGTGTAATGATGCCCTAGGATTCCCTTGTGCAAGTTTCACTATATAGCGGGATAGATCTAGAATGATCTAGATGCAAATGTGTGTGATGGAATAAAATAAAATTCCCCTCCTATGTTGTGTATGCAGAAGTGATGTAGCCATTGTCCCTTGAGTGAGTGTGTTATATGGATGAATTTGATGCTCTTTGTGCCTTTGGATGCAAGCTTAGGTGATAGTAAGTAATGCTAGTGCTTGGTCCCCTTTTTATAAGTAACTAAGTATATATTGTTGGAAATTTAGACATTGAGAGGGGGTGAATCAATGTCTTATAAAAATTTCTAGATATTTCTACTTCACAAACTAGTTAAGAAGAATCATGCACAAGCAACTGAAAGAGAGACAATACACATTGGTTTAGGTGGGAAACCCAAAAAGGGAGAAAACCCACATAAATTAAGGAACTAGCTTTGGACAATTTTTCCTATGTGTTATAATGATTTCAAGTTGAGTGCAACCCCAAAATACAATCAAGCAACTACTGGATATTGTAATGCCTCGCCTCGGGACACCGGAAACCATACCAAAGTGTCACTAAAAATTTGGGTAATTTTTTTAAAGTGAAACTAAAATAATACTAGTGTATGCTTCACTATTTCCCATTAATAATTAATTTATTCAAATTTAATTTACCCAAACTTAAATAAACATTGGCCCAAAAAAATTTAATTATTTTATCCTATAATAAGTTACTCGGGTCACCATAATAAGTCTACACACCTTATAACTTAACTTGTTTCCCCCTTTTGTTTATTAACTTGCCCACACACCCTTCTTTATTTTAATTCCCATTCCCATAAAAATACCCATGACTCAAAGTTTGTAGGATTTAATGTGAGCCCTAGGATAGATCTAATCTTGACCCTAGATTTGACTCATGCCCTAAAGTTTCCCTAAACATCTTTATGATCTTTTCTTTTCTATTTCCTCCTCTCATTTTGTTTTGTTTTGATTTGTTCTTTGCATGTGCAAGTTGAGGAGGAGCTTGGAAATTTTCTCTCATGGAGTCTTGAAGAATAACAATATTGTTTCCTTATTAGTTTATTTACTTCCTTGTTTAGCAATTATTTTCTTACCCAAAATTTTTCAAGTTATGGGTATACAAATACCCACAAATTTTCTTTTGTAAAACTAAGACAAATCTACCTAAGATTGGAAACCCAGAAAAATAAAATGTAGATTTTAAATGGAATGGGGTTTTGTAGGATGGGAGGGCGGCAGTTTTGGAGGAGGAAGTGATGCGTGGAAGGGGAGGTGGAGAGGGGAATGTGTGGAGGGAGGGATGCATGGTGGACGGTGGGATGTTGAGCCGTATGGCTGCGCATGGTGTGGGGAGGATTCGGCCCTCCCAAAAACTTTATCTCCTTACCTAAAATCTCACACAAATATATATATATATATATATATATTCTTTTCTTTGAAGTTTGAATGTTGTATATATATATATATATTCTTTTCTTTAAAGTTTGAATGTTCTAAAACATGCTGTGGGTTTTACATTTCATTATTGACTTCTTTTTAATTATTCTCTTTTCCTTTATTTAGTTTAGTTTAGTTTTATATGCATTCTTTTATTTTGTTTTTAACTTTCAAATTTCACTTTAATTATTAATTATTTATTAATTAATTAATTAATTTAAGTTTATATATATATATATATAATATATATTTAATATAATAATAAATATAATGTTTTTTTTTGAAAAAAATATTATAGATAAAATATATAATTAGATTAATATTTTTGTAGAAATATTGTATAGTTGTATTTGGAAATATAACTATAAGAAATATATATAAATATATTTATAACATATGTGTTGATGATAAAATTGTCACCATTTGTAAAGTAATAGATTATTATTATTATTTTATTTTTTTGTTATTCATGAAAAGTGAGAAACTCAATGGTTTGAAAAATGGCTATATTAAAATGATTTACTCATTAAGGTGATAAAAGAAGAATGTAATAAAATAGTTGAGTAGGGAAGAGGTTTGAAATTTGCCTAAAAATTGTAAGGGAGAACACATATACTAATATGATTTCTTAATAAGAACAAATCATTAAGTATCACATGGGAAAGAAAACAAACTAATCTCATACTATTCAATAAAGCTATTTTTTTTTAAAGAAGAGATACATGGCAAGAAGGATATTGTTTTCCATATAATGTTAATCTTAAAGCTCCATGTTAGGTTAACTTTCTTTTCAAATGCAATGCTAAATAAATATTTCAGATTTTTAAACAAGAGGGATATCCAACATGAAGTATATATTTTGTTCTTGAAAAACATATTCCCAATCTATATATTTTCTTTTCAAAAAGGAGATTACAATCAAATTTCATATTAAAGAAATCAACTATTACAATATTTCATTTTCAAGGATTGAAGTTCACATATACAAAATATACCCAAATACATAACTACCCAAGAAACCTTGTTCCAAGCTTCTTTGTAAGATTAAAGGGAGATTGCTCAAGAAAATGTGTCTCAAGTTGCAATTAAAGCTAGACAAAAAAAAGAAAGTTTACAAGAAAATGAAGGCTTCCACATAGCCATTTTTTTTTTCAAAGAGAGTGATGTTCACAAAAGATAAAGAAGACAATGAATAGCCAAGTTGACAAGAGACTTCCAACTATCTTCCTTTTGAGCTCCAAATTCGAATGTTCCCAAGAATCCAACACAAGGAGAAGAAGCTTGTTTAACCACCCAACCTTTAGGCATCATTACATGCCTTTCCAAGGTTGGAAGACATGCTAGCCTCCCCCAAGCCCATGGGAAAGAGGACTAGCTTCCACAACTTTGCACAAGGTTAAGGGAGACAATTCCACATTACATTCACATAAAGACAAGACAAACATTAAGACAAACACCAATCTTGCAAAGATGGAAATGAGGAGAAACTATGTTCTACCTCTAAAATGGGGAAGAGAAGAAAGAGATCTCCAAATGCCAAAAGTGTAGCCAACATTGGTTTCAAAAACTAATATCTCCACAACCTCCTTATTCCTCCAAAGTCATCAAACCCTCCTTATTTCTCCATCCATTCACCAAAATCCTTCTTGGGAGGATTTTCAAACCCAAAAGGGTTTCCTCTCCAAGAATGGGGAAGGGGTTCAAACCATATGAACCACCTTCCCCACCTCAAACCATTTGAGGGGAGTAACAAATTCCTACATGGCTTGCCCATCAAGCCATGAGGATTGAGAGGGAAAAATCCCTCTCTCTTCCCCCACAACTCCAAAAATCCATCATGCCATATGATGGATGGAGGAAAATAAAACAACAAACATAACAACAAATAGCCACACCCAAAAGCAACACACATTTTAAACAAAACAAGACTACAATCTAACATGATAAAAACATAAAACATGAGCTCAAGGAGCCTACCTCCAAAAGCTCTCCAACACTCTAACTTTTCCTCTTCTTTATCCAAGCAAGCTCTAGCTCCAAAATCCACAAGCCTCCAAGCAAAAGCTCCAAAAAAAGTTCTCTTCTTTCCCCATGAGGGAGAATTTGAAGAGGAGCCAACAAAAATCCTCACAAATGAGGGGGTGACATGTGTCACCCCTCTCTTCCCTCAAGGTCAAATATTCTCAAAATAAAAGGGAGAAAGGATAAAATAGCTTTTAACCCTCTTCTCCCAAATTACTCAAAATGAACAACAAAACAAACTTGTGCAAATTTTAACAAAGCACACTTACCCATCCACCTTACATGGATGTGACCAAAGGGAGGGAAACTCCCTCTATGCCTTGGAATTAAGCCCCCTACCTATTAGGTAGGGTCCAAGGGCCCATTTTCATGCTAAGTGAACTCCCAAACTAAAAAGGGGTCACTAAAAATGCCTAAAATAGCCCAATTTCGGGTTTGGCACATTTGGGCACAAGGGTAGAGGATGTGGGGCCCACCCAAGGGTTCACATGTGACCCTAATCCCCTTTAATTAAATACATCATTATTCAAACTCAAAACTTAATGCAAGTGGGGACCATTAAGTCCCCAAATCAAGTTTACAAAGCAAACTAAACATCCTAAGCAAGATTAATATTACAAGACATATTACATTACAAATGAGGGTCACTCATGGTGCCCAAAACAATAAAATCTAATACTAAGGCCTCATACAATAAACACGGTTAGGACTTAGCCCTATGGGCTGCTTGTGCAAAATTGTGTAGTTGGCTTGAATCCCACGTTCTCCTGTGACCTGTCACTGCACACTCATTGCACACATTAAATACACATCCGATAAAATGTGAATCAACTACTCAATAAGAAATCAATGAATTCTATACTAGCTTATCTTCATTCTGGAATCGAAAATGTGACAACATGCATACTTATACACAATTCACCATGAGTTAGACATAACGATAAAGTGACATACATCCATAAAATCCAACCATGAAATCTAAACTGAGTATCCATCAATTATAAATACGGTCCAAACAACATCATAACAGTTAGTGTCTGTGACATCATAAGATAAGATGACAACATAGTAATCAAGCTAAATTGGCACTATACGCCTAAATCTCCATACATGTCTAATAAGATCAAATATCCTAATATAATGTCCAAAATATATCAAATCCCTGTCAAAACATGCCTATGAGTAAAGAGAACAACAAATAACTGAGGCTATAAAAATGTGGGCACTACGGATGTTGGAAGAAAAAACTCCCAAAGTGATTTATTCAAAGAACCATTGACCTTCTACAAGCTACCACCTGCAAAGAAGAAACAACTCCCGATTATACTTGAGTTGTAACTCAGTTTGTATACAAAAATTGACCACTATTCATCTTGGATGCTAAACATATGATTATGATCCTAAATTTTCTCTCATACATTCTTGCTTCACCATTCACCTATACTTTCATCAAGTCTTCAACTCGGACTCTTCAAAGCTACTCTCTCTCACCTTTTGAACTCTTCACCATTGTTGTCTCATTTGAAGTTTTACCCTCTACTTCTTCAACTTACCTAGAATTGTCTTATCATGCTCCTAACCATGCTCTCTCAACATGCAACTTTGCTCACATCACGCTTTTTCCAAAACCCAGTTCTCTTTTCCCTGTTTCCTCTATATTTTCTCCTTGCTCACATCGGTTTAATATTCCATCAACCACCAATATGGTTCATCATGCAATTATATTACTACTCTCATCCTACGCTATTCACTTTTGTGTTTTGTGTCTATCAATGTTTCAATTGTACTAGCTCATTTGTCACATTAGTTTACCAAAAATTAACTTCCCTTTTGTTTAAGGTACCATACATACCTACCTTACTCACTTTATCCACTTATTCTACATGTTGTCTCTACTTTATCAATTCTCTGTTGTATTCTTTTTCATACTCTTAGCTCCTGTTGCCATTCACATCACTTTCCTTCAATCACACTCATTTCATTACTTGATATTTCTCCATCATCTCGAATTCACGCAAAACTGCTATATACATTTATCAATAACAACATCAACTTCATTCACTCACACTTAGTGCTTCTTCCCGTTTAATCAACAAATTAATTTACAATGTCTTTCACTTTGTAGGTAATCAACATGTTTATCTCTACATTTTTGATAGTAACTCCCTCTATCCTTGATTCTTCAAGCATTGTATATATCTCATAACACCTCTTTGCCTTTCCTTATTTACGCTTTTATATTTTACTCCCTCTTATTCATAGTCTCCCACATAGAGTCCAACTTACTACATTCACTTGATATTCCTTTTATAACTCGATGTCTTTTCTTGCATCGATTACATATACCTCACCTACTAGATATCCATTTTATTTTTACCATTTTTATCCTATGACCTCGAGATCATCTCAAAAGGTCCTTCTAACTTCAATTTCACTTCAATTTTGGCTCAAGTTCTCTCCTAAAAAAACATCTTTTCAACTTCCAACTGTATTTTTACCGTCCTTTGAAATTTTCATAACATTTGAATAAGGATTGAACTCTTCATCTTCTTCTTAGAGATAGAGGGGGAAATGAAGTATTTTTCAATAGTTAGAGACTCTTAATCTTCACCAAGGATCCAAAAAATTCGAGCTAGAGAGCACCAAGACTCTTCAGCTTCACAAGACCACTCATTTCTTAGGCAAACCAAGAAGGGCATTAAAACATGTTTTATATCACACATTACATGACACCAAGAGTATTGTTGACACTTATACATTTGACACCTCATTTGATGCACAACCTAACTGAACACTCTTGTTCAAGAGCTTTGTTATAGTAGCATTTTACCTTGACAATCAGTTTATGAATCGGTCTTATGAAGACTGTAATATATTTAAACTGTCATAGAAAAGAAACTTCTTCAAACATAATCAAGGCTTCCAAATCATTAATTTATCTCATTTGAGTTCAAATAATAGAGAACCATCCTTTTATTTACATAGAGAGATTGAAAAAATGATGAAGGAATCAATATTCTTTGCTCGACATGACTGCAGAAGAACTCTATTATACCAAACTTCCTCATTTCAAGATGAAACCGAGATGATTCCTTTTCCATCGATCTTGTATGATGTAGATGTTCCTTTCTAAAAAAATAGAAATTTTGGCTGCTATTAAATGAGAATCGATTAATTTTATATTGTAAACCCTAGGGCCGGGTTTAACTAACTATAGATGCCCAGACCATTCATAAATTGAATTTTCCATTCATTTCTTAGTGAAACTTGAAACTTCCACCTCCTATGGAACTGTAGGAGTTCCTTACACATTCTACAAAAATTCCCTTGCTTGAAACCTTCAAAATCACTACTTAACTTGTAAACACATTGTACAATGGTAAAAATTTGCTTTACAAGGTTTATAATAAAATATTCACAGTGTAACTTGAAGTTTTAGTGCAGGTACCATTTCATTTAAGCCTCTCTCTTATTTTGTGGACATTCCTTGAGCTCCACAAATTATTAATTAAATATTCATAGTCCATTTCTTGATCGTAACAAAATACCTTAATGAATTGGAGTAGAGATACAATCCTTTCTTGATCAGTAACCTAGGTTAAGTCACAATGTTGATGTTTTGGAACTTTCCTTGTCAAATTATTCAACGATCATTCCTATTTCTAGAGGGAAAAATTCATAGAGATAAGAGAAATTCCTTTAATTCCTTGAAAGCAAACATTTCAAAAGGTAAAACCAAAACAAACATAGTCCATGCTACATTTTTCAGGATTCATTCTATAGTTATCAAGGAAAGCAAGCTTCAAAAGGATTCAAAAGAAGTTTGCTAGAATAATGTGGACAATATCCAAGAGAAAACATCCTATTCAATTTTCATAGACTCCATATGTGGAAGTAAAACAAATTATTAATTAAATCTTCATAGTCCATTTCTTGACTGTAAAAAATACCTTAATGAATTGGTAGTAGATACAATCCTTGCTTGACCGTAACCTAGGTTAAGTCACAATGTTGATGTTTTGGAACTTTCTTTGTCAAATTATTAACGATAATTCCTATTTCTAGAGTGAAAAATTCATAGAGATAAGAGAAATTCCTTGAATTTCTTGAAAGCAAACATTTCAAAAGGTAAAACCAAAACAAACATAGTCCATGCTTTTTTCAGATCCATTCTATAGTTATCAAGGGAAAACAAGCTTCAAAAGGATTCAGCTAAGAAGTTTTCTAGAATAATGTGGAAAATATCCAAGAGATAACGTCCTCTTCAATTTTCAAAAACTCCATATGTGGAATTACAACATGTTCTTAGATCAAGTGTGCTTATCTCTAAAACGCCACCGAGAAGAATAAAACAATCTTGTGCAACCGATGAACTACAAAATGGAGGATTTTCCCAACTCTTTGAGATGTATTTTATGAGATTTCCTCCATCACTTTTAATTTTCATTTTTAGGTAAAATCACCATTCCAAATGGCTTGAATGCATATGTTTCTGGAGAGAAACTTCAGGGGGTAAGTCAGATTACAATTTGTTTTTACAAAATTCTTGTTGGGGATCAATGAAGTATTGAGACCTAGACTACATAACTTATCATTTGAGCATGTTGGTATCATCACCATAACACATGTGACATGTACATACCATTTTTCAATTCAAGTGTACCGGTACATCCTTAAACTATCTTGCATTCCAACAAGATAAGACCGTATTTGTACACAATTTAGACAACAATGTACATCAGATCTTTGCACCTATATACTTGAATAACAAAAATACCACCAAGAATACCTAGAGAGAGTCTTGTTCAATCCTGAGATGCTTCATTATCTTGCACAAGTCAATTTAAGTCAAAACTACTCAAATTGTGCTTATCGTTCCAAGAAGACAGTTTGGAAGACAAACAACCATGTTAGAAAAATACTCATAACTTCCTTATTTCTCAACCAATATTCCTCAAAATTTTACAAAATCTCATGCTCGAGTTCTCTTCAAAAATTCCTTCTATGATTTATCTAAAGAAGGCTCAATTTTTTTCTTGGATGCTAAGAAGCTAAAGAGCTCAATTTGCATATTTTAAGAGGGCAGTTTTGGAAAAACTTGAATAAATTAAAATCCCCATTTCAATTTTTTTGAGATTTAGCATGAAGTACAAAAAGAAACCCCTCAACACATTCCATGTGTTTTTATCCATAATTTTTCTGTAAAACTCATACCCATCTCATTTACCTCAACTGACACTGTTAGTTCTCAAGGCCAACTTTGGTGAACTTGTGAATTTGACTCCAGGAGTTAAAATGAGGTTTGATTTTTCTCACACATGCTATAGAAACTATTACTAGGCTGATCACATGCTCACATGACCTTTCCATGTCCTGAACCAACTTCTCACTCCTCATTATGAACCAGAAATAGGCCTAAATGGGCCGCTTTTCAACTACAACTTCCACCGATGACTGATACACCTAAAACCTCTTTCTCATGCTTACAACATCATTACTAACATGTAGACCATCTAAAACTAGTAATACAACCTTTACTCTACCATTAGAGACCAACCACCTCTCAATTTGAGCTTGTAGCACCTTGAAATCAACCTGAATCATGCCTGAAGCTTCCTGAAACCAACTTAAACCACTTAGCACCATTGAACACCTCCTAAATTGTATGCTCTTCCACTCTTCTTTTTCCATCAATTCTAAGTGACATAAATGACAACAACTACCAATGCAAAAGGGTGCAACATATATATGATTCCCTTGTTTGAATTTTGTAATTGACAATTGGACGGTTGACCCATAAGTGTAAAAGATGACCAAAATATAAAAGAGACCTAAAAGAGTGAGAAAATGTGAGAGAGGCCAGAGAGCACCCGGAGGGGTAGGAACACCAGGTGCTAATGTCCGAGGCTATAAAAGCTAAATAAGTTAAGTTACAATTGGGATGTAAGATGTCTAAGAAGATAAAGTAAAGAGGCCAAAAGTAATTGTTAACCACTAGTTTTATTTCTTAGGAATCATGTATACATTAGTATGCATTAGGACTTAGAAATGTACCCAAGTGTGTGATTTTGTGTCTTTATTTTCCTCCACTTTATGTTGTTGAGTGAATACTTGATAACATACATTAGATAGAAGATGTGTACCTTATGATCCTATAGAGAAGAGTGTTGAAGATAGTGTGCCGAGTGGACAAGTGGAGCGTGGAATGATGCCAATGTGAAGTGTTGAGACTAGGAAGGGGAAATAGACCTAGGGATGAAGAATATGTGTAGTACTTGAGCTGTTAGAGCTTGTATTTACCGATGTGATCCACTTCTTATTGCATTTTAAGGATATACCTACAAAAGAAGAATGAGAGAGTAGTCAAATTTCGTATATGAAAAATCATAGAAATATGTGTATAAGTATATAAAAGAGTGTAAAAGGAAAGTGTGCACTGATATGTGAGAGAGTAAAATATAGAAAATTATCCTGCTGCTTTAGAGATTGCTATATTTTTATGTTGATGGTGAGGTTTTTGGGCGATCTCATGCCAAGAGCGAAGAGTTTTGAGGAGAGAGGTCTAGTTTTACTCTCCTTCCATGACTTTTCCCAATAAGCACCACTATAGATGGTACATCCTAATTTGTTACGATTGTAGGAAGTAGAATGCATTATGTGATTAGAGACAAGTTCCTCCTACTAGAGAACTGTGATGTAAGCTATTGAAGACTGTGGCTGAAATGAGAAAATGACAGTTTTTTCCTCCGTGATATTAGTGCTCGGGGAGGACACAAGTGCCGAGCACTGCTGCTTTGTATGATATTGGGTGCTAGTGTTTTCTCTCCGTATGAGGTCCAAGTCTATTTCTCGGATGATTATGTGAGTGTGTTTCTATGCTGATTCTATACCATGTCTTTGATATGTACTATAGTTATGAGTTGTTATAAGGGTGATTTATTCATCCAATAGATGCCCCCCTTATTTGGGGTGCATGCAATGATAGTAGGATAATTGAGCCCAAAGGAGAGGACCATAGAATGATATTCATATTTGATAAAAGATACTTGTAGGGGGTAGGGGATGTGCATGGTATAAACCAAGGCACATGCAAACAATGTAGGCTAGAAACAAGTGTTAGTGTAAAATCTAGCATGCAATAGAAGACAATGTAACAAGCAAGTAGTAAGACAAGATGGACTATGAAAAGAGGGTTTCGTACATGGGACATTGGTCATAATGTTATAAGATGATAAGGGCCGAAGTGACAAAAAAGCATACAATGATCATACAAGACATATGACATAGCCCGCAAAACAATAATAAGCAATAGTAAGCTAAAAATTATAGATAACCATGGTTGTATTGATCCCGCAAGACAATTGTTACACATGAAGCACCCATTATCATGTTAAAAATATAAGTATTATGTCAAAGCTTGTATAAATAAGTGAAAAGTAGGGTGTAAAAAAGTAGTAAGTATTGAAATGATAGAACTTGTAATGTACAAAGTGTGAGAGTAACACAAGCAGATGCCCCTAGGAGCCTCGATGGGACTAGTAAAGAGTTACGTTGAGCATCACGCTTTCATGTATGACTCTGTGATAGGTCATGCATTCAGATCAAGATACCAAGTGAATTTGCATATGTATATATAAAAGGATGATGACATACTAAGAATCTGTCTAACCGGGAAAATGAATTGAAACATGTAAATAAAATAAGTTAGCAAGAGTAAATGCAACCAAGATATACAAATTTTTTATAAGTGTGATGGTGTGGTATGCGAGGTGTGAAGGTGATAGGAGAAGAGTTTACCCCTAAGAGGATGTCTATGAGATGAGGTTCATTTATAAAATCCCCATAAACAATCAAGAATGAACCATAGAACAAGAGTGTGTCATCGAAAAAATGAGTGTGTTGTGTGAGAGTAGGTGCTAGAAAATATGTATCATTAAACATAGAGCATGAAGTGTAGTGGATGTGAGTTCCATTTCAGAATCAAACCTCAACAATTGAGTATGAACTATGTAACTATAGTGTGTCATTGGGTAATGACGCTACAATGTGTGTACTAAAGATGTAGGAGTTCTTAGAAAAGATAAGTCATGAAGTGCAAAGCATGACACTAGAGATAATTGATAGTGATGGGGAAGAAAGTGCAATTCCCCCAAGTATGTGAGTGATGGAGATCTATGAGATGAAGTAAGAGGTAACACACCATGGTGATGGGGTTTGAAATGTATCATAAGAAAGTATATTTTTGTCACAACGAGAGGTAGAAGCAAGAGTAGAACCAGGTTTGTATTTTGGGTTAACAGGAGGAATTTTAAAGAGGTTAGATATCACAGGGTGAATTGGTTTGTCTTGCTTGGTTGGTGGTTTATTATTTGAGTTTGGGAATGCTATAGATGAATTGATAAGAGGAGGGAATGGGGTAATAAGTATTTTTAAAGGTGGTATGACACTGGGTTAGATAGGTGGTTCTTGAATTAATGGAGAAGGAACATTAGTAGTTATGGAAATATGTCATTAGACATGTAAGGATTAGATTTAGAAGCCCAATGGGATTTAGCAATTAGAGATGAGCATGTAGCAGAATGTTGTGTAGTAAATGAAATGAAACCCTGATGCTCAATGTGCCTAATTCTTCATTTTAAAGCATGAAAATCATTGACCCAATGTCCATTAAGTTTTTGATAATTGCAAAATGAGAGACCTTTGTATTTGGCAAGCCAATAAGGAGGGTAGTAATGAGTAGGTGGAAAGTTGATCAATTGGTGATTGAGGAGCTCAAGAAGAATGTCATGTTTCTTAGAATTTTGATCAAACTTGAGAGGTGTTGGTAGCGGTAAGTCTTGGGATTCACTTGTATAAGCACATGTAGTAGACATAGGATTGAGATGAAGTGGAGAAGAAGAACTACCATGGGATTGAGAAAATAATTTGAGATGTTGGATTTTTTTATGAGAGATGTAATCGTGGTTTCTATAGCTTTAATTTTATCTTGAAATAAATAATATAAAGCTTGAATTGACTTGCAAATGGATTGATTGGTTATGGTATTAGGACTAATAGATTCATCGAGAGATGATCAAAGATGACACTTACTTGTAGGTGACATATTTCTAGGGAGGTACATAGTGTCTAGGGATTTTTAGAGAACATATTTACAAGGTGGGTGCATTTGAAGTAATTGATGTAAGGAGACTTGAGAAATTTTAGGAGCCATGCAATAAGATTCAATATAGTATGCAAAGTATGGAATCACATGTTTGATCACGAGTGGGGTTCACCAAATTATTTAATATAAATTAGATTAAATCTAATTGTAGAGTAACTATTGTAATATGTGATATGCAAATGATAATATACAATAAGACACAAGCAAACAAGCATGTACAATGTGAAACCCTAAGAAAGAAAGGGGAATAAGTATACTTAGTTTATTCTTAATTAATCAAGAAGTGATCTGGACAGTGAATAGATGAAGAACACCGTAGCAGTGTCATCAAAGCTCGCTAGAGATTTTGGAACTTATAATGGTGCAAGAAAGGATTTCCCACGGGAGGGTAGGAGTGCCTAGCCGCTGGTGATTGGATCAGACGTTGGTGGTCAAGAAAATGTCTAGATTCTAATATTTTCTCGTACTCAAAGGGGTTCACTATGGATTCATGTTTGTCACTTGTGATTCTCTCATTGATCTTTAAATATACCAAGAAACATGTAAAATAAAGTATCTACCTACACATGTCCATAAACCACATCAAATATAATAAAAATGTGTAGAATGTGGAGTCAGACTAGCCCCGATGATCACCCAAAAAGTGAACTTACGATCAAGTGTTGCACTACATCTTAGACTCCATATAGTTCCGTGTGAAAGTGTGTTTAATGATGCCCTTGGATGCCCTTGTGCAAGTTGCACTAGATAGCGGGATAGATCTAGAATGTTCCAGATGAAAATGTGTGTGATGGAATAGAATAAACTTCCCCTCTTATGTTGTGTATGTAGAAGTGATGTATCCCTTTTCCGTTGAGTGAGTATGCTACATGGATTCCTTTGATGATCTTTGTGCCTTTAGATGCAAGCTTTGATGGTAGTAAGTAATGCTACTATTTGGTCCCTTGATTTTGAGAAGTAACTAAGTAAATATGTGATTCCCTGTTTAAATTTCATAATTGAAAAAAGAAGTCCGATCCATAAGTGTAAAATATTCCGAAAAGATAAAAGAGACCCAAAAGAGTGAGAAAAGGTGAGAGAGGGTCGAGAGCTCTCGGAGAGACAGGAGCGCATGAATGCTAATTTCTTAACTGGGTGCTAATGTTTGAGGCCATAAAAGATAAATAAGTTAAGTTCCTACTAGGTTGTAAGATATTTAAGACCAAAGAGAAATCAAGAGATAAATAAAAGAGGCCAAAACTAGTTTTCAACCACTAGTCTTCTTGCTTAGGAATCATGTATACATTAATATGCTTTAGGACCTTGAAATGTACCAAAGTGTGTGATTTTATGTCTACTAAAACCTTATAAAGTATCTTCTAGTCACCTCATAATGGGCAAAAAATATGGATGATCCTAAAATCACTCTAAAATGTAAGTTCTTACAACGTGGCAAAACTTCACCGCATGATTAGTCTAATAACTCGACCTTACACCGATTGGGAAGAATGATCAATTTGGGGATATATGGACATTACGACGATGCTAAGTGAGAGGATTTATTAGAAGAGATTTAAAAATATCACTTAGAGTATTCCTTCTTGTCTCTTGGAGGAAGGTTATAGGATTGTTTTCATGCAACTATGAAACATGAAAATTCATACTTTCAAGCATGACAACTAGACCCAAATTCAAAAAATTACTCTAGAGTCTTCCCGAAACCCTCTCCCCGGTTAATTTTTCAATTGATCCATGTACATATTGACCTAGCTTCCAAGATGATTAAAAATTAAGTACAAGTGTTTGGAATGATATGACAAGGTCAACATTTTCATTCAGTGAAATGCTTCTAACGACTAGTTTCTCAATAGACCTAGAAAGGCTATTTATGACCTTTCCAAGATTGGTGTGCATCCTTCAGATAGAAAAAAGGATAAAAAATAATTAAGACATGGTATTTAAGAGATATGAACATGTTTAAAATTATTTACGAAAGTTTAGGAAAGTTTTGGAGGTTTAGGGAAAACAATGCAACATTGGGTTTTTAGGTGCAAGGATTAGGCAATCAAAATAGGTACTTGGACTTCACTAGATGATTCCGAGAGATACCTAAGGAGTTATAAGAAAATAAAATACTCATTATAAATCCTAAAGATCCCTCTACATGACGAAAGTTTAAAATATTTCACAAGACTCAATTATCTCTCAGGGTAGTTGAATCTATGTAGACACACCTTGATGTCCTGAGATAAAAGGAGAAATTTATGGGATTTTCAGGAATATTTGAAGGAAGAGACCCATCTAATTTTTATTATAATTCTGTTTGGAGTCAAAATAATATAATATTTCATACAAAATTACCTCTGGGAGCTCCGAAATTATCCGTTCTAGTTGCCTCTTTTGTAGGTAAGTGTTTTATAGTTAGTATATTTGTTGAGCGACAAGTGTCAAATACTAGTCAATGGTGGAATTTTGTGTCCCTATTGTCACTATCCTAAGGGGATAGAATGGACACAAAAAATTTCCCCTCCTCATCCCCCTTCCCGGATACTCTTGTTTTCAATATGACCAAGTTCTAGCCCCTGAGTGCTAAACGGCTAAAACCATGCCTTGCCTATATTGAATCCCTGAATGAAACATGGCATGATATCCTTAGGGATAGTTTTTGTGTCCCTATTGTACCTTTCCCAATGGGATAAAGGGGACATAAATTTTTCCAAGAAAACCCTAGTTTTTAAAAACCAAGTGCTATTTCCACCGCCGTAAAGAAAACTCGCTCGAAGCTTAGAAAACTTAAAATTACTAACTAAAAAGTGTTTTTACTTCTAAGATCGGCCAATAATACATTTTTAAGCCATAAGACCTGAAATTTCATCAAAAAAATCAATTATACTTCCCATCATATTCTAGAGACATCCATGGTTGCAAGGAACGAAGATTTCCTCATCATTCTTCATCCTGAAAGTCAATTACAACAAAGTTTTCAACTGATTTTTCTTCTTTCAACATACATATGATCAATGTAACTTAGATAATACATTAATGATTGCCATGATGCAGAAGTGAAAGGATAGTGAGGAACCTCTTCAATTCCTGAGGATTTGACAAGTGAAATCATCTGAAAATTGGAGGAAATCATCCCTAAAAAATCTAGTTTCACGTGAACTAGTTTTGTGCCATGAAGACCCTATTTTATAGGGATATGGAGGACTATGTTTTTCATCAGAATTCTGCAATACTATAATAAATTTTCAAATTACCTAAGATCTAGTAGGCAAAATCATTCGAAAATCGGAGGGAAGGGTCTTCAAAAATCTAGTTTCATTAAAACTAGTTTTTACATGATGAAGTTGCTGATTTTTAGAGATACAGAGGAATAAATTTTTCTTAGTATTCTAATACATCTGATGAAAAATTAATTTACCCTCTTGTTCAGATGAAGGAATCATCCTAAATTTGGAGCGGGGAATCCTGGAATAAAGACCTTTTTCACATCGTCCGATACCCGCAGTGTACTTACTAAAAATAGCACGTGTCCATGACAGGGAATATATAAAAATAACAAGTGGTCAAATAAATATAATTATCTACATTCATGATCCTATAGAAATGTTAGAAGCATCAAAGAATGTAAACAAAGAAAAATTACAAAAAATAATAGTCCTGGATAGGACTTGCTAAAAATAGAAAGTTACACTTGGCTCCGGTTTCACTCATATTGCTGATTTTTGGAATCATCACGGGGTTTTAAGGTGATTTCATAGCTCAAAAAATGATTTTATCCCTCCACGAGGATTTTGGAAGCATCGGCCTGATCAAAATTGGGTTATGGACCAAGGTGGATCATAATGAGGCATAAAATAGGAAAATCAAAGACACTACGTAGGCGGAGAGGATCCAAAATTTGTCAAGAAATCCTTTAATTAATCGAGAGGAGGTAAGCATGCTCATCAAGTGGTCTTGAAGAAATCATCATCTCATCAAGGTGAGCTAGTTCGATAAAGTGAGTTGGGAAAGTCAAGTGAGATAGGAAAGAGCTCATCCTTATTCCTTTAGAAACTCACATCTCGCAGTTAGTAAAGGAAGATTTTGTAATGTTACAACACAAAGTGTAGGACAGAACACAAACATCAAAAGGTTTATGCATCATGAATGACAATTTTGAAATCCTAAGGAGAAAAAGAGTGATCCTCACTCTTATTATGAGATCAAGGATGCATCATCATGAGTGATTCCCATGGTCATCTCAAACTCACATCAAAAGGTCTTACAATAGTGTTTCTAAACACTCATTCGGTGGTCTGAGGTTTCGTGCATTTAGTAGGAGGAGGAAAGAGAGATCACCATGCCTCAAATCAGCAAGCTCTTCATCAACAATAGATCAATCAATCCCTTTCTCCTCTACTATTATTTTCCCTTTCTAATTATTCATTGCATGTACTTATGGTATTTTTCCTCATTCAATTTAGTGACAATATTTATAAAATGTAAAGTAATCTCTCAAATTATAAGGGAGGTACTTAATTTGTCTCTTCTAGGGGTAGTTGAAAGGTCATAAGTGGAATATGAACATGAAGAGTCATGTGTGGGGTAGATGAGAAGGCAATTCACAAGGCTATAAATTGGAATGGTTTCTCCATTCCAAAGGATTTTGAAATTTTTAGTTCTTGGTAGCAATTGTGAAGCTTTGTATCATCACTACACAAGGAATAAAAGCTACATTCTTCCATTTCATTTTCTCATGTTTTCCTCTTCTCTCTCTCTCTCTCTCTCTCTACAATTTTGCAAGTATAGTGATCAAGAAGGAACTTGGTGTCCTTAATAGATGAACCTAAAGAACTGTGTGTTTGTATTTTATCACTCTCTGTAATTACATTGTTTTTTTCCTAGAATTGAATGATGAACTAATCCAAATATTGTGTGTGAACTCTATTATTTCCTACTCACAAATATAGCCTTCCCTTTCCTAATTTCTCTCCTTCACCCGTCACCGCTGAAAATTCCTCCCTTGTACCCCATAAAATCACTTTTCCATATGTTTAGTGACGTGTTCATGTGTTATCCCTAACCTATTTGGCCACCCCATAACATTTAGATAAGATTAATATAGTTACATTCAATAATGGGAGCCTCCCCATACATAAGAAGGGGTGGTGTAGCCCCATGAGCATTGGTGGAAACACATAATTTGCAACATGACAAATTATTTCACCAACAGCTTTTGGTGTCTCCACTAGGGAGAGATCTGACCTTATGCACTTGTTCAACCATACTGAAGAACCATTTGTTCAACCATGAGTCCTCATTCCTCCTGAAGAAGAAAGAGAAGAGGAAATGTTAGCACAAACACTTGTGCCATGGGGAAAAAACACTGATCCATTGGCTTGACTCCACTAATCCATGAACTTCCACTAGGATGAAGAAATAACTTTATGAAATTCTATAGATATGGAAAACAATGCCCGATGTTCATATCATAGCATTCACAACCTGTGGCATCCTTAGAGTGTAACATGAAGAAAACAATGACATGGTTCTACTATTTTCCTTCATGCTCAATTGTTGATTAGGTGGTATGAAAAATAAGTTTGAAGAAATATTCAAGACCACTGAAGATGCTCATGCCCTCCTTGCTCAACTTACTCAGATGAAGAAATATCCACAAGAGTCCATGAGAGACTTTGTGGAAAAATTAAACAAGATGATCAACAAGATTCCTGCCATTTCCCTTCCTACCAAGATAATATGAAGATGATCTTCGTGAATGCTAAATTGCCTAAAGTAAGTTTATTTCTACAGAGAGTTCAACCAAGAGATTTGGAAAATGCTCAAGAAATTGATGTTGAGGTGGAAGATGACCTCATATTTTTAGGTAAGATAAAGAATCCTTAAATGAAGGATAAGGCCTAGGGTTCTAAAGATAAGAGAGTTGATCAATTGTTGCAAAAGTTGGCAAATGACTTGAAAATGTTGAAGAAATAAGTTGCTCAATGAGCACCTCATATAAACCGAAACAAGAACAAAATTATAGGAGCACCCTAAAGGATTTCCTTGGAGGGTTTTGTTGGGACCTTGATTTATTGGCTAAGTACAAGAAGGCACATGGGCACGCAAGGCCTTGTTAAATAAGGGCGTGCAAGGAGAAAGCACGTAGGACATGGTTCTAGGAGGGTTTAATAGAACAAGTAGCAAGCAGCGCAAAAGGCAAAGTAGGAATCCCAACTTAGCCATATTTGGCATATCAAACAGACACGTGAAAACATGACCCGACTATGCATGCGGAGTAGATAAGGTGCCACTTGGCAATATGTTGGCCTAGGAAGGAATATGCCTTGCGATGGAAGCTTCTAGAAGACCATCATGACAAGGAGTGGAGAGCTCAGGCCTGGAGGAGCATGCTCCCATGGAGGACCACATTTGGACACTTGGCAACAAATCTGAAGCCTCAGAAAGGTGGGTTGGTAGTTCAAGAGGCCTATAAATATAAGCACCCACAGAGGAATTGAGATATAGATCAATAAAGAGCGGATCTCTGTAGAAATGTTGTGAGGAACTCTATTGGGTTGGGTAGATGACCTATAGGGGAAGGATGTATCAAGGGGTTTGGGTATGAAATTTTCCTTTAATGTTTAGGAGGACTCTAATCCAGTTATAACATATGACTTCGAGTCTTCTATACCGTGATATTCTGTAATGGATCTAATGCATGTGATGAGGTTGTCAGATATGATGGAATATAAATATAATAGACTCTGGTTTATACATATATCTGCGTAGTTTTGTTTCATATGTGTTATATGAATGAATATAAACTCCTATACATTTCCTTTTCAGTTCAGTTCTATAAATTGTTAAGTATCCTTTTGTCTAGAATGACTGCATTGATCTAGAAGTCGTTCTAAGCTCTATGATGAATGTATGTCTCGTGCCCACTCACTATTTTTAAGTTCCTATCATAGATGATGATTTCCCACTTAACTCACATAAAATATGGACTTGGTACCCACGCGTGCCTCGGGTGAGTGCCCATCGGCCCCCAAAGGGTGATAGGCCAACACGCATGGGATTCCCTTGTTCTTGGTGGGTGTAAAAATGACTACATCTTGGTTCCATTTCCGGACCTCTTTTCAAAGTTATAGTGGGAAATAACATACATCATGATCTGTGTAATGAGTGATGACAGAACACCTAACTCTGGAAAGTATTGAATCATGGTTCAAGAGCACAAAGGAAGAATTTTCTCAGAGATTCAACATTGGGCCTGAGTTTGATGCACGCAGATGGGTAGAAGAGAACCTCTACCATGAGTTGTATGAAACTTTCTTCTGTTGCTTTCTAGTAGAGCTATATGAATGGCTCTCAGCATATGCATCTAGATCAAGATGGTGTTATAGATCACATGTGTGGACCCAAGAAGAGTACCAGAGGCTACAAGATGTAGATCTGACGTGGAATCATGCTATGGATCATTAGTGGAGAGGAGTAATGGCTAGCTATATTCGGAATACACTATTTCTACATATTCTTGTCTGGATGTCACTGAGTTTGATTTTTTGTGGGAGCCCAGAGGATCATTTCTACGTGTTATTCCTTTGGTGATGAAGATCTTGATTGTTACCTTGAGTTTAGAGGCATTTTTGATGGCACCTAAACCTTCCCGAGATCTCAGGCGAGGAAGCTAGGGTGGAGGAAGATGGTAGACATTACGACTAAAAAGAAAGGGAGGAGAGATGACTCAAGTATAGTGAAGCGCGTGAAAGGGAGATTGCTAGACAATGCAAGGTTATAAGTGTGATGGATCTATAGAGGTAGGCATTGCGGGAAGGAGTTGAGGTTCATGCGAGAGCACGTGGAACCCGAGCAAGTATGTGCTACCCCATCTCGATAAGCATGGGAGAGAGACCCTTTGGATTTTGATGAGAGTTTGTCACGTGGAGAGAGACGAGTCGTTGGTGTGCATCTAAAACCACCTAGTGACCAAACCTTGGTGCTACGATTTTCAAATTAGAGGAGTGTTGATAACACAGCTTAGTATTGGTGGGAGTGACCGATCAAGACCCATGCGGTATAATTTCTTGTTTGGAACTTCTATGACTACACACTCTATTCCAAAGTGTTTGGTGGAATTTTTAGACAAGGAACAAATACACAAGGTTTAGGTAACGCAGCGTCGAGGAGTGGTGTGAGGCATACATATGGTAGTGAAATGATCTCGCATACCATTGGTGCACAGCTTCAACAGACGTTGGGGACATTAGGCACGACCAATTCTAGCCCATTATCGGCCGCAGGGAGGATATGGAGGTCAAACTGGTGGATCGGGAGGCACAAGACCTGGTGGATCCAAAGTGGATCTCGGCAGAGAAACATCGAGAGAAACTAAGGATCCGGACTAGGAGGACAGGGGCCTCACCACCTCCTCAAGGAATCTTTGAAACGTCTTTACACTTTCGAGACTACCAGGGCATAGAGGATGCTGCGGAGCATGTTCACAAGTGTGAATTTCTATGGCACGCGAAGGGGATCACAACCCCATAATGAAAGGCTCCAATTTGCAACAACGTTGCAAGGGCACACTATTGATCAAAGAATACTTTTCTAAAATCAAATGAGGAGTTTGCATGGGACGGAAGGCCCTGAACCAAGGGTGTGAAAGGATAAGATGGACCAGCGCAAGCTGAAGGAAAGTTTGGATTTCAGGACTTAGCCGATTTTGAGCATGAGGATCTATTTTTGGAAGATGGCATGCAGACCACATCAATGATGCAGAGACATGCGCACCATGCATTGTCTATATTTGGAGAAGCGGTTCAAAGCATCTATGCATGGAGACAAGCTAAGAATAGAATTGACACTTCAGTTAACTACAAGAGGACTATAGAGAGAGCACACTTGCATGTGTGGCTATGATTGTAAACGGCATGTGGCTAATAATAGCATGTGACCTATTTCTGGAATAGTTAAGCGGTGAAGGGAAAGTCCCCACCCTATATATATGATGTTAGGTGCATAGTAGATGTGTGTATCACAGAGAGTGGTGTATGTATGATTTTGGATGTATGAATGTGTGTATCAAATCCATACACACATTGATATAGATTGGTAATACTGTAAGGAGCTTCTATATTTACTAATAGATGGAAGATATTGGCTGAATCTAAGTGTCATTCTATGTAATTGAGTAGTGCATGTTAATGGTAAAATCATGATTCTTTTTAAGCTTGTTCTTTCATAGATATGAGGATAGCATGCATTATAGAATAATGGATTAGTTATGAATCTATATGTTTCTTCCTTCATCATGTTAACATCCTATTACAACAACCCTAAAGAGGGACCTGGTACCTTTGCGTGCTTCGGGTGAGCGCTCAGTCTAGGGCTGAGTGATGTGCCAATGTGACTAGGGTGTTATCTTGCAAATTCTAGGCTGCATCACTAGTTCCATTGCACGAGACCTCTTTTCATTGTTTTCAGGATGGTTCGCAATAAATACGTACTGGTTAACTCTAGCAAGTATTGAGGAATGGATACATGATCCGGGGAAGAATATGCACGACGGTTCAGCGGTGGATCCGAGTTTAATACACACACTTGGGTAGAAACTGTAACATGTATGACAGCTTATATGAGATATTTTTCGCTATCTTTCCAAAGTAGAACTATACGAGTGGCTTACTCGCTTATGCATCCCAAAAGAATTGGAGGTATCGCGCACTTTTCCGGACACGGAAGAATTTCAAGCCCTCTATGATGCTGATATGATTTGGACTCGTGTGGTGGATACGTGGTTTTTTGGTGTTCTAAACAATTATATTATGGAATATTCAATTTCGACATACTCTTACCCAAAGGTAATCAATTATAATTTTTGCAGATTCAAGAGGAACATATTTGTATGGTATTCCACTGGAAATTAAGATCTTAATGGTAAATTTGAACCCCGAGAGTAAACCGATGGCTAACTAAAATTCACCACTCGCAAAGATAGGTACATGTTTGTGTTTTGCAGACTCACAAAGACTCCCGGATGTAGATCGGGGTTCTAGGTTGATCACTCGGCATCCAAGGTGTGATTGCACAACATGGAAACCTCTCTCCAAGCGTGGGACTTGTGAAACCGAGAGAGGAATCTCCAGAGAAGGCTGGTTCTTGCTCCTAAACTACACCGCCACAAGCTATTCCAGGTGCGGCAAGCTAATCTAATCCTAATCTAACCATGCCAAGGAGACAGAGAGAGAGAGAGAAGGGAAAAACAACAAAATCCTACACTAAAACGGTGATACACCGAGAAGGAGAATGTTGAACATCTATCAAAGCTACCATGGACAAAGAGAGGTGAGCAATGGGAAGGATGGACGGATGCATCACAGACGAAGGATAGATTTCACACGAAAGTTTCCCAAAACTCCATGAACACACTCCAAACCTGCAATGAACATTCAAACATGCACAAATACTGGAATGAAGAGAGGCAAGAAGAGAACAAGTAAAAACAAGCAAGGATGGATGATGCATCACAAAACACGTTTCGTTGCTCCGAAGTTTGCATGAACATCATTCCATTAATAAGAGGCAAAAATGCCATTACAGAGTAAGGGAGGAGGCTCAAACTCCATTTTCAACCCTAGAGAAGAAAATAAGGAGGGCGGAATAGAAAGAATGAACCACTTCTTGAAATGAGCCAAATCGGCTTTTACATTACATGGGTCGAGCCTAGGGGACAAAAACGTGGGAAAACGTGCAAGCCCATTCCTCATTGACTACAGATGCATTAAATCAGCATTGAGGATCTTACCAACCCATACCCTGTCACTTTGAGTGATTTTGGAGGAGAATGCGACCCATGTGCATTAATTTGGCCGCTGAAATGTCACTTCTGGCCGTGCTGAAGAAGAATGCGACCCATTAGCATTAAAACAGGTTGTTGAAACGTCGCTTCTGGCCATTATCACGCGTCAGAGCCGTTTCTCGATTTTCTCTCTTCATACTACACCAAAACTCAAGATTGATCCCAGAATCATGTAGAGAATTTCATAAGCTTTCCGTTGATATAAAGAACGTGCAAATCCGAGCTCTGGATCGAAAGTTATGGAGGTCTGAAGTTTTAGGGCACAAAACAGGCGAAAACGTGTTTTGAAATCTTTCCCGCGCTCTGCCACTTGGATGACACGTGGCACGCTCTGATTGGTCGCGTGATTCTCTCTCCTCCACCTTTCGGCGGGCTTTCTTTTGAAATTTTGACCTTTTGATGATTTTGGGACTTTTTCCACCTTTTTCCCGCGCCCCCGCCACTTGTATGACACGTGGCATGATCTTGTTGGAGGACAGGGCGCGGGGCTTCCTTTACTTTTAGCCTTTTTGGGGAACTCGGCCAAATTCTCTAACTTCTCCCCGAGCTCCGCACTTCCCTGCTCTATTGGACACGTGTCCAATTCCTATTGGCTCGGGCCAGCGCTTCAAACCTTGCCCCTTTGACTTTTGGACTTTTCTCTTGTGAGGACACGTGGCAGCTTCTCATTGGTTTTCAGGCTTTTCGGCTCTCTCGCCCGCGTCCCTTTGTCCCATTTGGCACAGTGCTCCTTGTGCTGATTTCAGCCGAACCGGCCGGTTCGTGTCCATTTGTCCCAAATGTCCCTGTTGCTTCAGGCATCGCCTCGACTCTTTCGCCTTGCCTCGGCGGTTCGCGTCCCCGCGGCCCGATGTCCCAATTGCTTGGATCACAGTTTGTGCTCATTTCGGCCGATTCGGCCGGTTCGGGTCTTTTTGTCTCAAATGTCCCGAGCAACACTTAATCGTTTTTCTCCCTCTTTCGGCCAGATCGGCTTCTCACGCCCGCCACGTATTGCTTCCATTTGTCCCAAATGCTTAGGGGCCACTTGGAGGCTTTTCGGCCGATCCGCGCCTTTCTGTCCCACACGTCCCAAAGGTGACCTTGAGCAGGACTTAGCCAATTTTCATGATTTTTCCTGGATCAACCTACTTGCCTTTCTGCAACTTTTTCACATTTTCTCAGAGCTTGCTCCTTCCTTCTTCGGCCAGGGGAGTTAGAAAAATATCTGAGGGAACCTCAGAAACATGATGTTTGCTCTGAATCAATCAATGTGCCTGGGACTTGAATATTCTGATGCATGTTATCAAAATTACCTGGGGGGGTGAATTTTGGATAACAGTTTGGTTTAAGATGGTAGACCTAGCGGTAGAGAAATAGAGAGAGGAAAGGTAGCTTAAGTATAATGAGGCACGTGAGAGGGAGATAGAGAAGCAACGTTCCATTGCAGAGAGTATGGCATGGAGGAGAGAGATGGCTTGTGAAGGATTTACAACTCACATAGAAGACGTGGAGCCAGAGCATCAAGAACTCCCCCATCTTAGAAAGCATGATAGAGATCCTTTCTCGGCCTCACACGGAAGTGCACCAAAGAGACTACTTGGGCAATGTAAGTGCGCATCTTAATCCACTTAGTGACCTAGCCTCTACGCTTGGTTTTTCAAAGATCTAGAATGACAAGTAACCAACAAACTAACTTGGGAAGTAGAAAAGTGGGAGTAAGACAGGATCAAATACATAAATGGCGGATAGATGGCTTCAATGTCATTTGGATGAGCATTCTTAGGTGCATCATCTACACAGAATGTGAGCGCACAAAATGTTGGATTCACCTCTGGAAGTGGAACCACCTCACATACTATAGGGGTACAATATATTACTACTTTGTCGGAGCACGGGAAAGTACATCTACAAGTGGTAGATCAATAGGTATAGGTGGTTCTAGTTCCAGTGGTTTTGGTGGTTATGGAGGTAGAGGGAACACAGGAGGTTCTGGATCAGGTGGTCAAGTTCCGTAGCAACCACAAAATATCTATATGGAGATGTCTCTTCATCTCCCGGAGTATAGAGGTATAGAGGATGCTTCCAACATGTGTATATGTGTGAAATCTTGTGGCATGCTAAAGGGATTACAGTTGCTGAGTGAAAGGCAAGTCAATTCACCACTAATTACAAGGGCGTGCACATAGCCGATATATGTAGTTTTACCATGATCAAACTTGCATGGATTATGCAACATTGAGGGATGATTTCTTGAAAGAGTTCCATATCCCTAAGTTTGAGTAGAAGAGTATAAGTGCGCTCAAGGATATCAAGCAAGGCACTACTGAGAGTGTACATGAGTATGATGCTCATTTTAAGACACTTCTATCTAAGTTGTCTTATGATATTCACGCTAGCCAACATGCACAATGGTTTGTTGGAGGATTGATTACACCTTTTAGAAGGGTACTGTCACATAAGACATACATGGATCCGCACAAAGCACTGGAAGTAAATTTGCATGCTGAGGCAGTTGGGAGCATTAACACTAGCGTTAGCCCATTTCTAGAGGCACAGATTGCAGCTATGGAAAAGAAATTAGAGAAGCTATTAGCAAATTCATCCCATGAAACATGCTCAGGAATTTGGTGTATAGATTGTGAAGTGGAAGGTCACACCAAGGATAGTTACCCTCGTAGATTTGTACGCTCATTACTATTGGACTATGAGATTTTCCATTTGAATCATGATGTGAGTCACTATCCTTTGTTACAGTGCATGATAAGGAATAATGTATCTTGCTTTTGCAAGATTTATAGGTCCACGACCCATGATACTGAGGATTATCAGTTGATTGGTTAGATCCAGGATGCTATAGACATTGAGTATGACAGACAAGTATAATAGATAATTCTAAGGGTAGGAATGAGCACTAGGATCAAGATCATAATCAAATGTGCTATGATAGGAATGAGGGGTGTTTTGATGGAGGATGTGGAAGGGGACGTGGATATTGTGGTGGATATGGAGGATGAGGCCGAGGTGGGGGAAGAGGAGTGTTTCCTCGTGGAACATGCTATACATGTGGATATCCCGATCACTACAGTGCGGATTTCCTCGTAATATTACATGTTCTTTCTTCGGAAAGAGCCATAGCTATGAAGAGTTCCCAGACTTATATGAGCATCTCAGTAAGAAGGATAAGCAAGAAAATAAAGGCGCCAGGATGGTTAGAATCTAGTGTGCGGTAGAAGATCAATGGATGCCCAAGATAATAGAAGGCCCTGAGGTATTGATAGTGAATATTACTACACGCGCTGAAGCAACACGTGCAAGAGAGGCATTGCACTAGAAGCCTACGATTACCAAGGAGGAGGTTTTGCATGCGAGGTACCTAGATCCTGCTCATCAAAAGGAATTTTACTAGGATACCATGGAAGTGCTAAGGAATATTCAAGGTGAGATACAATACCTAAAGGAGTAGAAGAAATCATTGGAGACAATCCAAACTAATATTGATGATCTGTGGGAGGTGTGTAAGATGTTGCGCTAGGAGAACATTATTCCACTATTGGGAAGTTGGTTGAAAGGGAACACTCCGCACGTAAGTCTTGAGACTAGACGATAGATTCGCATGCAAATCTTCCCCCTGATAGCATTGACTATGACAAAGAAATTACTCAATGTTGTTGTGGATGGGTGGTTGTTGAGCAACATATTGATTGATATAGGTGTGGAAGTAAATGTGTTGACATTAGATGCATGGGTACAAATGGGGAGGCCTCCATTGCAGCCATCATCTAATGTGTTATTCATGGCAAACCGGACTAAGGCCATACCCATAGGCGTTTTGAAATATGTAACTATCACTATAAAAGGGCCAAGTTCACTTTGGGGATTTTGAGGTATTAGCACTTGCAAAAAGGCATACAATTTTCCAAAGCATTGCTTGACGCCCTTGGTGTTATGCGAATAACACCGATGTGAGATTCAATAAGGGGTATGTCACTTTGAAAACAAGGAGGAAAGGGTGGTGATACCTTTGATAGATGGGAATTCTACGCCATATATTGAGCCTATAAGTGAGGAGGATTTAAACAGAGTTTATGTACGTGCTATTCAGGACCCGAGGTCAATGAGCTATGAAAAAAGGCATCCTACAATGGGAGGATTCTCATTCTATTAGTGATACTATGAGTATTTCTTGCTATAATTGGGTTCATTGTACATATGAATTAGTTTGGAGTGAGGTGAAAAGCGTGGTTACACACAAGAATGGATTTCATTCAATCGATGGATAGGCAAACACAATAACTTGGTAAACAGGCACAAAAGATCTTCCCACCTTTCTCAAGGCCATGGAAACATAATGGATAGTTCACTACGCAGACAACAACACGTTGGTGGGTAGTCCACAGAGATAGCCTTATACACTAGGAAGAAATTGGGATAGCCTTGTCTACTAGGTTTATAAAGAACAATGCACCTACACAAATATGCACTTATAGTGGTGATTAACTTGTTCAAAGATCACCTTCAGCAGGTGTGAGAGACTCCGGACAATAGGACAGAAGCATTACCACCTTCACTCTGGGTGTATAGATTGTATTCGCACTCCAAGGATGCACACACGCTTGGTATATATATGTAGAACTACATAGAGAAACCTAAAACTAGCAAGATTTGACTACGTGTATGATCCGGACATTTGACTATTTCTTGACTAAACCTCTTGAAAGCAGAGGCATTAAAATTTTTCAAACTCTTAACTATGGGAGATAGTGCAAAATCAAAAGAGCATATTCAAGAATTATTCGGTAAGACGATGAGTTTAGAGAATTTTTGAAAAGGAAGAAGAAATGGAATCCATACTACTTGAGCACACTTGCCTTGAGAAAGAGAAAGGAAAGATGGTCTACATCATGGACGATGAGGAAGTTGAGAACCTGGATATTGAACATTCACATGGGGTGTGCGAGGTCTTGGATAGTGTAGACAAGGATGCACACACCTACCATAAACCCATGAAGACAACGAAGGTGAATATAGGTTCAGAGGCTGAGCCTAAGGAGGCCATAATTGGAGATTATTGGTCAGACTCGGAGGTAACAATGATCATCGAGTTACTTAGGGATTATCGGACTTATTCCCTTGAGGATATCATGAACTTAAAGGTGTACATGAATCACTTGGGGAAATGAAGATCAAACTTAAGGATGGTGCACAACCAGTTAGAAAGATACCTTACAGAATGAATCCTAATTTACATGAAAAGGTGAAAGAAGAAATTGATAAAATGTTGAAATCTAGAATTATCAAGCCCTTGATGAGTCAAAATGGGTTAGCCCAATGGTGATCAATATCAAGAAGGACAGACGGATTAGGATATGTGTGGACTACAGGGAGCTGAATGCTACATGCATCACAGATCCATTCCCTACACCATTCACTGAGGAAATACTAGAAGGAGTTGCAGGTGCGAAATATATTCTTTCACAGATAGATTTTCTAGGTATCATCAGGTTAGGATCGCTTAGGAGGATCAAGAAAAGACAAAATTTACTACTGAATGGGGTAGTTTTTCCTATACTGTGATGCCCTTTGGATTGAAAAATGTGCCTACTATATTCTCGCACATAGTTGTTCAGGCATTCAAAGATTTTATTCACAAATTCTTACAGGTCTACCTAGATGATTGGACAAAGATATGGGCTTGTGAAATATCATTGTGACAATTTGCGCTTAATGTTTAAATGATGCGAGAAAATTGAGTATCTCTTTGAACATCAAGAATTACATATTTGTTGTGTCATGTGGGATACTTTTATGACATATAATCTACAAGGAAGGTTTCTTTAGTTGATCCAAAGCCAAGGTTACGATCAATTTAGCATACCCAAGTAAAAGTGAGGTGCATGTATTTTTAGGTCATATAGGATATTATAGAAAATTCATCAAAGGGTATGCTAGAATTGCTGCACCCTTGGAAGAATTACTTGAAGGGGAAAGGTACATTTTATTAGGGAGAACCACAACAACGTGTGTTTGAGATATTAAAAGAGAAACTTACTACTGCGCCCATTCTACACTTTCCCTCATGGGATAAACCATTTCATGTACATGTGGATGCTTCTGGTATGGCCATTGGCGCTATGTTAGCTCAACTGATGAAGGTATTATAGATCATCCAATCTATTTTGCTAGTAGGAAGCTGACTCCTGCTGAAAGGAATTATACAACTACAGAGCACGAAGCTTTGTCAATGATCTATGCATTGTACAAGTTTTGACAGTACTTGTTAGCAACACCATTTGTGTTTTATACAAATCATATGGCATTGAAGTACTTGGTAAACAAGCTCGTATTATAAGGGAAGATATGTAGATGGGTGCTTCTCTTTCAAGAGTTTGACTTCACGGTTTTGTGAAGCTAGGAAGAGCAATTACCGCTAGACCAGACCATTTATCTAGAATCAATTCAGGAGAGGATGCAAAGACAATTAAAGAAACAATGTCGGATGCACAATTATACAGGTTACAATACACACCCACGGAATTAGAAGACATTGCTATCTTTCTATAAATAGTTATGACACCAAAAGAAATTAAATCATTAGAGAATAAGCAACTTCTTGCTATACGCGTGGAACCATTTATGTTAATCGGTGGCAACCTTTACAAGCTAGGTAGAGATGAAGTATTACGCCATTGTGTATTAGAGCATGAACGCAAGGATATCATAGAAGAAGCTCATGGTGGTATTGCAGAGGCCATTGTGTAGGTGATGCACGACTTCCGAAAAGATCCTAATTGTTGGATTATGGTGGGAGACACTATATAAAGAACAAATATTATTGTAAGGCATGTGATCATTGTCAATGCCTAGGAAAACCAAGGCAAAGAGATGAGATGCCTTTGAGACCAATTATTAGTGTAGAACCATTTGAGAAATGGGCCATTGATTTTGTAGGACCTATTTTGCCAGCCGCACGCAGGACTAGATCGCGCTATATCATTACTTACATAGATTATCTCACACGGTGGGTAAGAAGCACCTACGAAAGATTGTATGACAACTACAACAGCTAGGTTTCTATGGGAGAATGTTCTTACACAATATGGGTGTCCTTTAAGCTTGAAAAGTGATAGAGGTACACACTTTCTAAATGAGACAATCAAGATCCTATTAGATGAGTTTATGGTTGCACACCATAAAACTACACCTTACCATCCTCAGGAAAATGGAACTATTGAGGCTTTCAACAAAATTTTGGGCCAGACTTTGAAAAAAATGTGATGTTGGAAGAAAGGATTGGGATGACAAAGTTTTAGTTGTGCTTTGGGCATATAGAACAACTTACAAGAGATTGAACAAGGCCACACCGTTTTAGTTGGTGTTTGGCGTGGAAGCTATTCTTCCTATAGAATTTATGTTACCTTCTTTGCACATTGCGCGCACTGGAGGTCTAGCTGATGCACAAGCTTTAGAAGAACATATTGAAAAGATGATTCAATCGGGTGAGCATTGAGCCATAGACAATAGAGTCGGCAGTAGGAAAAGGCCGAGGCGAGAAGGCATGGCATGACGAAACATAAGGGATAAGAAGTTTGAGATTGACAAATGGTACTTCTTTATGACTAAAATTTCTCACGCCATCCAAGAAAGCTCAAAGTACATTGGTTGGGGCCATATGTTATCACTTCTATACTTGAATCAGGTGCTTTCCAGTTAGAAGCAATTGATGGAACACGACTACCCGATTACTTTAATTTAGAGTAGGCTAAAGCCCTACTATAAATAAGTCTTCTTGGTGTTTGTAATAAGGTAGTATTGCCATTTAGTTTAGGTTTTCAATCTTGTATTTCCTTAAATGTATTTCCTTCATTGTCGCTATGCTTTGTCAATTTAGTTGTTGTTTTATAATAAGCATGTTGCGCTCTTGAAGTTAATTACAGGTATGAATAATGTTTATGTGCAGAGGACTTCACATACTTTTAGTGTGGGGTGGTTGTAGTTGTCCAAGAAATAGACTGGGGGAATTGAAAGATGAAAGGAATAAGTTGCTATGGATGTGCTTTAAGTCAAAGGAAGATTATTTCTCAAAAGTGACCAAGGATGGAGATGAATGAAAGAACATTATAACGTGAGGTAAGCGGAGGCCATGATAGCTACCATGAGAAGGTGCATGAACGAGGTACTCGTGTGTAGGAGCTTGTTCTTAAGATAATTCTGTGATCGGAGGGTAGGTAGGTGTGCTAGACGGTTATATCTAGGTGTGAAGATGTACCATGCGGAATGAAGGGATTTGGTCAATGAATGAAGGGATATTTGGTAGGTGAGGAGTAATAAATGCATCAAAATTTGAAAAATTTATATAAGGATGGGATGTGGATTCATTTTTACCATTGCGACTAAGAGTATTTGAGAGAAGAGCCAAGTGCGAAGAGCCGAGTGATCGAGTTAAGGTGCGAAGGGTGTGAAACCAAGAGTGACAACTAGATCTGTGACAAGAAGCTTGCATCCCCAGTGGTGAAGGGTTTGAGTGAATCGGGAGATAGAAAAGAGTTAGGTTACAAAGTTTCCACCTAGGGCATAATTGAATCGAGCTAGGGTTTGATTCGTAGAGTTGCAAGGTTGAAGAGGAGACAATTATAAGGTAGAAATGGCACCAAAGAAGGCATCTACAACAACGGTAAAAGGAAAGAAGAAGGTAGTCGTTGAGGAAGAAGAGATGGCACCAAATCCATTTTTCGAAATGCAATACCTAGAAGGAGTCATCATTGGCCAAGAGTGGGATTCACCCATTAGAAAGAGCAAAGTGAGTGAATATAATCACAGGACTCTGGAGAACAAGAAGGAGCTCGATTCCTTGCTTACTACTAGAATGAACAAGTGCATGGCGGATGATATGCTGGTGTATGACGATGCAGGTGAGAAGCTCCTAAAGAGAATTGGGGTCTATCAGTTGTATGAGCTTCCATATTTTAGGAAGTATGAGCCCTTGTATCAGTGGCTCATGAGTAGGGTACACGAAGACTTCTTCTACTTTGCAGGAGACGAGTTAGAATTTCATCTATGCTTGTCTCATCAGTGATAGGTCTAAAGGCCACAAGGGAAGACATAAAAGGTGACCTTGCAGATAAATCCACGATTGTAAAGACCAAATAGGAGTTGGGATACCTGAAGGGTCCATGCGGAATGGACATAGATAAATTGAAGAACTATGTCCAATTGTATAAGCCGCAACACACACAGTTCTTAAGTTAAATGATAAGAAGTGGTGGTCGCAGGTAAACACTATGTGGTTACTTGTTAGTGCAAAATCACAAAGACTTATGGACGCACATCAGGCTTCTAGGTTGATGTTCAGCATCCAGTGTGATTGCACAACATGAAAACCTCTCTCTCAAGCGTGGGACTTGTAAAACCGAGAGAGGAATCTCCAGAGAAGGCCGTTCCTGCTCCTAAACTACTGCCACAAGCTATTCCAGTGCTTAAGGCAAAGCTAATCTAATCCTAATCTAACCATGCCAAGGAGACAGAGAGAGAGAGAGAGGGGAAGAACAAAAAAGCCTACACTAAAACGGTGATACACCAGAGAAGGAGAATGTTGAACATCTATCAAAACTGCCATGGGACAAAGAGAGGTGAGCCATTTGGAAGGATGCACGAGGCATCACAACCCCAAGGATAGATTTCACCATGCACGAAAATGTCCCAAAACTCCATGAACACGGCTCCACCTGCAATGAAGAGAGGCAAGAAGAAGACAAGCAAAAACGAGAGAGGATGGACAAATGCATCACTGAGACGCTTTGTTGCTCCGAGGTTTGCAGCAACATCATTCCATTAATGGTAAAAGGCAGGAACGCCATTACAGAGAAAGGGAGGAGGTTCGAACTCCATTTTCAACCCTAGAGAAGAAAAAGAAGGGAGGGTGAGCGAAAGAATGAACCACCTTTTTTAAAAATGAGCCAAATCTGGCTTTTACATTGCATGGGTCGAGCCCAGGGGACAGAAAACGTGGGAAAACGTGCAAGCCCATTCCTCATTGACTGCAGATGCATTAAATCAGCATGGAGGATCTTACAAACCCATACCCTATCACTTTGACTGATTTGGAGGAGAATGCGACCCATTTGCATTAATCTGGCCGCTAAAATGTCACTTCTGGCCGTGCAGAAGAAGAATGCGACCTATTAGCATTAAAACAGGTTGTTGAAAGGTCGCTTCTGGCCATTACCACACGTCAGAGCCGTTTCTCGATTTTCTCTCTTCAAACTACACCAAAACTCGAGATTGATCCCAGAATCATGTAGAGCATCTCAACAGCTTTCCGTTGATATAAACAACGTGGAAATCCGAGCTCTGGATCAAAAGATATGGCGATCTGAAGATTTAGGGCACGGAACAGATCAAAACGAATTTTAAAATATTTTCCCGCGTACTGCCACTTGGACGCCACGTGGCACCTGCTGATTCGCTGAATAATTCTCTCTCCTCCTAAGCTTTTGGCGACATTTGTCTCTTGAATTTTGACTTTTGGTGCTCTTGGAACATTTTCCACATTTTTTCCCACGCCCGCCACTAGGGATACGTGGCATGCATTGGTTGGTTTGGGGCGAACTTGCCGGGTCTTCCTTCACTTTCACCCTTTTTGGCTTAGATTTGGCCAAACTTTCCAACTCCTCCCCGAGCTCCGCACTTCTATGCTCCATTGGACACGTGTCCAATTTCTATTGGCTCGGGCCAGCGCTTCAAACCTTGCCCTTTGACCTTTTGGCTTCTCTTGATGACACGTGGCAATTTCTCAATGGTTCTCGGGCCTGCCGGGTCTTCCGCGTACTTCACGTCCATCCGTCCCGGACGTCCCAGTGCTGCTTGGGACAAAAACCTCCGATCCGCCCGAAATGGGCTTCCTTGTCCCTCATTTGGCCAAAGACACGTGGCACCTTTTGATTGGCTTTCGGCTCCTTCGGCTTCTACGCGTATTTCGGGTCTTTTTGTCCCGGACGTCCTATTTTGATTTTGGACCTTTTGGGACAATTTCGGCCGATTCGGCCGGATCGGGTATTTCTGGCCCGCTTGTCCCACTTTGCTTCGGACTGACTTGACCCTTTTCGGCCGGTTTCTGCGGTTCGCGGTATTTTGTCCCGCGCATCCCATTTGCGCCCCTCAGCAGTTTTTTCTCGGTCGAACCGGCATTTCGCGCCCGCCGCGTACTTTCGTCCCACTTGTCCCAAATGCTTTGTGGGCCGACTGGACTCATTTCGGCCGGTTCGGGCGGTTCGCGTACTTTTGTCCCATTTGTCCCAACTTGTGCTGGACTGGGACTTAGCCGATTTTCACAAATTTTCCTGGCCCGAACTACTTGCTTTCTGCAACCTTCTCCGCACTTTCTCAGAGCTTTCTCCTTCCAACTTCGACCAGGGGAGTTAGAAAAAATCTGAGGGGACCCTGGAAACATGAATTTTGGCCCCGAATCAATCAATTTTTCTGGGACCTGAGAATCTGATGCATGTTATCGAAATTTACCCGGGGGGGTGAAATTTTGGCTAGGTTTGCCATGACTTTGGGGGCATCTCGCTGCTAGATGAATGATCGGTGAGCTCAAGAAGCATCCATTGGGCATGGAGTCATGAGTTGCAACCTGCAATGATCTGAACTTTGAAAACCTCCCTCCTCTGAGCCACTTGGAAACCCATTGAACCTGGAGTGTCTTCACCAAGATGCCACTGAAATGAACTGTGCAAGAGCAAAATAGTGAGACTCAGAATAAAATTTAACTAAAATAAGAACACCAAAACTATGTACAAAACTGAAAATCATACATGCCCCAAATGGAACATGCAGAGTGTGCACAAGCACTTCTTCTGCTGAAAGCAAACCTAGCTACTCTACTCTAATTGGAAGCAAAGGCAAGCTAAACAAATCCTTGAATCAGTGGTTTTGAGAAATAGCTTCCTTTCTTCAAAATTGCAAATATGGAATTGATTTGGCACTGATCATGGCTGTTTGGATGGATGGAAAATCAACAAGAAGCTGGTCTTCTATCCAAATCATCAAGGTATCAACTGAAAAATCCAATACCTCTTTTAGTTGCTCTGCATTTGGATTGAAGAGGTATAGCAGCTGATCCTTGTACTTTGTTTCGTCCTCATGCTCGAAGCAAGCATGACTGGTTTTGGCTTCTCCCTTGGCTCCAATGAAGCCAAGTACCTGATTGGGCAAGGTCTGATCCGTTTGATATGCCCATTGCTGTGATTTTCAACTCCAAGAATGGAGTCTTCTTGTAGACCCTCTTGAATGGATGACGTGGAAGAAATGGTAGGACCCTTCTGTCCTTTCTCTTTCTCCAATGAAGAACAGGGAAGATTAGAATCTTCCAATTTTGATTCCAAAGGGTGTTGAAGATGCAAATCTCGCAATGAAATAAAGCTCTCCTTCATGGCAGCAGGCTCTGGTGTTTGGAATGTGGATGATGAAAGAGAGAATGGTGAAAACTCAACCGGCTCTTCTTCATCAAAATAGTCCTCCAAAACTGACAGGTAAACTGCCTCATTGTTGTCCCGCTGTTCTTGTTCAACTTCCTCCATGGTGTTCTCTTGGTCTGCAACTTGACCACCATGGTTTCCTTCACTCTCCAATATTGAGTTTGAGAGATCAAACTCCTCTTCAGTGCTAGAACTTGAGAGAGATGAAGTGGAAAGAAGAACTGAAGGTTCTTCTGTAACCTGCTTTGTGCTCAAAGCCCTTGGATCTGCGTTTTTCTCCTCCATAGCTAGATTGTGCTCCTCTTCTTTTGGATTTGGAGCAGCTTCTCCTTCCTCCAATGTTTGAAGGCAATCTTGCTCTTGATTGAACTCCTTCTCCAGCATGAAGTTTGTCAAGTCAAACTCTTCAATCTGCTGCTCTAGAGGACAAGTTGGGACTGCAAGATCTTCTTCTTCTGCTGCAACAGAATCAGTCCTGACCACCATTTTTTCTCCAACCCTAGCCTCTTCTGTAGGCTTAACCATCAAGGGGATCTTTGTCATCCCAAATCTAAGAGTCTGGATCCCTTGGTGCAAGTTCCCTTACGCATTCACTACAGGTATTTTCAAGAATATGTTCATAAATTTATAGACATGCAAGACCGATCTTCAATGTAGATAAGATAGACTACGATTACCATACATTGAGGAAGAAGTATGTATATCCTGGCAGAAGTGCTTATATAGAAAGAATAGTTTTAGAGGTTCTGAATATCAAACCAATAATTTTGGTTGTAGCAGATGTGGGGGCAGCATTGGTGTATCTCTAACTGAAGCCAAAAATGGAGAATAAAAAATATGTGGAAGGTGAGTTCACACTTCTAGCACCACCAAAGGGAAAGCATACAATGGAGAACATCTCAACGCGATTAAGCCTCAGAGCCAATTAAAGTGTAGGATGAGGATGAGGAGCACTACGAAAATAGTGGTGGTTCGAGCATAGGGGTAGGAGACATCCTACAAGTCAGAATGAAGATGAGCACATTGTTACACCACCGTAGCCACAAGAGGGGGATGATGAGGACTTGAATGCAGCCCAAGGGGAGCATAGGTTTAAAAGAGTATTAATGATAATGAGGACAAAGGTGCTACTCCAACCACTATGCGCAAATCACCCCAACTCTCCCCACAAAAGGAAGTGACCATGCAGAGGAGGAGGAAGCTGAAGTTGAATGAGGAGGCGGAAGAGTCAGAGGAGAGTGTGCCTACATCTCCTACACTTCTAGAGCACACAGAAAGAATAGGGTGAGGCATCAAAGGAGAAGGAAGAAGAAGAGAAAATACTAGAGGAAACAACTGTAGAAGGTGTTCAGGATATGGAGACGCAAGTCCCAAATTTGGAGGTTAGAGTTCCTAAGAAAAAAAGGTCTAGAAGGATAGGTGGGGAGCACATTCCACTAGCCATGGGGTATGCAGAGGACGCAGGAAAAATTGTTTGCGCCCACTTCCAGAGCATGATCGTGTAGAAATATTTATTTGGCTAGGAGTTGATGGATGAGGATATGGTGACTGTGCACACACGAAAACAACTATCATGGTCGATGCATACCAATATGGATGAGCCTTAATTTGATGTGTGCAAAGAGTCATGCATTTTGAGGTGATTGAAGAAGGCACCTCAGGCTAGACACATGACAATAAAGCCTACTGTCATGTCAGATGAGCAGGTCAACAATGCCTGGTGAAAGTTTCTGCTGAGGTTGCTAGAAGAAACATGGACAAATATGCCACAATCAAAGTGTTGTGCGAAGAGTTGAAAATGAAGGACAAAGAGATAACATGCACATACCACAGGAAAGGGACTTCACGTAGAAGAATAATGAAGTGTTCATAAGCATCATAAAGGATATTGGGGACAATGTAATCAAAGCAAGGCCACACTTGGAGCCCAAGGTATCAAAGACGTTTCCTTCAACTGATACACTATGTGGGAAATTTGGTGGACTTGGTGCTCGAAGATGAAACTTTACGTATGTAAGTGCTAGAAATATCAGAACAAGATGTTGAATGGGAGAAAGCATCTGTGATGAGAAAAATCACATCTTATGAAGGGTTGTTGCAGGCATTACAAGAAGTGTTGAAGAAAGCGACCAAGCTTTAAATATATGCACAGCTCCAGAGGCGCTCATCAACATTAAGACCTTGGAAGAGAATAATGAGGTCCAAAAAGTAATGAAATATGAGACATTGGGCCACACAAAGGTTGTCAATGGTTAAACAGAAGCGCGAGGCCCTGAAGTAATAGCACAAGAGCCGCACAAGACTCGGTTAGAAGAGCTTGGAAAGTTGATTGCGTAGAAGATGGACCTTTTGGAAGGAAGAATGACATCCATGTCCAGTGTTGTGTTGGTTCTACAAAATGAGAAAGGAGAAATTGTGAGGGATGAGTTGGAATCCATTACTATGGACATCCCAGAGAAAGCAAAACAGGCACTCACTGAATGGCAGGTTTTGGAGGCCGCAATAACCTCATATAAATTCTTTATTTATTCACATTCTTTCACTCTTATTCTTTCATTTTTATTCTTTCCTTAAAATTTTTGGAGATACCCATTGTAAAGTGTCATTCGTGTAATTGAGCAAAGGCATGTTAATGGTAAAATCATGATTACTTTTATTTAAGCTTGTTCTTTCATAGATATGAGGATAGCATACATTATAGCATAATGGATTAGTTATGAATCTATATATTTATTCCTTCATCATGTTAACATCATGCTACAAAAACCCTAAAGAGGGACCCGATACAGCTTTACGCGCTTCGGTGAGTGCTCAATCCAGATGAGTGATGTGCCGCCGTGACTAGGGTGTTATCTTGTAAATTTTAGGCTACATCACGTATGCCTAGCTGGTATAGGAAGTATGACCCCCAGTAGATGGTGGTAGATTACATCGTATTGAAAAATTCCTTCCTAGCAGAATTCCACATCCTTGAGTTTGAATAGAAGAGCATCAGTGCCCTCAAGGAGATTCAATAGGGAATGATGGAGAGTGTGCGGGAGTATGACGCGCGGTTTAAGACTCTCCTATAAAAATTTTCATATGACATTCACCATTCACATCATGGTCAATGGTTTATCGGTGGGTTGATAACACCATTTAGAAGATATTTATCTCATAAGACTTTCTGGGACACTGCGTGAGGCGTTAGAGGCTGCTCTGCGTCTTTGAAGCTATTGGAAGTGTTGATACTAGTGTTAGCTCATTCTTGGAAGCTCAAATCACTGCTATGGCTAAGAAGATAGAAAATTTATCAGCAAACTCAACTCATGAGACTCGAAGTGGAATGTGGTGTACAGATTCTGAAGTAGAGGGGCATGCCAAGGATAGTTGCCCCTAGAAGATAGTATGCACCATAGCGATAGATTGTGAGATTTATCATGGGGACCATGATGCGAGTAGATGTCCTTGTTGCAATGTGCAATTTGGAAGAATATATATTTCTACCGTAAGATCTCGCTCTATAACCCATGATATTAAGGATCATAGGCTTATCAACCGATCCATGAGGCCATTGATCATGGTGTGCGCCATACCACCTTGTTAATAGTTCTAAGGGTGATGGCCGCCATTATGAGGAGTGTGCGAGATGGAGGAAAATGTGGGATAAGTTCTCATAGAGGATTTCGGGGTCATGGGGGCGAGGAGGAGGAGAAGTGAGTTCCCATAGGGAACATGTTATAATTGTGGATCCACATAACATTATAAACAAGAGTGTCCTGATCTATTACAATGCTCGTGGTGTGGGAAGAAGCACAAGTATGAAGAGTTCTGGAACTCTATGAGCATATGAACCGAAACATTGGAAAGATAAGGGTGTTGTTATGGTAAGCATAAAAAGGGTCGATTCACAATGGATGCCAAGAGTGGCGCGTGAGTCAGAACTAGAACCTATACTGGTGACAATGCGTGCAGAGGCCGTGATGCACTAAGGAGATGCCCAAACCAAGGACATTAGTTTCTAGAGAGGAGGTACCACATGGAAAGTACCTGGACCCTACCCATCAGAAATAAGTATACCAAGAGACTATGGACATAATTCGAGTTTACAAGGGGAGATACAATGTCTCAAGGAGCAATCAAGGCAGGTGGGGTAGCAGAAGGATAACGAGGTTCCAAGAAGTGACCTGGATGAGGTCAAAGAAGTATGTAAAATGTTAAGGCAAGAGAATATTATTCCCTTGTTGGGAGAATGGCTAAGGGAGAAGGTACCATGCACTTAGAGGAGTGCGAAAGATAGGTTTTACATGTAAACCTTTCTCCACATAGCCTTGAGTATGACAAAGAAATTACTCTGAATGCAGTTGTTGATGGATGGCTCTTGAGAAATATCCTCATCAACATAGGAGTAGAAGTGAATGTTCTTACCTTAGATGCTTGGCATCAGATGGGAAGGCTTGCGTTGCAGCCATCTTCAAATGTGTTGTATATGGAAAACAAAACTAAGGAAATTCCCATTGGAGTATTAAAGGATGCGGTTATCACCATTCAAGGGGCCAAGTTTACTGGGACTTTGAAGTCTTGGTGCTCACCGAGGCAGAAAAATTTTCCAAAGATTTCTTGGGCACTCGTGGTGTTACTGATAATAATGCTAACATAAGGTTTAACAAAGGATATATCAGTTTCAAAAACAAGGAAGAATGGGTGATCATCCCTTTGATAGATGGGAAGTCAGCGCCCTACACAAAGCTATTGGGAGAAGAATTCCTTGATAGAATGTACATGCGCCCAATCCAAGATCTTGAGATAATTCACCCTACGAAGGAGCTATCCAATTTGAGGATGCCCATCATGAGTGATACCACAAGCATGGTGTGTGACAATTGGGCACACGGGACCTATGATTTGATTAGATGACATTTAAGAGGATCGGTAACCAAGGTGACAAAGGTGCGTATAATCCAATGCTTGGAAGGAAGAAAACTACCAAGTTACTCGGGAGGGGCTAATTCGGAAGATTTATTGCAAGAAATAGAGGCCCATTGGAGAAATGAGAAGGAAGGAGGAAACACTCAATTGCAATCTTCTTGGAATTGTTGTGCAATCGTGGGCGACACATCAGAGAACCTCTTGGAATGGCACGAGGTGAGAATTGCCTTCTCCATAAGGTTTTACAGAGAAACATGCCCACGGCTATAAAAGACTACCATGGTAAAGAGACTACTTCCTTCCATATCCAAGCATGTGAGACAACCTGGATGGGAAGCGCAGAAGCATTACCACCTTCATTATGGGTTCACAAGTTATACTCCACCCTACAAGGTTGTGTGCGTACATGGTATATCCACTCGGAGATGCGTCGTCAAATTGGTAATTGGAAAGAATTGGCGGCTGATCTCATTCAAACATTCGAGTATCGGAGTACAAATCCATTAGTACATAAGGCGTTATAGGTAGTCAAGCACCTTACAACAGGGGATAGTGCTATGGTGGAAGATAGAATAAAAGAATTACTAGATGAACCTGGCCTACGGTGTGCGTTGGGGAAGAAGAAACAAAAGAGATACAACTTGTACATGTGTGTATAGAAAAAGAAAAGGGAAATATGGTGTATGTCATTGATGGGGAACAAGCGGAAATCTTGGATGTTAACCATTCAGCAGGGATGCGTAAGGTCATAGATAGTGATGATAAACAGCACGCACCTACCATGAAACTTTAAAGATGAAAAAGGTTAACATCGGCTCAGTAGTCACCAAGGAGGCGATCGTTGGAGACTATTGGTCGGAGAAAGAAGTATATAAAATCATTGATATGTTATGTGAATGTTAAGATTTGTTCCCATGCAGTACCATGAGCTTAAAGGTGTCCACCATTATTTAGGGAGATGAGGATAAAGTCGAAGGAAGGTGTGCGCAAAATCGGGAAGAGTCCATACCGGATGAATCGTAATCTCACGCGTAAGGGTCAAGGAGGAAATAGACAAAATGATAGCATCGAGGTATCATTGAGGTTATGGAAGAGTCGAATGGATAAGTCCAATGGTGATTAGTATCGAGAGGATGGGAGGATAAGGATCTATGTTGATTATAGGGACATGAATGCGGTATGTGTCCTTGATCCTTTCCCAACCCCATTTACTCGAAGAAATCTTAGAGGGAGTGGCGGGGCGTGAGGTCTACTCTTTCCGAGATGGATTCTCGATCTATCACCAAGTAAGAATTGCCAAGGAAGACCAGGAGAAGACGCGACTTTCACCACCGAGTGGGGAAGTTTTCCCTATACGGTAATGCCTTTTGGGTTGAAGAATGCACATGTGGTGTTCTCATGCATTACGTGCAAGATTTCCAGGATTTCATTCATAAATTTCTTCAAGTTTACCCGATGATTGGAAAGTATATGGGTTAGTGAAGGACCATTGTGACAACTTAAGGTTAATGTTTGAAAGGTGTCAAATGCGGTTGAGGATATCCCTCAACATTAAGAAATGTGTCTTTCTTTACCTCATTTGGAACATTATTGGGGCACATCATATGTAAGGAGGGCTTCTAGTAGATCCCACCAAATTCTCGGTATTTGTGGGATTGGGGGAGCCTACTAATCAAAGCACAATATGTGGATTCATTGACACATGGGTTACTATATAAAGTACATCAAGGATATGCCAAGATATCCACACCTTTAGAAGAGTTACTTAGACACAAGAGTTCCTTCCTTTGTGAGAGGCGCGGTAGAAGGCATTTTACACTTTAAATGATAGGATTATCATTGCACCCATACTATGATTACCCTTGTGGGATAAGCCCTTCCATGTTCATGTTGATGCCTCGGAACCACCATTAGAGTAGTACTTGCACAACTTTGGTGAAGGGATTGTTGATCTTCCTTTATGCTTTGCAAGCGAGAAAGTTGACACCAGCAAAGTAGAATTATACTACAACTGAGCGTGAGGAATTTTCAATGATCTACGTGCTTCACAAGTTCATAAAATATCTGCTTTGGAAACCCCTTTTATATTTTACATTGACCATATGGAATTGAAATACTTGGTGAACAAGCCCGTTCTACAAGGCGCATATGTCGGTGGGTACTATTGTTCCAAGAATTCAAGTTCACGGTGGTTGTCAAACCAGGAAAAAGTAATTCCAGACCTGATCATTTTTCTATAATTGATTCAGGGAGGACACGTAAAGCATTGAGGCTACCATGCCAGATACACAACTATTTAGGTTGTGGCACGTGCCCTTAGACTTAGAAGATATTGTAGTATATCTCAAGACAGTGTAAGCGCGGAAGGAATGAAGGCATTGGATAAAAAGTAGTTAGTTATACGCTCCACGCCCTACATGTTGATTAGTGGGGATTTATACAAATTAGGACGTGATGAGATTCTATGTTGGTGTGTGCTAGAACATGAGTGCCTAGCCATAATAGAAGAGGCACACGGAGGTAGTGCAGGTGGACACTATACGGCGATGCCACTTTGCATGCAAGATATTGATGGTTGGATTATGGTGGGAGACCCTATATCAAGACTGCAAGGAATATTGTAAGGCTTGTGATCATTGTCGATGCATTGACAAACTAGGGTGAAGAGATGAAATGCCTCGTATGCCCTATTCCCGAGTCTTGAGATTTTTGAAAAGAGGGCTATAGACTTCGTAGGCCTATTTCACCACCACGTGTAGGGCTGGGAAGCGTTATATAATCACTTGCATAGATTAGTTGACAAGGTGGGAAGAAGAAACTCCTACTAAAGATTGTACAACAACTACTACAAGAAGGTTCTTATGGGAAAACATTGTTCTGAAGGTATGTATGCCCTTTGAGTTTGACTAGTGACAGGGGTACACATTTCTTAAATGAGATAGTAAGGATTTTGTTAGCAGAATTCATGGTGGCTCATCACAAGACTACCCCTTACCATCCACAAGAAAATGGAACCGCGGAGGCATTTAACAAGATACTAAGTCATACCCTAACCAAAATTTGTGATGTTGGTAGGTAGGATTGGGATAATGATATCAGCAGTTCTATGGGCATATAGGACAACCTACAAGAGGTTAAATAAGGCCACATTGTTTTAATTAGTGTTTGGCGTGGAGGCTGTCCTACCAATTGAATTCATGTTACCATCACTACGTATAACATGTGCAAGAGGTTTGGCTGATGAACAAGCATTGGAAGAAATAATTGACAAGTTAAATGAAATTGGAGCCAAAAGACTGAAAAATAAAAACAAAAGGCATGGCATGATCGTCACATTAAGAACAAAAAGTTTGAGGTTGGGCAGATGGTGCTACTATATGATTCCAAGTTTCTGCGCCATCCTGGGAAGTTAAAATTCCATTGGTTGGGTCCCTACATCATCTTATACATCCTTGATTTAGGCACGTGCGATTCTGGCCTTACTGGATGGGATGAGATTTCTAGGACACTTTAATGGGAGTAGGTTGAAGCCCTACTATAAATAAGTCTTCTTGGTGTTTGTAATAAGGCAATATTGCTAGATAGTTTAGGATTTCCTTTAGTACTTTTCTTTTCTTGTGTTTCCCTTTCTCGTTGTTGTTTTGTTTTGCACCTTGGGTGCCAGTAACCTCTTTACTTTTTGAAGGTTGTGAATGCGCAGAGGACCGCACATCATTTTAGTGTGGGGTGGAATAATGTGAAGGAAAGTGCAAAGTGTGAAGTTCCAAGAAGGATTGCGTTGGAAATCCCGATTGAATGGCCCTGTGGAAGAAAGCGCATAGGAGAAAAGGTGAACAAGGATGGTTGGTATCAGGATAAGGCTACATTTTGGTTCCACGTACAAGGGAGAAAGAAGTGCAAAAACAACACGAGGTAGGCGAGAGAAAAAATCATGAGGATGGAAGAAGTACCTTCGGCGTTGGTAACGTGCGCATAAGAGCCTTCATCGGATAAATTTTTACATGCCGGAAGGTTGTAGGATTTTCCGCGCAAGGATGGGTGCGTGAATAAGTGTGCTAGAGTCCGTCTTAGTGGAAAAATCCGCAATAAGTGTTAAAGTATGGTGGTAGGTGAAGTATTATTTAATGCTAAAAAGTGGGAAAATTATAAATAGAAGGTCGAGCACTCCATTATCAACATTTGTGAATACGAAGAAAGAAGAGCTCTTGCGAACTAGGGTTTCTAGAGTTGACTCGTGTGAAAAAAATTATAAATACCCAGTCTTTCATCTTTCCCAATTCATCTTTCCCTTATTCTTTTCCAAATCATTATTTCTTCCGGAATCTATTGTAATTATTTATTCATTGAAGACATGTTCCCACGGGTGGAGAATAGGCATAGTGTGGGGTGATGTTGGGACCTTGATTTATTGGCTAAGTACAAGAAGGTGCATGGGCACGCAAGGCCTTGTTAAAGAAGGGCGCGCAAGGAGAAAGCACGTAGGACATGATTCTAGAAGGGTTTAATAGAACAAGTAGCGTGAGTGTGCGAGGCAAAGCACGAATCGGGGCTTAGCCATATTTGGCATATCAGGAAGGACACATGAAAAGCATGACCTGACTATGCATGCGGAGTGGATAAGGTGCCAACACGGAGATAGGTTGGCAAGGGAACGTGCTCTGCGATGGAAGATTCTAGAAGACCATCATGACAAGGAGTGGAGATCTCATGCCTGGAGGAGCATGCTCCCGTGGAGGACCACATTTGAACACTTGACAATAGATCTCGAAGCCTCGAAAGGTGGGTTAGCGATTCAAGAGGCCTATAAATACAAGCTCTCATAGAGGAATTGAGATATAGATCAATAGAGAGTGGAGCTCTGTAGAAATACTGCGAGGAACTCTATTGGGTTGGGTAGATGACCTATAGGGAAGGATGTATCAAGGGGTTTGGGTATGAAATTTTCCTTTCATGTTTAGGAGGACTCTAATCCGAGTTATAATGTATGACTTGATGTCTGCCATCTTTGTGATATTCTATAATGGATCTAATGCATGTGATGAGGTTGTTGGATATGATGGAATATAAATATAATAGACTCTGGTTTATACATATATCTATGTAGTTTTGTTTCACATGTGTTATATGAATGAATATAAACTCCTATACATTTCCTTTTCAGTTCAGTTCTATAAATTATTAAGTATCCTTTTGTTTGGAATGACTGCATTGATCTAGAAGTCTGTTCTGAGCTCTATGATGAATGTATGTCTCATGTCCACTCACTCTTTTTAAGTTCCTATCATAGATGATGCTTTCCCACTTAACTCACATAAAAGAGGAACTTGGCACCAATCGTTCCTCGGGTGAGTTCCCAACGCCCATTGGGTGATAAAGCGCGCATGGGATTCTCTTGTTCTTGATGGGTGTAAAAATGACTACAAATTTGATAGTAAATGCAATATGCCAAAACAATGAAGAAGAAAATTTTGAATCAAAAGTTGAAAATGAAGGAGAAGAAGAATGTTTTTGGATCTGATTTTTTGAATGCACGTTTGATGATAATTTTGAAGAATCCACAAATATTTACTCCTATGTGGTGTTCACTCTATCACAAAATGAGAAAGAAGGTTATTCTTCTACTACCCAAGCTAGTAAATTGAATCCTTAAATGACGACTCCACAAAAAATAACAATGAAAGGAGGATCATTGAATTCCACTTCCACAGGGGCCAACTAATAATAAACATGAGCCTACTTCAACCAAGAATCCTTCTACGTCCTCGAGTGTACGTCTCATTCAACTTACCTTGAAAAATTAATTTATGTAAATCCTAATAACATCCATGTCAAGGCTACCACAATCCTTGATGTTCCTACCACTTCCTCATCCTTTGATATCATTGACCATTTCAAAAATCCAAAGTCCAAATTTCTAAATATGAGTACTTGAGAACTCATCCCAAACAACTTGAGAAACTCGTTCAACATATCAAAGGAAGTAGTTTTTTTCATGTCCTAAAGATGCCTTTGCCACCAAAGAACTACCTCATGCCTCTCAATCCATTCCATATTTGAATTTTCTTTCTTCCACACCCTCAACCTCTAGGAAGGTAAAACCTTTCTACATAGCCTTATTGGTTAATGGGTATAGATTAAACAATTGCATCATTAAATCCATTAGCTTGTTTGACAACGTCATGACCATAAAAATGGCTAAATCTCTTGGTTTCTCCCTTTCTCCTACCTTTATCCATTACCTCTCCATGGAAATGAAATAATTTCCCCTTATGGGCTAGATCAAGGATGTTGAGGTAGCATTGGAGAATTCCTTGACAAGAAAATCACAATGAGAATACTTGTAGCAGACATGCCCACCTCATATGGTATGTTGTTGGGCTAAATTTTCTGTTGAGATGTCAGAGGAGATATGCAACTTGATTGGTCACATGCCACCATTCTGGTCAATGGTAAAGTAAAGAAACTTCTTCCCATTAAGAAGATGAAGTATACTATTCAAAGACTAGATGACCCAATGATAGACATCCCGTGTCAAAATTCAAAATCTTGCAACTTTTTCATGACTTTTAAGGATGATCTTGAGCTGCCCATATTAGTGGAAGAATGTCCAAATATAAAAAAGATGATCGTGAGAACATCGCAATGATTTAATGAAATAAAGGTTTGAGAACATGTACTTCTCATGAGATGAGAGCATAAATGAAGTTGCTCCACGGATGGTGATAAGAGTATCAATTCAACAAAGAAATATTGAAGTGATGAGAAATACAGATCAAGGAGTGATGCCCAACCTTTTATTTTGAGGTAAGCTCAATGTTTCCAATCATGTTCTCGATGCTCGGTATGAGGTTCCATGTGATGAGTATGCTTGTGAATATGAAGACTTCTCATTCTCATTGGAAGAAGATGACAAGAAATACGAGAATGACAACATGTTTCTAGCCTCTTAAACGTGAACCTATTCAAGGAGATGATGATTTCATCATGGAAATGGATTTCTTAGTTCTCGATGATCAAGATTGGGAAAATGATAATGACAACATTTCAGTTCCAATGTTGTTTTCATTCCCTTTTCATGAGGATGGAAACATTCTCAATGAAAAATGGAGAAATAAAATGTTGTTTAATCCTAAGGTTGATTTTGTTTAAAATGGAAATATTCTAAATAGACTTCAACCTTTCAGTGTTCAATTTTCTCAAGAGGAGGATGCGCTCAACATGATAATTGTTGTCAAAATTCAAGATGAAAAAATGAGGAAGATGAAAATTTCCATGTTGGATACCGAACCTTAATCTCATTCTCTTTTCAAGAAGATGATGTAATATACATACCACATTATATAGGGCAACATGTTGAGAAAGATCCGGAGTATGAGAAAGATGATTTCTTGATACAATTGAGAAATATAGAACATCAAGAGGTTGGTGATAATGTTGAAGATTCTAAAGCATATTCCAAGAATTACCATGGAAATGGTGGTCATGAAGCAAATGGACAATGAAGAACATAGACCTTGGCATGCAAATGATAACTCAAATATGATTGAGGCTCATCTCCATAATAACAAGGAAAATTAGTAAACAACTTGGGAATCAATGAGAAAATGGAAATAATATGTCAAAGAAATAGAGGAAATGAAATGAATGATCAGATCATCAATTCTGATAAAACTAATCTTTGGATTTCTCAAGAAGTTGAGGAAAAGGTTAGTATTTTAGCAAGCCTATCAATGGATTTAAAATAAGAATGGAATTCGGTGATACATGTATATGGGTAATCATATGGTTTTAATTGGTGCTTGATGAAAGTGGGTTGTTACTCACATGTACATAGGTGATTTTATATGTTTCCTTGTCATTTCACGTTTCCCTTGTGTTGTGTGTTTCCCTTCTCATTTTTGTTTTGCTTTCCTCTTGTGTGTGTGTGTGTGTGTGTGTGTGTGTGTGTGTGTGTGTGTGTGTGTGTGTGTGTGTGTGTGTGTGTGTGTGTGTGTGTGTTCAATAAAGGAATTTGTGTTGTGTATCTTTGTGGTGACTCTATATAGCCCAATAACTAAGGCACTAGTCCATATGGTGTATTGAAATTATGGAGTTATTGCTTATCCTATCCTCATTAGACTCAATATAGAAAAAAATTCCCAAAGCTAGAGCTGAACTATTTTCATGCAAATGTGCAACATGAAAATTCAAACTTTCAAGCATGAAAACTAGACCCAAATTCAAAATATTTGCTCTCGAGTCTTCTCGAAACCCTCTCTTGGTCAATTTTTCAGTTCTGTCATGTCTATATTGACCTTTTAGGTACTTATAAGATAACGAAAATAAAGTACATGTGTTTATAATGATGTGATAAGGTCGTCATTTTCATTGAATGAGATGCTTCTAATGGCTAGTCTCTCGACATGCCTACTGAAGGCTAATTCGACCTTTCCAAGAAAGTGGTGTGCACCAATGGGATCAAACAAAAGACTAAAACTCATTCGAAGGTGGTATTGAATATATAGGAACATGTTTTAACTAATTTATGAAAAATTAGGAAATTTTTATAGGTTTAGGGATAAACAATGCAACATCGGAGTTTTTCAAGTGCAAGTAAGTAGGTAGTCAAAACAGTACTGGACTTCACTAGATGATTTGGGAGCTTCGTAGGTTTCACAATTGATGCAGCCTAGAATTTAGCAAGAATGCCTAGACTAAAGGTACCATCCTAAGTTGGGTATAAAGCTTGAATTATATCTAAAGAATAACATATTTAAATGATAACCATGATGAAATCAAGCATGCAAGATCCAATTATACTCAGAATTAACACTCTAATTAAACCAATACACTCCATTATATTAAACATGATAAATACACAAAATCTCATTACAATAGATAGTACCATAGTTTATGCGCACATCAGATTTGGCAGCATAACCTCACAAGTACTTCAGTTCTCACACACCTCTATTATACTACATAGTTCATTACATATTTATAAGGGTGGGGATTTTCCCTTCACCGCTTATCTACTCCCAAAATAGGTCGCATGCTAAGAATAGCCATGTGCCTTTACAATTACAACCACACATGCAAGTGCACTAATAATAGATCTCTCCTAGTTAACTGTTCAATAAAATCTATCTTTAGCCCATCATCATGCATGCAAAGCTCCATAGTCCACTCTTCCAAAAATAGCCGATGCATGTCACGTAAAGTCTTTTCCTAGTTTATGTGCTCTACACGCTATCTCCAAAATATCCCACATGTGAAAATGGCTAAGTCCCAAATATGCCCTTATATTCCACATGTTCTCCCCTATCCTTTCACACCTTTGACTGTGCCCTGTTCTCTCACATGAACCTCTTGTGTGCCTTCTGCTAAGTATTCCACTTTTTTCTCTCAACATTACCCCACACTAAACTACATTTCCACCCCAAATGGCTACTCCTTGAACAATAAAGAATAAAGTAATGGAAAGAATGTGAAATAATTTCTATACAAAGAATAGTTATTTACTCTACATCACCCTCTTGCTTCAACTGGAAGAATGAGTTCTAGATATTCTTCCTTTATTTCTACCTCTAAGGTCTACCATTCACTCAACATGGCCTCTTCCTTTTCTAGGATATTCACTACAATAGACTCCAGCTCATCTTGTGTAATTTCTCCCTTCTCATTTTGTAATACTAACATTATGTTAGCCATTGTAGACATTCTCCCTTCCAATAGATCCATTTTCTATGTGCTATAAGTTTTCCTAGTTCATCCAACCTATTCTTGTGTGGCTCTGAGCCACTTACTGCAAGGGCCTCACACTTTTGCTTCACCACTTCCAGTCTCTCTGTGTGCCCCCAATGTTTCATCCTTCATAGCTTTTAGGACTTCATTGTCCTCTACCATCATCCTTATTTTGATGACTACTTCTAGAGCTATACAAATATTCAATGCTTGATCCACTTTCTTCATACTCCTCCCATGAAAGTTTGAAGCAACCCTCGTATGATGAAATTTTTCTAATAACTTAGATTTTTCCCTTTCTACCTCCTGTTCAGGGTCTTTTGGTGTTGGCATCCTAACTAGTCCCTCTTCAAGCACCATATCAACCAAAGTACACACATAGTGCATAGCCAAAGGAAACATTTTGGGCACCTTGGGCTCTAAGTGTGGTCTTTCTTGGAGGACATGATCCCCGATCTCCTCTGCCATGCCAATAAGAACCCCATTATTTTTCTTCTCTAGGTCCTTTTCTTGTTTTAAGTGCATGTGATCTCAACATCCTTGGCCTTAATCTCTTCCCTCAACACCTTGATAGTGGCAGATTTGTCTATGTTCCTCCGTGCCACCTCTATAGATACCTTCACCAAGGCATTGCTTACCTACTCATCGACATATAACAATGGGCTTCACGGTTATATGTCTGGCCTAAGGTGCCTTCTTCAACCTCCTTGACACACAAGATTCTTCACATACGTCAAATTTGGCTCATCCATGTGTGTGTGCATAGACCAAGATAGTTGTTTCTTGTGCATGTGTGGCCATGTCCTCATCCATCATCTCCCATCCATATAACTCCTTAGGGCTCACCATGTGCTTTGAAAATGGGCATGAAAAATTTTTCTTGTGTCCTCAACATAGCCCAAAGATGGAACAATAAACTCTCCACTTGTCCTTTTACTTCTCTGGCCCCTTAGGAACTAGTGCACGCCAAGATTTGAGAGTTGGATCTTCAATGTTTTGAGTAGTATCTTTCTGTCTCTCCTTCCTTGACTCCTTCTCCTTCATTCTTCACATCTCCATCTTTCATTTCTTCATCCTTTGGCTCTTCCATCCTCTGGTGGTGTAGGATATTTGGGTGCATGCTCTCCTCAGACTCTTCTGCCTCCTCATCTAGCTTCAAATTTCTCCTTCTTTTCTCATTGTCTCCTTCTATGGAGAGAGTCACGGTGATCTCGCACACTTGATTGGGAGTAGCGCCTTGAGTCTTTGTTCTCCTGAACACCCTCTTAAAATGGTGTTCCTCAAGGTCTGCTCCAACCTCCAATTCTTCATCCCCTTCTTCTTGTGTCTGGGGTGGAGTACTTGCATGTGCTCAGATTCTACCTTGTCGAGGGCTTCCTTCATCCCCTATGCACCAAGCCACCACTGTCTTCACACTCTTCCTCCTCATCATCTACTTCTATAGTTTCAGTGGGCTTTGGGGCTGGTATATTCTCCACTATGTGCTTTCCCTTAGGCAGCCCTTGGGAGTGTGAACTCATTCTCCACATATTTGTTTCCCTCCAACTTGGGTTTGAGCTAAAGGTAGATAAGCATGGCCCCACTATCTCCAATTTCCAAACTCATGGGCTTCATGCTTATCATGTCTGAAATCAGCCTCTCTATGTAGGCATTCTTCCCTGGATAGACATAGGTCTTGTGTAGCATGTGGTAGTCACAGTCTACCTTGTTTGCTGCAACAAATTTCAGGCATCACACATTGTTGAACCAATGGACCACTTGCTTGCTAGAAGTAACATGTGTTGTGAAGGCATATGGAAGCTTACACCAAGGGCTCCAAGTACCATCCTTCATCGTAAACCATGTGATGTAAAAGTGTTGATACACTATGAAACTAGACTACCTTGCCCACCACCAAAGGTAAATCCTTGGGGATGCGCCACTCTTCTTCAAAAGCCACGCGAGAGCCTATCATACCACATCTCCACCCTTTTCTTGAATGGCCCACTCATTGACCCTTCACACAAGTACTTTTCAAACCTTTCTACCAATAGAGACTTGTTCTACATGGGGTATTCCCAGATTTTGTTCTTCAGCCCATCAGGCACCCCAATCTCCAAAAATACTAAGGACAACAGGACAATGCCGAAACTAATTCTCTCACTTGTGCATCCTCCTCATGATTTGTTTCAATGTAGCCTTATGTTGTAGATTGTTCCCTATGACATTTTCCTTGCAATGTGTAGCCACATTGTGTTCACCTGGGACCACCTCTCTTGATCATTTAACTTAGTGACCAGATGTGTAGCTCTGTATGACACGATGGGATACTTCTTCAATTTATCTATATCCATTCCATGTGGACCTTTGGTGTATCCTAACTCCTTCCGCATCTCCAAGATGGATGCTTTATCTATCAGTCACCATTTAGGTCTACTCCTGTGCCCCTTAATCCTATCATAGTGGAAATCAAAGTGGTTGTAATCCTTACCCTATGCCTAAAAAGTAGAAGAAATCCTCATGCACCCTGCTCATCAACCACTGGTACAAAGGTTCATACTTTCCAAAATAGGGAAGCTCATATAACTAGTAAACTCCAATCTGCTTTAGTAGCTTCTCTCCCACATCATCATACACCACATATCCTCGGTTGTTGTGCACTTGTTTGTCTTTGTATTCAATAGCATGTCTAATTCCTTTTTTTTCTCTGATGTGCGGTGGTTGTAGTCATTGATCTTGCATTTGCGGACATGAGAGAGTCCCATTCTTGTCCCACTATTACACCTTCTAGGTATTGCATTTCTGAAAATTTTCTCTCGGGAGAAATTTCAACCTCTACTTCCACCTTCTTCTTCCCTTTTTCTCCCACGATAGGTGCTTTCTTTGGTGCCATCTATAAATCACAACATTCTTTCCTCAAATGCTCATTTCTAGCTTCTGTAACATGTAACCTCAAACCCTAGCTCAAATCCACATGCCCTAGTTGAAAAATGTGTGCCCCAGTTCTTTCAAATGCTCTACTTTTCTCAAACCCTTCACCAATGGGGATGTAAGCTTCTCTTGCACACAAATCTACTTCTCACATCTAGTTTCACACTCTTCACACCTCAACACTCTTCACTCAGCTTGGTCACTTAGCTCTTTCAAATTTTTGTGATTTACAATGGTAAGAATGAACTCATATCCCTCCCTTATATAGATTTTCAAAAATTTGGTGCATTTATTACTCCTTCACCTACCAACATTCCTCATTAATTGACCCTTTTGACAATTTTCCATGTGGTACATCTTCACGACTCAATCATAACCTTTTAGCACACCTTCCTACCTTCTGGCTACAAGCTTCTCTTCAGCACACTTCTATGCACCTGAGTACCTCATCATTGTGCCTTCTCCTAGTAGTCTCCATGGCCTCACGCTTACCTCGCATTATATTGTTCCTTCATTTATCTCCATCCATGGTCCTCATTTGGAAGCAATCTTCTTTTCACCAACTCTTCAAACTTTGAATAGCACCTATAGTAGTTTTGTTCCTTTATGTGTACCCATTTCTCAATAACCACCCCACACAAATAGTATGTGTAGTCCTCTACGCATAAAAATATTATGAATGGTAATTAGCTTCTGCATGCAAACATGCTTATTTCACAAAAACAACAACTAAATTGACAAAGCATAGCGACGAAGAAGGAAATACATTAAGGAAATACATAATTGAAAACCTAATCTAAATGGAAACAACATTTGCCTTATTAAAAACACCAAGAAGACTTATTTATGGTAGGGCTTCACCTACTCCTATGTTGAAGTAACTGGTAACCATATTCCATCAAGTGCCTTTCTAATTGGAAAGTGCTGTTTCAAGTATGTGAGTGATAACATATGGTCCCAACCAATGTACTTTGAGTTTTCTTGATGGCACAAAAACTTAGAATCATAAAGAAGCACCATCTTGTCCTATCTCAAGATTTTTGTCCCTAATGTGCCTATCATGCCATGCTTTCTGCCTTGCTTTTCTTTCTTTTGACTCCAGCATGTGATTTCTCATCACTCATCCAACTTAATCAACTTTTCAATCCATTCTTCTAATGCTTTCTCATCAGCTAGACCTCTAGCATGTGCAATATACAAAAGAAGGTAACATGAATTCCATAGGAAGAACTGCTTCATGCCAAACACCAATTGAAAAGGTGTGGCCTTGTTTAGCCACTTTATACATTGTTCTATACACCCAAAGTACTGTAGACACTTTATCATCCCAATCCTTCCTTCCAACATCACAAATTTTTGTCAATGTCTGGCTCAAAATCTTGTTGAAAGCCTCAAATCCCATTTTCCTGAGGATGATATGGTGTAGTCTTATGGTGTGCAATCATGAATTCATCCAATAAAATTATGATCATCTCATTCAAAAATGTGTGCCCCTATCACTGGTCAAACTCAAAGGACATCCATACCTTGTAATAATATTTTCCCATAAAAATCTGGCTGTTGTAGCCATTATAATCCTTTGTAGGTGTGCTTTTACCCACCTTGTCAGATAGTCTATGTAAGTGATGATATAGCATGATCCAGTCCTACACGTGTGGATGGTGAAATAGGACCCAAAAATCAATAGCCCATTTCTCAAATGGTTCTACGCACTAGTAATAGGTCTTAAAGGCATTTCATCTCATTGACTTGGTTTCCCAAGGCACTGATAATGATCACAAGCCTTACAATATGCCTTACAATATTTATACAGGTCTCCCACCATAATCCAACGAGTAAAATCTTGTGCGCAGTGGTGTCATCACCTACATAGTGGCCACCTGTAATACCACCATGAGCTTCCTCCATGATATCTATGTGCTCATGTTCCTAGTACACATGGTGTAATACTTCATCCCGACCTAACTTGTACAGTCACCACTAATCAACATATAGGGTGCCGCGTGTATAGCAAGTTGTTTCTTCTCTAAGGATTTCATTCCTTCTAGGTGCCATACTTGTTCGTAGAAAGACAACAATGTCCTCTAATTCTGATGGCACTCATTGTAACCTATATAACTATGTGCATCGGCATGGTATCTTCAATTTCATGTGCTTCTTCTCCTGATTATATTATGGATAAATGGTCTGGTCCAAAATTACTTTTCCTAGTTTTACCACAAATGTGAAATCAAATTCTTGAAATAAGAGTACCCATCTACATATGTGCCCCTATAAAATGGGCTTGTTCACCAAATACTTCAATGCCATGTGATTTGTATAAAATACAAATGGTGTAGCTAGTAGGTACTATCTGAATTTATGTAGCGCATAGATCATTGACAAAGCTTCACACTCTATAGTTGTGTAATTCTGCTCAGAGAGTCATCTTTCTACTAGCAAAGCAGATAGGATGATCTATAATACCTTCTCCAGGTTGAGCCAACACTACACCCAATGGTCATGCCATAGGTGTCCACATGTACATGAAATGGTTGGTCCCATGAAGGAAAGCATAGAATAGGCACGTAGTAAGTTTCTCCTTCAATGTCTCAAATGCACATTGTTGTGGTTCTCCCCAGTAGAATGTCATCCTTTTCCTTTCAGTAACTCCTCCAAAGGTGTGGCAACCTTGGCATACCCCTTTATGAATTTTCTATAATACCCCATGTGACCCAAGAATCCACGCACCTCACTTTGACTGGTAGGCTCTTTTAGGCCGATAATGACTACAACCTTAGCTGATCAACCAACAAAAACTTCCTTGCATATTATGTGTCCTAACAATATTCCAAATGGTGTAGAAAATATGCACTTCTTGATGTTCAAAGAGATACTCAATTATCTACATCTTTCAAACATTAAGCATGTAGATTATCACAATGATCCTTAACAAGTCCATACACCATCCAATCATCTAAATAAACTTGTAAGAAGTTGTGAATAAAATATTTAAATGCTTGAACAACTATGCGTGAAAATACAGCAGCGATGCATTTTTAGTCCAAAAGGCATCACAATATAGGAAAAGCTTCCCCATCAGTAGTAAAAGTAGTCTTTTCCTGATCCTCTAGGAAATCCTAACCTAATGATACCTAGAGAACCCATCTGTAAATGAATAGATTTCATGCCCTACAACACCTTCTAATATTTCCTCAATGAATGGCATAGGAAAGGGATCAGTCACACATGTAGCATTCAACTCCCTATAGTCCACACAGATCCTAATCTAACCATCCTTCTTGATACTGATCACCATTGGACTAACCCATTCTGACTCATCCAGGGGTCTAATGATTCCAGACTTCAACATTTTGTCAATCTCTTCTTTGACCTTTTCACGCAAGTTGGGGTTCATCATGTAGGGTCTCTTTCTAACTGGGTGCACACCCTCTTTAAGCTTTATCTTCATCTCCCTAATGATTCATGCACACCTTTAAGTTCATGGTACCCCCGAGGGAATAAGTCCTGATAATCCCATAGTAACTCAATGATTTTTTCCACTTTAGAGTCTGACCAATAGTCTCCAATTATGGCCTCCTTAGGCTCAACATATGATCCAATATTCACTTTCTTTGTCTTCATAGGTTCATGATAGGTGTGCATGGTCTTATCTGCACTATCCAACACCTCACGCCTACTATTGAATGGTCTACATCCATATTTTCTACTTCTTCATCATCCACTAAGTAAACCATTTTTCCTTTTTCTTTCTCAAGGAAAACGTGCGCATTGAAGTAGTGTGGCATCGACCTCTTTTTTTTCTTTTTTCAAAAAATGCTCTGAGTCTCCTTCATCAAATAACTCTTGAATGAGTTCCTCTACCTTGGCACTATCCCCCATAGTTAAGCACTTTATAACCTTTAATGCTTCTTCCACTGGAGGTTTAGTAGAGAAGAAGTCAAATGTCTGGGCCATTCTTGTAATTAAATCCTACCAATTTCTAGTCTCTCTATGGAGTTTTGCATATACATACCAAGCAACACACAACCTTATAAAGTGGAATAAAATTTATGCACCCAAAGTGAAGGTGGTAAAGCTTCCTGCCCCTCTGTCCAGTCTCTCACACTACTTGAACGTGGTGCTAATAGGTTGATTACCATGATAAGTGCAGATTTGAGTAGGTGCATTGCTCTGAAGAACCTAGTGGCAAGAGAAATCCTAATTTCATTCCATCCTACAAGATTATCCTTGTGGACCACCCACCAGTGCAGTTGTTGTCCCGCATAGGGTATATGTTAGCATATTCCTTCTCTCCAATGGTCTATCCACTTGTTCCTCCATGGCTCAGAACATCATAGGGTCTCCTTCTCCAGTGTAACAAGGTACCAAGTTGTTACCTATTCTTATGATATAACAGCGGTATGTAATCCCTAACAAAATATACTCTTTACTTTGTGCCCTACCAACTCATAAGTGTTATGAGCCCAATTATCACAAGCAACACTTGTAGTATTGCATTGATAGACTGTGCATCCTCCCATTGAATGATTCCTTCTTTAGATGGCTCAAGCACCTCTGGATCCCAGGATGATGTGTACATAAATCCTATTCAAGTCTTCCTCACTCAAGGGCTCAACATAGGGTGCAAATTTTCCATCTGTTAATGGGATGATAACCCTTTCCTCCTTGTTTTCAAAGCTGATATAACCCTTATTGAACCGAAGATCAGCATTATGTTTATAGCACCAAGGATTCCCCAATAGAAATGGGAAGCTATCTACCTCTGCTAGTGACAAGACCTCAAAATCTCCAGTGAACTTGGCTCCTGTATGGTAATGGATGCATCTTTTAAAACTCTGATGAGAGTGGCCTTAGTTTGATTAGCCATGAAAAATCCATTGGAATATGGCTCTGAATGGAGGTCTCCCCATTTTTACCCATGCAAACAACATCTTCTATGGTTCCATTTTTGGAATAATCAGTTAAGAGTAGAAACTTCATGATGAACAACTCCCCAATGGTTCCATTTTTTGGAATAATCGGTTAAGAGTAAAACTTCATTAAGAAGGGAAGCAAATGGAAAATTGGGGATGGCGACATTAACTTCACGGGAGGATAAGCTGGTCCAATGATAATCTCTTGGAGAGATTTGGGATCACTTAGGAGCAGTCTTATAAGAAAATATGGAACTAAAGTCAAGGACTACATTGATGGAAATGGCACCAACAAGAATTGGAAAAGACTTACTATGGAGAGTATTGGTAAACAGACTATTTCCTCCTCTCAAGACCTTTTGGATCTCTTCCCTTTGTGTCACTTTGGATTCCAGGATGAGCTGATGCGGAGCAATTCACATGAGGGTAAATACTCAGTCAAATCTGGCTATACCAGTCTTTTCCACAGTAACCAATCAGACTTTAACTGGAACTTGATCTGGATGCCTGAGTTAACCCCCAAAATAAATTTTTTTCTTTGGCTGGCCATCAGAGGTAAAATTCTCACCACTGACAATTTGATGAAAAGAGGATTTATCATTCCCAATTGGTGCCACCTTTGTAGGAATAGCTATGAAGACATTAGACATCTGTTCATACACTGTGATTATGCCTTTAGAGTTTGGAACTTTGTCCTTTCCAAATTTGAAGCTCTCTGGGTGATGCCGGAGGATCTTACTCAGCTGTGGAACCAATGGAACCCACCATTCAGACATTGTGCTATCAAAAGAATCTGAAATTAGCCATCCAGCATTTAATTTGGAGGATGCGGAAGGATAGAAATAATATAGTTTTTAGAAATAAGAAGCGAAATTTTAAACTAACTACGGCAAGATCTCCCAAGAGGCATCAAAGAGGACATGGCGGATTTAAACCTCCTAAGAACAATTGTTACCACGAAAATGAAAAGCACATCTTATCAAATTGGCGAGATCGGATATTGGAGCTTGACCAGGAATAGTGTGGATAGATCTTTGGTCAAATGGCATCCCCGAATCGATTGGTTCAAGCTGAACTTTGATGGTGCCTCTAAGGGGAACCCTGGAACAGCAGCTGGAGGAGGAGCAATACGGGACCATAAAGGTAATTTGATTGTTGCATATGCTGGAAAAATGGGAATCCAAACCAATCATTTTGCAGAAGCTTTATCTGTTCTTTGGGGTTTGAGAGTTGCTCGGGCCCAAAATATCCAGAACCTCATTGTTGAAGGGGACTCCCTTAATATTATTAATCTGCTCAATCAGTCCTCTTCTCCTAGCTGGAATATCAAAGATTTTATCTCTGAGTCCATAAGCATCAGTCATACCTTCAACAGCATCAGAATCATACATACTTACAGGGAAGGAAACAAGCTGGCCGATGCAATGGCCAATTATGGCATTAATTTAAATTTCACTATTTGGGATAATGATAGTATCCTAATCGCTTCCACAACATACATACGGACCTTCACACGCAAACAATCTCTAAAGATATGCTTTAATCTTTGGAGGAAATCCATAAATTCTTCCATAGGTGCTGTTTTAGTTTATTTGGCGTGGCATATGATATCTACTCCAAATGATAGCAAGATTTTGTTTAGGAACTTCAAGTGGAGTTGTCTTAATTTAAAAACAGCGCACGCGGGAAGTACAATAGCTGTTGATATTCGGTTGCTAAACTCATGGCCGAAGATAACTACAAGGTGAAAGTGACGGGATAAGGGTTTCACGCGTGACTTCACGCGACTCGGATCGCAATCCTACTGACCATTCGTGGGAGGACCAACGGCTACAGTCCCCATTTCTATGCGACCCGCAACGGTGAGAAACGAACCACTCCCAACGCCCAAAGGTATTTGGAAAATTGCTGTAACCAGCACATCCTTGTGAAGATGGGAGGGCCTCCCTGCCAGATTGAGCCGTGTCGGGACCACTGACCTTTGGAAAGATAACACTTGAGCTACGGAACATTCTTAGTATTGGCGGATTCACCAACTTTGTGGAGAGAGTGCAAGGGCATGATCAAAGCATCTCTGTTCGCTTTGCGAAGGAGTGAATGAGAGAATGGTCGATTATGGAGGGCGAAGATTCTTATTAATGACGAACTCATAGCCGGCGGCTGCCTCGGCTTGGAAGGATACCGCTTCTTGAACAAGAGGGTTATCAAAGAGGTTGAAGAGAGAAGATTTGTGGAGGAGGAGGAGAAGCTTATATTCAACACCGCGGGTGCTTGTTAATTAATTCCTTCTCCGTATGATGAAGTCACCCGCATGATGATTCGCTACATATCCTTGGAAGGCGGGTTTATTCTTGTCCTGCCCAAGCACCTTGTCTTTTTGAATCACTTTCGTAGGAGTAGGTTGGTTTGCTTCCCCCACTATCTGTTAAACTCTCTTGAGCGCTCCATTTTGGAGTTCCAGAAGCATACCCGGGCGGTTCCCCTTCACCAAGGGCTTATTCTGCTTATTCACAAGCACTGCCTTATCAAATTCCCCGGTCTCCCTTCCTCTCCCGGCCTGGCTTTGGTGGGCTCCGTTGCTGCCAGTCCTGTCTCCCCTGCTGTCCCTGCTGCTGCCCCCGCCTCCGGTGCTGATGCCCCCATGCAGGCTGCTCATGCTTCTCCTTCTTTTCCTCCTGCTGCTGCCCCTGCCACCCACACTGTCTCTACTTCTAAACGTGTCACCAGGGCTTCTAGGAGACTCAATCTTGAGTCTACTGCTGAGGGGGATGAACCTTTGGATGACATTGCTCGTGATCTGCTGAACATTAGTAGTGCCAGGTCCAAGGCGGCCCAACGGATAACCCTTCAGAAGATTGGAGGCCTTAGAGGCTGAGCTTAAATTCTTCAAGGATGAGGTAAAAAATCTTGCTAAGCAAAAAAGGCAAAAAAGCATTGAGGGAGAAGGGAGCATTGGCAATAGCTTGACTTGATGAAATATACAAATAAGCCGACCTCCCTAGACTCCCGCCTTGGGAAAACGAATACTAGGCATGAGTATAATATTGCAACATTCGGGGCCATAGAGGAATTCATCGAAGGTCATGCGAAGTGTTTCGCACTCAAGCGGTGTCCCGATTACTCTTTGGGGCAATGAGAAAGAGAGTAAAAGAACCGAGAGGAGCTCGATAAGACGGATGCTTTGCTCATATGACCACGCTGGTATGTATCATGCTTGGAAAAAGTAAAGATGAGTATTGATCAAAGCGGCCAAGAAGTAGTCCAGTTTACTACCGCTTCTTGGTAGGCTTCTTGTTTTGTGCCGTTGTTTTTTATTAAGTCTCGTTTGTGTTCTTGTTTCTAGGATCCGGTGTTCTTTCTTTGTAACTTTTGTGCTTTGATCTGCTTCTCTGCTCCTCTCTCTTATTCGAGGATTTTAGGCCTCCTTTTGTACATAAGGGTATAGTCTCTTTCAAAAAACTATTTACCAATATTAAAAAAAAAAACAACATCTTCTATGCCCCTATACTTGAGAAAACGAAGAGATATTTCCATGTAAATATTCTAGAGTTGGTGCGGACCCCACCCACCTGATCCGGAACCTCTTGTGTTTCCTCTACTTCCGCAACCACCAAATATAATGGAACTAGAGCCACCTATACTTCCTAATCCCAAACCTATAGCATTTAGTCGGACCGGAAGATATACTACCTGTGTGTCTAATAGTAGTATTAAACTGCACCACTATGGTGCAGCAAGTGTTACTACTCCCAAAAGAGAGTTCAAAAGTCTAACTGCGTGCTCGAATTATATGCAGATGATACACATGAAAAGGTAATCCCATACAATAGCAAAGATGTTTACGCTGCCATCAATGTGCTCTTTATATGACTCGCTCCTTCTCTCCCACTTCCTAAACTAGTTTCTGACTATTTTTGTACTTAGATACTAGAAGACCAATCGTAAGGGCAAGGTCACTAGGTGGATTCGGATGCATGCCCATGGCCTAGATCATCTCTTCTAGTGCACTTTTACATGAGGCCAAGGAGGGTTCCCTATCATGCTTTCCCAAATGGGGGAGTTCCTGATGCTCGGGTTCCATGTCTTCTACGTGAACTTCAAATCCTTCACGAACCATCTCTCTCCATAACGCCATTCACTCTGTAAGATCTCGTTCTTCTCTATCTCCCTTTTGTGCACCTCATTATACTTAAGCTACCTTTCCTCTCTTTGCCTTTATATCATATGTTTTCCATCTTTCACCAAACCTCGCTCCCCTCGCGTATGGTGGGGTTTAGTTAGCCATTGGTTTTCTCTCCAAGTTTAGGGTTACCATCAAAATTTTGATTTCCATTGGAATTACTTGCAGTAAGTTCCCTTGGGATATGGTAAAAATTGGAATTCGGTACCTTTGGGCATGAATAAGTTGAAATTGAATACTAAAGGATATAGTTGTTCAAAACACCACGAAACCACATATCCATAGTGTGATTCCAAATCAGATCACCATCATAAGGGTCTGAAATTATTCCCGCATCTAGATAAAGTGTGTGATACCTCAACTCCGTTTAGATGCATAAGCAACCAACTACTCGTACAATTCTACCGAAAAGATAACGAAGAAGCTCTCGTATAAATAATCATAAAAATTCTACTCCACCCACGTACGTACGTCAAACTCGAGATCCAATCCTGAACCTCCATGCATATTATTCTTCTAGGTCATGTATCCACTCCTCAATCCTTGCTAGGGTCAACTGGTATGTCTTCATTGTGAACCATCCTGAAAAAAACTGAAAAAGAGGTCCCAGAAACGGAACCAATGATGTAACCTAAAATTTACCAGTAAAATCCCAGGTGCACTGGCACATCACTCAACCTAGATTGAGTGCTCACCCAAAGTGTGCAAAGGTACTAGGGCCCTCTTTAGGGTTGTTGTGGCGTAGGATGTTAGCATGATGAAAACTTAATGCATTCAGATCCATACTTAATACATCATTCTACAGCATGTTCAAATCTATATCTAAAGAATAACATACTTAAATGATAACCATGATGAAATCAAGCATGCAAGATCTAGTTATACTCAGAATTAACACTTCTGATTCAGCCAATACACTCCATTATATTAAACATGATAAATACATAGAATCTCATTATAATAGATAGTACCATAGTTTATGTGTGCATCGATTTGGCAACATAACCTCACAAGTACTTCAGTTCTCACACACCTCTATTATACTACGCAATTCATTACATATTTATAAGGGTGGGGATTTTCCCTTCACTTTGCTTATCTACTCCCAAAATAGGTTGCATGCTAAGAATAGCCATGTGCCTTTACAATTACAACCACACATGCAAGTGTGCTAATAATAGATCCTCCTAGTTAACAGGTTAGCAATTAATTCTATCTTTAGCTTTGCATCCATGCAAAGTGCTCCATAATCGCTCTTCTAAAAATACTCGATGCGTGTCGTGCAAGTATTTTCCTAGGTTTATGTGCTCCTTGCACGCTATCTCCAAAAACAACATGTACATGTGAAAACAACTAAGTCCCAAATATGCCCTTATATTCCACGCTTGTGTTCCCCTATCCTTTCACACATTTGACTATGCCTTTATTATCTCTCATGTGAACCTCTTGTGTGCCTTCTTCTAAGTATTCCTCTTTCTTTACTCAACAAAATACTCAAGTATCTCCGAGGGAAGTTCAATCTATGCAAAACACCCGTTGTCTCGAGACAAAAGGAGAAATTTAAGGGATTTTCATGATGAATTGAACGATGAGGCCCATAAAATTTTCCTATAATTATATTGGGAGTCAAATTAATATAATAATACATCAAAAATATCTCTAGGGAGCTTACGACAATCATATGTTCAAGTTTCCTCTCTTGCAAGTAACTAGAAGGTTGTCGCGATGGGTCACCCACCAATGCGCTACCATCCCACTCAAGGTATAAGTTAGCATATTCCTCCTTTATGTATTACAGGTCCAATGTGCCTCCCTCAAGTGTAGAAAGATGTCAAGGTTACCTTCCCCATTATAACTTGATAACTATCATCCTCTCAGGCACCTAACTATGTGTGCTCTGGTAACTTGAGTGACAGAGCCCTTTAGCTATCTTCCAATCAACTCATAGGTCCCATGTGCCTAATTGTCACATGAAATGCTAGTTGTATCACTCATAGATTGAGCATCTTCCCATTGAAAAAATCCTTCTCTTGATGGATGAACAACCTTAGGGTCTCTAATGGTGCGATACATAGATTCTATCCAGTCCTCTTCTCCCAAAGGCTCTATATAGGCGTAGACTTCCCATCCGTTAGTGGAATAATGATGTGCTCCTCCTTATTCTCGAAACTTATATATCCCTTGTTAAAGTACAAGTCAACATTATTCTTATAGCACCATGGGTGTCCAAGTAGGGATGGAAAGTTATCTGCCTCGAAAAGTGCTAAGACTTCAAAGTCTCTAGTAAAATTTTCCCCTTGGATGGTTATGGATGCATCCTTCAATACTCCAACGAGCATAGCCTTTGTCCTATTTTCATATACAACACATTTGAAGATGGTTGTAATGGGGTCTTCCCATCTGATTCCATGAATCTAAAGTGAGGAATTTAACCTCATCACCTGTGTCAATCAATATTTTCTCAAAATCCATCCATCCACAACTTATTCAATGTGATTTCCTTATCACGCTTAATACTGTCGAGGCGAGATTAGCATGCAAGACCCTCCTCGCACTCACCTCTAGCATGTGGTAATTTTTCTCTTAGCCACTCTCTCTAACAGAGGGATAATATTCTCCTGGCACAACATCCTACACACTTCTCTGACCTCATCCATGTCCTTCTGAGGGACTTCAATGTTTTTCTTCTACTCCAACTTCTTGGATTGCTCCTTTAAACATTGAATCTCCCCTTACAGTTTCTAATTACCTCCATGGTATCTTGGTAAACCTCCTTCGATGAGTTGGATTAGGATACTTCCCATGTAACACCTCTTCTCTTGTAATGAGAGGCCTTTGCTTTGGTTCTTTCCCCGACACGCACAACTTCCACCCGTGTGGTTACTAAGATAGGTTCCAACTTAGAGTCATGCACTACCCTAGGAATCCATAACGATCAACTTGCTTCACACTAACCATTCCCATGCCCTTGTCCTTCTTCTAGTTCTAGCTCATGTGCTCATACAAATCAGGGCACTCCTCATACTTATGATTCTTCTTGCACCATGAGCATTGTAACAAATCTAGACACTTGCACTTTTAGTGTTCAATAGATCCATAATTGTAACAAGTTCCATGGGGAAATTCACTCCCTTTCCCCCTTAACTACAATGACATCTAAATCCTTCTCAAAGCCTCTTCCTCAACCGCCTCCATCTCCGTGCCCTTCAAACTGATGACCTTCATTCTTAGAATTATTCCCAATGCTGGTCTGGTGCACACCAATATCAATGGCATCATGGATTTGGTCTATCAATCGGAAGTCCTTTGTATCGTGCGTCGTAGATGAGAAAATATTACAATAAGAGGACACATTCTTGCGGAGCGCATGCTGCAATAACAAGCATCTTCTTGGATCATGATCTCCATGATAAATCTCACAATCCAATGACATAGTGTGCATCGTCTTTTGTGGGAAACTATATTTTGTGTGTCCTTCTACCTCACAATCCATGCACCATAGTCCACTGCGAGTCTCATGAGCCGAGTTTGCAGAAAATTTCTCAAGCTACTTTTCCATGGCAACAATCTGTGCTTCTAAAAATGGGCTTACTCTAATGTCAACGCTTCCAATGGCCTCATCATGCAAAGAATCCTCCAAGACCTCATGCACCGATCCATGAAAGTCATGTGAGAAATTGCTTGTATGAAAGGCATGATCAATTCTCCAAAAACCATTGAGCATGCTAAGAGGGATGGATATTATAAGAAATTTTTGACAAAAGAGTTTTAAAGCGCATGTCATATTCCCACACTTTCTGCCATCCCTTGTTGAATCTCCTTTGATGCGTTGATGCTCTTTTCCCAAACTCAAGGATGTCAAATTCCACCAAAATTCATCACACAATGCAGTATAATCCACCACTATCTGATGTGGGTCATACTTTGGGTACCAACTATGCACGTGCCCTTGCAACGTAGTTTCAAAATGACTTTCTTTCTGATCTAGGGCAATGATTCCCTTAGCACACCATAGAATTTCACACCTGTGTACATGCTCTACAACATATTCAACTCCCTTGTAATCAAGAAAATGCAAAGACATCTCATAAAACACTTCACGATGGTGTTGTGGTCCTTGTCGCCACCGTATCCGAGGCCCTTAATTCCGTCCGATGTTTCCTCCACCACCAAATCCACTAGATCTACTAGCTCCTATTCCTATGGATCCACCACATCCTCCTCCCATTGCAGGTAAGGGTCCAAACGTAGATGCTCTCTACATACCCACCATCACACTAAACTACGTGCTTGATAGATACCGTGATGTAGAACCACTTCTAAACACAATACACAAACTTTTTATACCCACACCTTACCTAAATGATGTACCAGATAGGATACATCTAAACACAAGAAATTTCTTTGCTTCCATAGAATAAATAAATGAAAAATTATATCTACCAGTTGTCACTCGACTACTAATACCAATACCAACACCAACTGGGTTAATAACGCTTATCTCAAGAATTGGAAAACTAAGCACTAGGGTTTGGTCACTATGTGGGTTAAGATGTTCACCTATGGCTCTCCTTTCTCCATATAATGAGCTCTCACCAGAAGCCAAGGGGGTTTCTCTTCTATGCTTTCCAAGATGGGGTAGAAATGCACGAATGCTTAGGTCCCACACCCTCCTTGTGAACCTCAAATCCTTCCCACAACATCTTTCTTGATAAATCCATCACTCCGGAAACTTTTGTTGTCTCGCCCAATCCCTTTCTTTCACTTCATTATACTTGAGTCGAGTCTCTTCTCTTTCTACTTCCTTCGTAGGATCTTCCATCTCTCACCACACTAGCTTCCATGCCCCATGTGCCTAGTGGGAATTTATGCAACCATATGAATGCCTCCATACTCAGAGTGATGATCAAGATCTTAATGGCTAACGATATAACACGTAAGAATGATCCTCTTGGCTCCCACAAGAACTCAAACTCAGTAATCTCTGGGAAGAATACATAGAAACCACGTACTCCAAGGTATAACTAGTCAACACACCTCTCCAAAAGTGATCAAAAACATGAGTCCAAGTTAGATCAGCATCATACGCAAGCTCGATACTCATCTTGGGCCCAAACACAACATCTATAATATTAGCTCTTCCTTGATGCATATGTTGATATCCATTCATAGAACTCTATTGGAAAATAACAAAATAATGTCTCATAGAGCTCATGATACATGTGTTCCTCTACCCATTTATGTGCATCAAACTCATATCTAGTGTTAAATCACTGGGAAAACTCATCCTCTATGATTTTAATCCAAGTCTCGATGTTGTCCAAGGTCAAGTGTTTTGTCATCACACACCATTCTTACAACAACTTCAAAAGAGGTCCCAAAATGGAACCAAAATGTAGTCATCTTTTCTAATCACTTAATATCCTAGGTGCATTGACCTATCACCCAACCTAACTGGGTGCTCACCTAAGGCACACGTAGGCACCGAGCCCCTCCTTTATATGAGCTTTGCAAGAATGTTTATCAACATTAGAGGGACAATGCACATATATAACGCATGCATTCTAAGACAAAAACAAGGAAACTAGATCTAAGCACAAATGCACCATAATATAGATGAGAACATCACAATACAGGGGAATTCAGATCTAGACCATGAGCATCATCAAGAACATAAGGGTTTAGATCCATAAACATAAAATAAAACATACATATCAAGATCCATGACTCAGATATTAGAACATTCCCATTGTATTAATTTCTCAATATTATAGTAGCCAAATATATTAAAGAGACCATGAATGGAGCTAATACAATAACAGAGTCCCCACATATTCTCTACGATAGTTTCATTATAGAGATTACACCCATGCTTTCCTTATCTCTCACTCTCCATACACACATACATTCTCTTTTCTTCCTGTGACACCCCACTTCTTGTCATGCAAAATAATACATAAGAAGGAACTGGAAGGAATCTCCTCTAACCACTTCATCATTACCCAAGAATCATGCCAAATGTCATCATTTCTTTCCCTACTCAAGTATCCTCAGCATGCAGATGCCAACTAGCTATAACTAACTCCACTTTTACAACTCCTAATCCTCTCATGATAACTGTAATGATACCTAGGAATATGCTTTCCTTGAGCTGCAAGTCTTCATAGCTTAACTTTATCCATAACTAAATCTGGTCACCTTTCCATGTGTTCCTTTAATGCAACTTTATCCATAGTCCAAAAAGTGACTAAGTCCTGAACCCGTCCCTCCTGGGTGCGATCCTTTGCACATTCCCAAAAGTTACCTCCGCACGTGCCTTCGCACCCTACTTCCGCACACCACATCCCTTCGCGCCTCAGTACTTGGTTATTTCAAGGGCTCAACACTCCCATTCTATGCAAAATACAAATATAACATCTATTCAATACAAAAAAGAAATGTAACATCTTTTCAATACCAAATGCAAATGTAACATCTATTTAGTCGGATTGCTACATGATGGACACCCAAAACCATCAACAACACTACTTCATTATTATCATTTTTATCTCATATTCACTCATAATGTTACTTGAATAATATAGGTCTTACATTATTATCAAATCTTCACTCCTATTTCAACTTAAAGAACACCCATAAACTCAACAACACTACTTCATATTATCATTTTATAAGAGTCTAAATTTGTGCATAAGAATGTAGTTACTAATTTATAATTTTCATATAAAGTTCTTATTCCATAGTTTTTTTTCCTTTCCAATAATGTCCCTCATATCATCCTTCACCATCTCGTCCTCCTCTAGAGATGTTGAGGTAAATATTAAGCCTGCACTTTTTGCTTCTCTGCTCCAGTTGAACCAACCTCTTATGAATGTCCATAACCATATTTTTAAGCCCAGATATCTCCTCTCTGATGGAATTTTGAGAAATAAAAATTTCTTTGAGGCATCAATATAGTTCATGAAACTATATCCCATGTCTGCCCTAGCCTCATGGATAGAATCAACGTCCTTTTCCAGATGTAGAACCATGAGGGAAATTTTTATAATGTCATACACCAATCAAATTCCATCTTTTCTTTTCCTTTGGAAGGTTCCCATTTGATATCAGACAAAAAAAGAACCAGCCATAGTATCAATACCCTTATTCTTCCTCAATTTATTCATTTGTTCAGCTAGAGTACAATTGTCATCCTCTCACGGTCTCTAAATCATTAGCCAAAAGTGGCTCCAAATCATTAGCTAAAAGTGGCTCCAAATCCTCACTCTCCATATTACCAACAACATCTACAATATTTATCGACAATATAAAAGACTCTTTTATGTCATTTGATCCCGAAGAGGAGGAATCCTCATCATCCTCTTGCTCCATATACTTCTCATCCTATAGCATACTTTACATCAACATTCAAAAAGCCCCTAAACTTCTCAGATTTAGTGAAATCTATAGAACCCAAAGAAAATAAGGCCATCATCAATCCACACGATGAAGAGGTATTTTCAACTTTCTTTTTGGAAATTCTCGATTGATTTGTGTAGGGAACGAATGAGAAAGAAAGGGAAATTATAATGCATACCATGATAGATATGACTTAACATAGGAAATGGTGGGCATAAAATACCTTGTACCTACCCTCTAAGGTGATAAATTACATCAAGTGTAGGGAAATTTTATTAAAAGGATCAGGTAAAGAATATCTCTCAAAACCTACATAGTGATGTCTTATTTTCTCTTTACCTACCAAAAATTTTCTCATCTCCCCATCACATTTTTTCTTCGGTTTATAAATCTCCCTCCCCTTGTTGTTCATCCTAACCACTATAACAATAAAATCAACATTATTTTTATAGAAAATCACCCCGATACTATCCCACGATTATTCTCCAATGACTAGAAAATCCTTTCTCAGGGCTTCTTCATAACCTTTAAAACATTGAAATAGAGATGACATACCTGCATTTTCCATCATCATCCAAACTTTTCTACTATTCCCATTGGTTGAATCAAGTTCTAGGCGAACTAGATCACCGCCCATAGTTTTTATTTCTCTATTAAAATGGCAATAAAACCAACCCAGTTCAAAACCTACTTGCCCATTCTAAAACCAATGATCGTACTTTATCAAGCCCTCGTCTAAACCAAATTTCCTTTCTAAAACCAACAGCAAGCTATTATATCATCCAACCTCTCACATGTATCCTCATCACTTCTTACTCTTCTTTTACCCAATACTGATAGAGAATTATTTTCAATCATTAATAATCATTACAATGTCACAGAAATTTCAACCTCTTAAACCTCTGTTTGCAAGGTAAACATCAACCTTGTTCCCTTCCCTGTAGACATGATTATGGGAAATCAATTAAAGGATGATTCCATGACATTCTACCATTATTTTTATTTTAATAGAAATAATAGTGAACTTAATCATTTTAATAACTCTTTGAAGGCTGTGAGAATGGGTAGGCTAGGCCATTCTAAATATAATTCAATTCTATCTCTATTCTTCTTTTATGAATCCTATATGTGAACTCGCATTTTCTCATTCAATACACTATTAAACTTATTAATTAATTTAATAACTATGAAGACTGTGAAATGAAGAGCTACCCATTCAAAAATAAAGTAAATTTTCTCTATTTTTCCTAATATATGATAAGAATATAAGAATAGGCAATTGTCCATTCTAAAGAAAATTAAATTTTATCTCTATTCTTCTTCTATGATTCTTGTAAGAGAATGGGAATTTTCCCATTCAAGATAAAAATATTTTTTTGTATGAGAATGGGCATATGCCCATTCTAATCATTGCAATACAAGCAATATTGAACTTGATCATTACTAATGGGAAAAGTAATAGGATATAATATTGAAAAGGAATGGTCAATCTAATACAAGAAATATTTAACTTAATCAATTTAAAAATTATATGAAGGCTTTAAGAAAGGGAAAATTGTCATTTTAAAATGAATTAGATTTTATTTATATTCTTCTTTTATGATTCCTATATGGGATTGGAAATTTGTTCATTCATATAAGATTGAACATAATCATTTTAATACCTATGAAGGTTGTGATTATGGGGAACTTCCCATTCAAAAACAAAGTAAATTTGATCTATTTTTCTTATATGATTCCTATATGATAATGGGCAACTACCCATTCTAATTTTTTATCTATATTCTTCATATATGATTCCTATATGACAATGGGCATCTTCCCATTCAATACAAGAAATAAATGTTTGTTTTTATGTAAATGGGCATAAGCTCCTTCTAAACATTCTAATACAAGCAATATTGAACTTAAACATTTTAATACCTCTATAGGAATGGATACCTAACCATTCAATGGAAGATAAAAAGTTTGTTTATATGAGAATGGGTGTATGCCAATTCTAATAATTGAAATACAAGCAATATTGAACTTATTATTTTCAATAACTCTATGAAGGTTGTGAGAATGGGAAAATGTCCATTATAAAACAAGATAGATTTTATCTTTGTTCTTCTTTTATGATTTCAATTATGAGAACGGCATTTTATCATTAGATACAACATTGAACTTAATCATTTTAATTCCTATATGACAATTATTACCATCTCGAACGGCCAACTCAATCGGCCTACTGACCAGCAAGCTCGATAAGTCAGCTCAATTGTCAGCTTGACCGCTAAATTGCACTGACAGATCAGCTCACCCGAGCTCGGTGGGTCAGCTCACCCACCAAGCTCAGCTCGGTTCAGCTCACTCGCTCAGCCAAGTTAGCAACCTACATAGCTTGCCTTCCCATATGGGCCAACACAACAAGGCCACCTAGCTCATCTAAAAGATAAGTAACGCTTCTGGTGGTAACCCTACACTATACTTTTTGGTAATAACAAAAAATTAACTCCTATTTTATCATGAAGGATTGGAAGTGGATTTCTTAGAATCATATTAATATACATTTTTGCAAGGGAATGATCTTGTTGAGACTCTGAAACATGCAAGAAATGGTCATATTTAGATGAATCCTTTTATAACTATGGAGGATAACAACTATGCAAGTCTTACAAAATATTGAAGTGATATTCTTAAAACCCATATTATCAAAAATAAAAAAGATAAAAATATGACATTATAATTTATCTTTATACCCAAAAACTTAGAATACAACAGAGAAGAGTTTGAAGTATCTCTGAAACTTATCTTTAATTTAAAAAAGAAGTAAAATTTTCTTCACTATAGAAAAGTAAATTCTTCTTCTAATAATGAGTCATTCTCATTACTGGAACTCACCCACACAACACGAAAAATAAGCAATGTCACCCATGTGGTAAGACCACTCTATACTTTGGTAAAATCATAACAGATAACTCCCCATATTAGCAACTATGATTAGGTTAACAACTACACATGTCTTACAAAACATTGAAGTGATATTCTTAATACCTATATCAAAAATTTAGAAGATCAAAAATAGGGCATTATCTTAAAACCCAGAACATAATATAAGGGAAAGAAAACCAAATGATATTCTTCATCTCATAATAATTTAATAGAGAAGAGTTAGAATAATTCATGCTTGAAATTTTCTTCAAATCTTGTGCTTCACAAGTGAATCGGTCTTAAGAAACAGAGGGAGCCCAAAGCGGAAAGGGTCAACAAAAATTTAGTGGAGAGAACAAACAATATCTCAAAATATTCTTCAAATCTTCTGCTTCACAAAAAAATGGTCTAACGAAATACAGGAAGCCCAAAGTGGAAGGATGAACAAAAAAGTAGAAACTAGATGAAAAAGAAAGCGGAAAGGATGAACAAAAAAGAGATAGCTTCACCGACCACATGAAATGTTATAATTCCCAAGACCTCTCCCATCATCAAAAATAGTAACCATTGTCAATCTCTCTACAGTACCACAAGTGGCATGAATTAATTTCCATTAATTTTGTCAATTTCCCTCCATGGGTGGTCGAAGACGTGTTTGACAAACAAGTACCTTCAATTAATAAAAAATGGTGGAAAACAATTTATTTACAAATTAATGGTCTCACTATGCCATGGTCAAAAATAAATATAAATATTAAACAATATCGTAGCCATGTTTTAGGTTTAATAATTACACTTAAAATAAAATTTAATTTTTAGGTTTATTGCATATAAAATAAAATATAAATTTTAAACGTTATTATAGCCATGTTTTAGGTTATTTTTTACATTTTAAATTAATTGATAGGATAATTAGTAAACTTGTGAGGAAATATACACGATGTTTAATTTCAAATTTTAATAGTATTAGTTTATTAATGACATGTCATATATGGTATGAATATTATTATTTACTTTTCTATTATGATTGGAAATAAGATTTATGAATATATTTAAATGTTTATTACATTCTGCACCTTCTCCATTCATTAGTGTCTCGTTGTTTTCAATAATAAATACGAGCAAGATGAGAGGGGATAGTTAGGCAACTATATATGACACGTGGATTTCACGAAATCACTCAAATGTTGAATCATTTACTTGTTTCAACCACTCCTTGAACTCTAGATGGGAATGATGACTTAAATAGAAAGAGGGGATGGGGTGGATCGATCCAAAACATATATTATTATTTCCTCATTGATTACAAAGGAAAATCCTATTATTTGGTACTAATACCATATTTCATGATATTTAAGTTTTTTTCTTATTTGGATTTTTCATCACATTTAACCTTGAGTTGTATTTTTAATATATATCTTCGATAGGTATCTTCGATATTTATCAAGTTTCATTATAAATATCTTGAATGTACTTAAAAATAATTACATCTACCAGACGTGTTTGTGTTAAAATCACTGATACTATAATATGGTTGTGAAAAAATGATATATATATATATATATATATATATATATATATATATATATATATATATATAGTACTCACATCATAGGTTAATATTAGATGTTGTAAATAATGAGATAGTACCTTGGAAGAACATTTAGAGCAATTATTTTTTATTCCTTTTTGAGAAAAAAAAATTATTATTATCTTGAGGCAATACACATAGACAAAATGGGCATATGTCCATTCTCATATAAAACAAATATTTTTATCTTGTATTGAATGGGCATATGCCCATTCTCATATAAGAATCATAGAAGAAAAATAGAGGTAATATTTAATTTTTTTAGAATGGACAATTTTCCCATTCTCACATCCTTTATAGTGATATTAAAATGATTAAGTTCAATATTGCTTCAATGAGTTAGAATGGTTAGAATAGGAATATGCCCATTCTCATACAAACAAAGAATTTTATTATTGTGATGAGAATGGGCATATGCCATTTCTCATACAAACAAATATTTTTATCATTGTGATGAGAATGGGCATATGCCCATTCTCATAAACTCAATATAGAAAGAAAGAAAAATTCTCCTACGAAACATAAAGAATGAATGACAATTAGATCTTTTATGAGAATGTTTAAAATGGACAAGATTCCCATTCTCATAGTCAAGGAATATGGGAAGTATGAGGAATTCTTGTAAAAGTAATATATGTTATGTTAATATGATGAATATATTTGGATGAAGTAGTTAGCAATCAAGTTTCTAATTAACTTCTATTTAACATCTATTTATTTATTTCTCATCATTTAAATTCAACCTCTATTTAACCTCTATTTGGATGAAGTGGTTAGAAAATGGAAATGTAACCTCTATTTATTTCTCATCATTTAAATTCAATTGAGTCAAGTTCAATCATAGTTTAGAAATCATGTTATAAATATATTCATGTCAATTTTAATTATATGTATAATTTTAAAGTATTTCCAAACCTTACTTGAATTATAGAAGTTCACAACTCATGTGCTTATGTGTATTTAATATACTTATGGTTGTACATACATGATAATTTTTAATTTATTTTATGCAATGGTTTAAGATATTTTCCATCATCTCACAAACTTTGTATTTTATGTTGTTACAACAACAGAGTCTTTTGCATTTGTAGAGGATGATCATGTGGACTTGTTTTCAAAAGGAACCAAAGTTGCAGAGGGAAGAGTATATCCAAGTAGGAAGACACTACATTGTAAAGATGTGGGAAGAGGATTTGTTGTTTTCAGTGTTAACATAGTATTGGATGGAAGAGTAAAATTTCCTTTCTCAATTGATGAATTTGAAACCTTAGAAGATGTCGAGAATAAAGGATACTACATTGCTTGGGAAGAGAGTGAATTGTCAAAGCATGCAGATTCATCCATTCCCCCCAATTTGGGTAGTGAAAACATTTTTAGTGGTTCGAGGATTATAATGCAGAGAGTGAAAAGATTGTAGTGATGACACTGAAAGCACCATCAATATATGTCCTAAAGATAGAAGAGATTTTGTCATAGAAAATGTCATTCTCAAACACAAATCTTGTAGCAAAGATGATGACATAGCCATGGGTTTTATAACTCATGTGCTAGAAGATCATAAAATTTATGGAGAGAGGTTGGGTCCTTTGAATTTTGGTGTATGGATAGAAAATGTGGTAAATATGTGTTTGATTGCTCAAACTTGATACAACCTAATAAATCAATAGTTTGGCCAATAAAACATTTGATTTTAAATGAAACAAGAATTTCCCTTATGATTAAGCAAGGGAGTGCTCAACTGGATGGTCTGCACCTTGTACATAGTGATCAACACAATTTGAATTTTAAGGGAGTTGTTACAAAATTAATCCATTATTGTTTGATTGAATGCAAATTTTGTTGCAGAGGGAACAATTACCAACATAGTTGAAGGAGACATGGTACATTTTAATAGATTGGATGCCAATAGCTTGATGTGCATATTGATAGAGTATTCAACCCTCCTTGAAAATGATGCTCCTATTTGAAGGATCTCTCATACAATGGCATGTTAGGAAATTGGCTGACATAAATGGTTCTCAGATGGATATTAGATTTAAAGAAGTCCCAAAAGAGGTTGAGGTCATCATGTGGGATGCATTAGAAGAGTGAAAACCTCATTTTTTTTATCCAATTTCATTTGATGCCACTAATCACAATCAATCCAACAAGAGTGATAAAAAGATCTTATAATGCTACAAAACGTCATGAAGTTGATACCCCTCAAGACAATCCATCACATCAAAATTTTGATGAGGATAGAAAATGGTCAATGTTTTTAGAAGAAGTGGAAAATGTAGAGTTTAGTTATTGCAAATCTAATTGTCTCCAATAATTACTTCTTTCTTTAATTAGAATTCAAAATTTGTGGTGCACAACTAGAGCCTTGAATGAAATTAACATTTTTTTGTTTGATGCATTAACAACAAATGCCATCTTCAATGTTGGTAAGAAATCTATGGAGGTACATAAAATGAAATTTGATGGGATGGATGTTTTTCAAAATGCATGACACAAAGTTTATGGGTACCCAAGGAGTTCCTTCTATAAACATAAATCGGAATGGTTAAACTAAAATAGGCTTAGAGTGAATGAAAACAATGGAAAAGAGAAACAAAGGTCAAACATTGCCACAACAATTGCCTACATATATCAAGAATTGTTGAGAGAAATTCAGATATCTCTCCTTGACATCTAACTTCAGCCTTTAGGACATGATGGAATAAAATTTCCCCAAAGGTTTCTTCCTTCATTCTATACCCAAAATATACTTTGAAAAATTGCAATGAAGAGCTTGAATTCTTGAAACTTCCTCAGGTTTCATAGTCAAGCTTCAAAACATAATGAACAAAAATTTTCAACATGTTTCCATTGAAAAATAATAATTTATTTGCTAAGTGTGATGAGTGCAAATATTTTTACAACAAACGTAGAGCCACCACATGCCCATAAGCACTCGCAAATATTAAGGAGGAACAAATATGACATAATGAAAATATTCAAAGTTGTCATGTAACTTACTATTCCCACATATTGCAGTAAGAAGAACAACCTCATGGATTCTTGACCATTGTGCATGATAAAATGGAAAAATCCATACCAAGGATGGGTAAAAAAGCAAAGTCAATAAGTAATGTTATGAACCTACCAATTACTTTGACTAGTATGCTCACACATGGACACAAGACAAGGGGTTTCGACCATTTTGGCCTGTCATTTGTTGAACATGGAGAAAACTATATAGTCACATCATTAGCTTTGTGTCTTAGGAAGCTTGAAGAACATGTAATTGATGAGTATGGATATTTATTGTATCGTTGTGGATCATCCAAATAGCCATTGCATGATGCATTATTACAAAATGATGTGCATGAAAAATGTAAAAGGTACAAGGAAATATTTGACCATTCAAAATTAGTTAGTGTTGCTAGTGTGAATACTTATTTTGTAAAGCAACCATCGATCCTCTACTTACAATTGGATAATGCTTCAAGTGATAACAAGAATCGTACCTTATTTGCATTTGCATCATTGTTGACAACAAAAAAGGTATTCAACATTGTGTATCTAAGCTTCCTTCCAGTGGGACACACTCATGAGGATATAGATGGGAATTTTGGAATATTAGCAACATCGTTACATAAAGTAGACACATTTTATTTTCCACATATCATGGACTCTTACAGAACATGTCAATAAGGGTCAAGTACATTCACTCCTTATCTTATTGAGGAAGTGTACAACTTCAAGGAATTTTGGAGCCATTATTGTTGGATGGAAACCATAAGATAGTGGGTATCAACAAACCTAAGATGTTCATATTCCATGTTGTGGATGGCATACTGGTGATGGAGTACAAAGCAATAATAAAGGATCTGCAATGGTCTCATTCTATCCATATATGGTGTACAAAGGATAATGGTGAACCAAGATTTCCGGAAGGCAACCTCCTTTGGCACCTTTCAAAGAACTCAAAGAAATGGAAGATCTAAAAAGGGAATAAAATCATATATTGAGCATTGGGGAAAAGTGCAACAAGAGAAGGTAGTGACTATTGGCTTCCGAAGATCGTGTATTGGGAAAATGTTTTACATGCTTTGGATAAACCATTTATAAATTATAGCAGGAGGTCAGATGTTTGTTTTTGGCCAAAAATAATACATGAGAAAGACATATATGACCAAATAATAGGAGCCACACATATTCACAAAGAATACTACATTAGTCAACATATCCCAAGTAATAATGATATTTACATTGGGCATATTTGTGGAAGATCTAACTAAGAATTCAATACATTGAAGGATGTGTTCAAGGGACAAATGCTACTTATACGACCAGGAAATGATAATGAAAAGATATGGATGGGGAGAGTAGATATAGATATTTTCCTTCAACAAGAAGGCAATGATGTAAATTAAAAGGCCGAGAGTTCAATATTGGAAACACTGCGGGGAAAGGAGAAGGTACACCATTGTATTGGGATTGTTTAAATCCAAATAAAACATGAACCATATCAGACAAACCTAAATTAGATATTGATGTGGATAGCATGATCTGAGCATGGAAACCAAATAAAAAATTGGAAAAGTGGATACATAAAGATACTAGATAAAAGGACACATGGCCATTAAATCATACCTTGAATTATTTAAACAGGATAAGGAATTTTGACTTGAAGAAACTATTGAAGATCATAACTTTGTATGTGAAATCATCTTGTCATTCGATGTGGCTTTTTTAAGAAAAATTATTCAAAACATTGGTCTATAAAACTTTACATTTGTACTATTATTTGATAATTAAATGAAAGATTGAGTATTATATTACTTTGGAAGATTTTTCCATAATATAATTCTATAAAACATTGTGTTTCTTATGGAACTCTTGAATCTTATTAATGTATTATTAATAATATAATTTCCACCATGTAATTAATTTAATTTGAAAAAAATCCTTAATTATGCTCTAAGTAAGTTTACAGGAGTTGGATCTTGTGATTTAAAGGGAATTGGATGTGATTTACAAGGAATTCATTTCAAAAGATTAATGCTTTGGATTTTTCTAGGAATTAGTCTTGATTTATGCATTCATTACAACCACAAAATTATATGGTCTTTTCCTAAAGCTATGTGCATAAATCTAGATAACTTATTTTTTAATTGTTCTATATGTAATGTCCCCATTTTTGAAGACCCTTAGCCTATCATTCCCCGTGGGCTTTAGGGATGTTGCAAGGGGGAAAATATATTAAATAATTAGATAATATTGCTTGGAGAGTGATTTTAATCATTTGACATTATAAAGCAATATTTATTTAATTATTTAATATTTATGGAGCAAGTAATGTATTTAATTATTTAATTAAATTCCCAAAATGCAAATTAAAAGGGGAATTAATTAAATAATAATTAGGTGGCTTTTAAATATTAAAATCACCCTTTTTAAAAGGGGACGCCACACCTAGGGGAAATAAACTTCTTTTATTTAATAATTTCCCTCTCTTAGGGATTTTGAATTTTGTGCCTCCTTGCTTATAAACGGAGCGCTATGATCATCATTGTTAGACTCATGTTATGATGATATTTATTTTATGCTCCATGCTTAGAGTTGGGAAGCATGCCCATTAAAGTTTTCTCTCTCTTGCGTGGGAAGTTAGTAAGCTGGTTTGATCAATTGAAGTATTCTCTCTTGTTCTCTTCATTGTGATCTCTTGTGTTGGTATTGGCGCATTTATTTGGATGATAAATCTATATTTTTGTGAAGGGTTTGAAGTACTTTTATGACTATTATTGTTGCTGCAATTTATTTAGCCATAGCAACTGGTATTGGGGTTTGATCTTTCATATTTTGAAGTTATTTATGCTAGATCTATTTGTTGTTGTGTCTAATCAATTATTTCAGATCAAGGGTTGATTGTTTAAGGGTTTTTGGAAGGGTTTTATGAGCTGGAAATTATTTAATTAATTTTCCCTAACCCTAGCGACTGGTTTTCAGATTTCAGAGGTAGATTTGAGTGGGATAAAAATTCAGTTTGTTAGTTCATTGGAAAGATCTTTATTTCTACTTTATTCTGCAATTTATTTCATGCAAAAACTCTAAGTATTGAAGGAGTTATGAATTTTAGAAGATTTCAGTTGTCTGCGAAGCTTTCTGGTTCTTATAAATTAATATTTATTTCAGATCTGCAGTTTTGGGGTCAGATTAATATTGGTTTTGGTTGTAGAAATTAGGAGAGATAAGGAGAAAGCAATTTCATAATTTTTGGAGGAGATTTGGTGCCCTAAAAGTGTTGGGCGACCTACTTTTTAGGTCAAAATTAGGGTTTCATGTTGGTTGTGCAAAATCTGGTTTTGGGATATTGTTCTTCATATTTTTGTGACCCAAAATCCAAAGTTTGAAGATTTTTGCTTGGACGGTTAAGCGGGAATTAATTTTTGAAAATTGCAGCAGTCAGGGTTTGAGTATTAATTGTTTTCAGCTGTGTATGATCAGATTTGTATTAATTTCTAACTTGTCCTAGAAGGGGACATTACATAATATCTTTATAAAATACAAACCTTTCTAAAGTCTAGATACTAAATTATATGCTTAGAATCCCCTAATTCTTGAATGCAAAACTATAGTATTTAGAGTGCCAAGATATATTATTTAATGCTCTCAACAATAGTGTCTGAAATGAACCATGACTTAACCTACTATCTGCCAAGATATAAATTTTTAAAAGAGGTCAAAATCCCTCATATATGAATTATAGAAGAAAAATAGATATAAAGTTGATACACAAAAAGAATTAGGAACATACTTGTACCATGAGTGTGATGAGAATGGGCATATGTCCATTCTCATAGACTCAATATTTGCTTCTTATTTCATACAACATGTACCCATATCACATTGTTTTAATTTTCAAAAGGGATCAAAATGCCTCATATAGGAATAATAGAAAAAATTGAGATAAAATAGATACACATAAAAAGAATTAGGAACATAGTTGTACTAAGAGTGTGTTGAGAATGGGCATATTCCCATTCTCATAAACTCAATATATGATTAGGAACATACTTGTATGGCATAGTGTAAATATTGGAATCTGATATTACACTACTTAAAAACCAATAATAAACATATTGGAATCTGATATCACACTATATAAAAACCAATAATGGAAATTTAGGAATCCAATTTCAAAATTATAAAACCAGAAATAATAATACTATAAATCTAGATTCTTAGAAAAATGTCCATATATAATGAAATTATGGTTTATACCTTAGAGTACGCGATCTCAACATACTCATTCCCAAAGGAAGCATAGTTCTAGTATTTACGCAAGCCAAGAGGATATTATTATGTGCGACACCTCTAGTTATCAAAATCTTGATGATTGAGCTTAGAATGGAGAATCTACCTATGACGGGATAAAAACCCACCACATGTAGGGGTAGGAAGTAGGTTTTTGAAGGATGGCATTGACTAAACTGGAAGAAAGGGAGAGAGAGGAAAGACAACTTAAAGATAATGATGCATGAGCAAGGTTAGTTAAGGAAGAATTGATACAAAGGGGAATGATGCCTTTGAAGGTGATGAGAACCTTGCGAAGGAGAGGGACTATAGGATCATGTATTACTAGTATTTTGTGCAGCGTAGTAGAGAGACCCCATCGCCACTTGAGGACAAAATGAGAAGTGAATGCCGCATCGACCCAACCTAGCCATTTAGACCTTACACATAGTGTTCAAATCTAGAAGTTTTTGTATAAGAGCATAATAATGATAGTGAATGAGAAGGTAATAGAGGATCACTAAGTTGGGTAGGAGATATAGGTAGGCACATATTTATATCAACACATGAAGCACAATAGATTAAAGCAATTCACATGGCTATGTAATAGGAACCCGTGTTTGGAAAGAGTTTGTTTGGAATCAATTTGGTAGGTGCATTGTAAGGAAAACATAGTGGTATGATGCCGGTTGAGAGTAGCACAATTGGTGAATTTATAGGATAAAATGTTGGTGTGTAGTTTAGCATTACTACCGAGACACAATGTAATTCATCTACAAGTCCCTAGGTCATGACAAGAGGTTCGGGAGGATCGGGACCTCCACCATGTAGAGGTAATCCTAGTGGAGGATCAGGTTATGGATCTAGTCGCACTCTAGACAAGGCCCACATCAACATCACTCACAATAACCTCAAAAACCATAATAGAGACCCCTCAAATATTTTTGATATGTCACTTCACTTGTCACAATATAGAGGTGTGGAGGATGCAACTGAGCATGTACACAAGTTAAGTTATTATGGAGAGCTAAGGGAATAATATCTTCGAGATAGGAAGGCCAATAAATTTTCCACCACACTCTAAGGGTGCTCGCATAGTTAGTACATGAGAAATATGATCCACCTCAGATTTTAGTTGACTATGATGCGTTGTGTGTTTCCTTCTTGTATGAGTTTCATATACCGAGTTTGAGAAATATAGCATCAATGCAATTGAAGGACATTAAATAGGGTCTATTTGAAAGTGTTAGGGAATATGATGTGCAATTCAAGACCTTATCAATAAGCTCTCCTATGATATCCATCAAGACCAATATGTGCGTGGTTTGTAAGGGGCTTGTTAATGCCCTTCAGAAGGTGCTTTCCCATAATACATTCTCTTATCTACACGAAACCTTGGAATCAATGCTACATGCTTTGAAGAAGTTGGAAGTTTTGACATCGGGGTGATTCCATTTTTGGAGGATCGGATTTTAGTAATGCCTCTCGACTGGAAAATCTCTCTACTAATTCAACCCATGAGATGTGTCTTGGGTTATGGTGTATTGATTTTGAGGTTGATGGACATAAAAGTATAGCTTCCCACATAAATGTGTGTGCATTGTTAGCATCTTGTGAGATTTACCAAAAGAATCATGATGTCCATAATTGTCCACTTTTTCAATGCATGACATAGAAGAAAGTCTATATGTATTGTAAAATTTGTGATGTTCATACCCATGACACATCCCATTTTCGAATTAATTGATCATATCCATGAGGCTTGTGAGACAGGGGTTGCACTAGACTAGTGTGGCAAGTGGCTCACAGAAGAAAGAATGGAAAATCAACGAAGGAGGAAAAGGATTTAGGAGGCTTCGAGAGGCCATGGTGGCGGAAAAGAGGAAGTTTTATGCAAGGAACATGATATACATGTGGATTGCCTAATCATTATCAGGTGAGTGTCAAAATAATCACGTATGCGCCTAATATGGAAAGGCATGCAAGGTAGAAGATTTTCTAGACATGTAATTACACATGTGTAAGAATAACAAAAAGGATAAGGGTATACAATGATTAAGGTGAAGCATGCCAATTAAGGGAAGTAGGAACCTAAGAAGATGGTCAAGATTCCTAAAATTCAACCTATGCTAGTCACTATGCATGCAAAAGAAGCACACACGTGAGAAAGGAAGGGTGAGACCTCCCATCAGGAAGCAAGAAGTGGTGAATTTGAAGTATCTATAGGTGGCTCAAAAGAAGGAAGTGTATCAGGAAACTATGGGCATTGTTAGAGAATTACAAGGTGAGATCCAATACCTAAAAGAGAAAGTGACATGAGAGGGAATGCATGAGGAGTATAAAGCTGCCACAAAAGGATGATGATGATTTGAAAGAAGTGTGTAGAATGTTGAGGCAAGATAATATCATCCCTTTGTTAAGAGATTGGCTATGAGATAGAGCGCCACACACAGAGGTTGAATGAGAACCCAAAATTCTTCATGAAATTTTACCACCATAGGACCATGAATATGACAAAGAGATAATGTTGGATGCAATGATAAATGGTTGGTTAGTGAGTAATATCCTTATTGACACTTAACATGTAAGTAAATATTCTTACCTTAGATGCCCGGAACCGAATGGGAAAACCACCATTGTAGCCATCCTCAAATGTGTTGTATATATATAATAAGAAAAGGGCCATGCCCATTGGGGTATTGAAGGATGCTTCAATCACTATTCAGGAGATAAAATTACAAGTGATTTTGAAGTTTTAGAGCTTGCAAAAGCATATTACTTCTCTCCATTTCTTGGATGTCCTTGTTATTATGCTAACAATGCGGACTTATACTTCAACAAAAGTTATATCAGTTTTGATAACAAGGATAAGCACATTGTGATTCCACTAGATGAGACAAATATTACACCATATATCGATCATGTTAGTGAATAATAAACCAATAAAATATATGCACATATGGTGCGTGACCCATAAAATTTGGAGCCATCAAAGGAGGTCTTGCTTCATTAGGAAGATGTGCAATCAATCGGTGATACTACTAGTGTTGTATGTGATTATTGGTCCCATGTTACATATGAGATGGTCGGTTGTGAGGTTTGAGGAAGAGTTTCTAGGATGATCGGCCACATACGATTCGATGGATAAGAAAGGTCACTTTCCAAGGTATACTAGAAAAGAATCCTGATACATTTTTACATGCATGGAAGAATAGTGGCACAATGAGGGGGAAAGAAGAAACATAATAGTATATACCATGTGAGATATAATAACATATTAGTGGGCTGCACATAGAGATAGTTTACTCGGTTGGCACAAGATAAGAGTATCCTTCTTAACAAGGTTAAGTCGGAAGAATCTTCCTTCTTTGACATATGAGTATTATGGGAAGAATTTTCCTTGTTACATGTTCAAATATTTTAGAGACATTGGGCACAAAAAAATTAACCACCATCTCTTTGGGTACAAAAATTTTATTCCACTTTGTGTAAATGCACATGTGTTTGGTATGTGCATGTTGAATTAAAATAGGAGACAACATGTTGGCACAACTTGACGAAAGGTATTGTTCATACCTTTGACTACTTTTCTACTAAGCCATAAGTTCATGAGGTCTTGCAGATCATGAAACACATTACAACATGGGATAGTGTAAAGGATGAAGACCTCATGATTCAACTATTAGGAGAACCCGAGGCCGAGGAACATAAGAATGTGATAGAAATAGAAGAAACATAGCTAGGAACACTTGGAAAAAGAAAGAAAAAGGAAAGTTAATCGACCTCATTGATGATGAGGAAGTAGAAGATATGGATACCAAACACACAGAGGGTACACATTAGGTACTAGACTCTACAGAGGAGTAGGTATGTGCATACCATGTGTCATTGAAGACTAAAAATGTAAACATTATAAGAGGTGCCTAAGAGGTGCCTATTATTGGTATGATACATCGAAGTTGCGAAGATTATTGATTTATTGTGTGACATTCACGATCCGTTTCTCGGGGTTATCATGAATTGAAGGGCATACATCCATCATTGGGAGAAATGAAAATTAAGCTAAAAGAGTGCGCATGTTCGGTGAGGAATAGGCCCTACCGGATGAACCCCAACTTGCGTGTCAAAGTAAAGGAGGATATTGAAAAAATTCTTAAGTGAGGAATTATTGAGCCTATTGTGAAATCTAAATGGATAAGCCCCATGCTGATTAGAATTAAGAAGGATGGCCGGATAAGGATCTTTATTAGCTATAGGGTACTAAATGATTCCTTTGTCATAAACCCTTTTCCTGCGCCATTCACGAAAGAGATCTTGGAAGGAGTAGTAGAGAGCGATATCTACTCATTCACATATGGGTTTTTAAGGTTACCATCATATTAGGATTTCTAGTGAAGATCAAGAGAAGAAAACCTTCACAACCGAATGGGGAAGTTTTTCCTACACTGTCATGCCCTTTGGGTTGAAGAATGCACTAGTAGTATTCTCGTGCATAGTGGTTCAAGCATTCCAAGAATTTATTCAAAAGTATTTGCAAGTTTACTTGGATGATTGTATTGTATATGGCACAGTGAAAGACCATTAGGAAACTTGAGTTTGATGTTTGAAAGATGCGAGGTAGTTAAGTATTTATTTGAATATCAATAAGTACATATTTGTAACTCCTTTCGGTAATTTACTTGGTCATATAATTTGCGAGGAATGTTTATTGGTAGAAATAGATAAGGTTATAGTTATTTTGAGGCTAGAGGAAACATTTCAAATTGTGTGGGTTCCTGGGGCATATTGGTTATTACAGAAGTTTATTAAATGATATGTCAAGATTTTGTGCCCCTAAAGAATTGTTGAAAACCAAAGGAAAGTTTCATTAGGGCAACACACAACAACAGGAGTTTGAGACCTTGAAAGAGAAGCTAACCACCACGCCTATTTTGTGCTTCCCTTCTTGGAAAAAACCTTTTCATGTACATGTGGATGTGTCTCGACATGGCCATTGGCGTAATCTTAGTGCAGCTAGGCAAGGGAAATATGGATCATACAATATGTTTTGCAAGTAGGAAGTTAACACCATCTAAAAAAACTATAGAACTATTGAGTGTGAAGATTTTTCAATGATATACATGTTACATAAGTTTAGGAAGTACCTTATTGGCCACTCCTTTTATTTTCCATAAAGATCATATGGCATTAAAGTACTTGGTAAATAATATATTTTGTAGGGGCACATCTACCATTAGATCCTTCTCTTTCGTGAATTTGACTTCACATTCATAGTGAAGCTTGGAAAAAGTAACCCAGGACCTGATCTTTTTCAAGGATCAATTCTAGAGAGGACGCACAATGCATAGAAGATAGTGTGTCGATGCACAATTGTTAAGATTAAATTGTGTGCCAGAAATTTGGAAGATATTGCATAATTTTTCCCACTGGAATAAAGAATGAAGGAATGAAGACTTTGGAAAAGAAGCATATTTCTATTCACACAACGCGATATCAACTCATTAGAGGAGACTTGTATAAGATGGGTAGAGATGAGGTCTTGTGCAAATGTGTGCTAGAGCATGAGCGTGAATCTATAATGGAGGAATCAGATAGAAGAATAAATGGAGGAAACTATGTAGGAGACGCTACGACACGTAAAATCTTGTTTGCGGGTTTATGGTGGGAAACATTATATAAGGACACTAAGGTGTTCGTTAAATCATGTGACCATTGTTAGAGGATAGGTAAACTTGGAAACATGGATGAGATGCCACTACGCCCTATAATGAGCACAAAGCCATTTGAAATGTGGGAACTATACTTTGTAGTCCATATTGCACCACCCCGCATGTAGAACATGCGCACACTATATCATCACATACACAAATTACTTAACAAGATGGGAAGGGGCTATGCCTACAAAGAATTGCACCGCATCAATAAAAAATAGGTTTTTATGGGAGAATATCATATGCAGTATGGATGCTCTTTAAGCTTTACTAGTGATATAGGGACTCACTTTCTAAATGAGATACTAAGGATATTGTTGGCAAAGTTTATGGCGGCACATCATAAAATGAAAACTTATCACCCACAAGCCAATGGAATCGCAGAATATTTTAACAAGATCTTGGGTCGACCTTAACAAATATATGTGATTTTGGAAGGAAGGACTAAGATGAAAAATTATTAAAGCAATGCTTTGGGCATATAGAAAAAAATATAAAAGATTGAATAAGGCTGCATCCTTTCGGTTTTGTTTGGAGCAGAGGAAGTGTTACCTATAGAATTTATGTTACCATCCCTACGTATTACATGCCTATGAGGATTGAATGATGAGAAAGAAATTGATGATAACATTGACAAAATGATGCGGTCGATGAGATACACGCTATTGCGTCACAGAGTCAAAAGACAAAGAAAGCTAGACAAAAGGCATGGCATGACAAACATATCAAATAAAGTTTGTCGTAGTTGGGAAGATGGTGTTGTTATATGATTCAATTTTTTCGCAACATCTCGGAAGTTGAAATTCCATTGGTTGAGTCAATTTTTCATAACTAAGATCTTGGAATTAGGCACATGTCAATTGTAGGCGCTCGATGACACCATGTTACTCGTTTACTTCAATGGGAGTAGGTTAAAGCCCTATTATAAATAAGCTTTTTTATGTTTGTAATAAAGCAATATTGCCACTTATATTAGATTTCCCTTTTATCTGTTTTGTTGTAATAAGCATGTTTGCGTGTAGGAGATGATTACTATATGTTAAGTTGATGTGTAAAGGACCACATACTTTTAGTGTGGGGTGAAGTAAGAGAAAGTGTGCATGCAAGAAGAGATATTATGTGATACTTGGTATGTCTTACGAGTTGGTTTAGGTGTGTGCATTGGTGTGAGAGAGGGTTTGTGGAAAAGAACTATATTAGTGCACACGATGTTATGAAAGAAGGGTGTTTGATGGACATATATGGGGATGTGTGGAAGTGAAACGAAGTGTCACAAGTGTTTAAAAATGATGATTCTTGGAGGAAATTGCTCGGATTTAGAAACCAAGTGAGTGAAGATCCATGCAATGTAACACGAGGGAGGCAACAACATGATAGACTACTTTGTAAGTGGCACAAAGGAAGATTGTGTGCAGCGAAAGGAGGTACATGTAAGGAATACTACATCCTAAGAAGTAGTAATGCGCTAGAAGGTTATGAATGCCATGCGAAAAATAGAAAAGCAGAAAAGAAATAAAAAAGTGATTCAAAGAAAACAAGATGTGGTAGGTGTGGATAAATAAACACGGATATAGTTGGGAAAGATATAAATAGTACGCGAGAAAAGTAATTCTTACCTTGCTTGTAAGAATTTGTGTGATCAAGGAGCTTGTGCGAGTAAGTGTGAAGAACAAGAAAAGTGTGAAACGAACTAATAATCCAACATGAACTAGAGAAAAGTAATAAAGCATATGAACCTTCTCATTCCGTGAGTTTCTTATGGTAGTTAGTAGGTGGGTTGAAGGGTAAAGAAGTAAGACATTGAATTAGGGTTCATGAGTGAATAAGGAAAGCTAGGGTTGCAAAGCTAAGGCACATGATATTGAGGTTGAGGACAAAGTTGAAGGAGATAAAGCGGGGGTTTGAGAAAGAAAAAGGGTTGAGCAAAGAACTTGGATGCTCGAAATAGGGCATCATATTTGAGTAAGTAGGTTTAAACACCTAAGACACGATTTTGTTGAATTCAAAATTTGAACATTTGAAGAGTTAAGAAATGACACCAAAGAGGGATACTACATTCAAAGCAATGACCCAATAAAAGGGTAAGAAGAATGTAGTTGACGATGCACCAAAGGACTAGTTCTTCGAAATGTAGTACCCCCTAGAAGTGGTTATTAGGAAGCCATGGGTATCTCATTTAACAAAGTTCAAAATAAGTGATTACAATCATCGCACAAAGGCCCTCAAAGGAGAAATAAGGAAGGATGTCATGAAAGAGTTGGATCAATGAACATCGGAAAAGGAAGAATAGTCATTGATGATATAGTGAATAAGAACCTAGAGAGCATAGGGGTTATACAAATTTATGAGTTTCATACATTGGTAAGCTAGAGTGCCTTTACCAATGGTTGATGTCTAGGGTGCATGAAGATTTATTTTACTTTGCATAAAGGAAACAATGCATCACCGCACAATTGAGTGGAAGGGTAATATGATTTTGTAGTATAGAGCAAAGATTAAGCTGGACTTAGATGATGGTGAGTCATTAGAGGCCACAACCACAAATTTTAACTATCAATGGTGAAATCATGCATTTGCCATCAAAAGTATCACTAATCCAGGCCAAGAGTTACAATATGCCTTGTAAGTTGTAAAATGGGCGTGTCCGAATGGTGGTCATAGGTGAATAGGAAATAGTTACATGTTGCGCATAAGATGGCACAAAATAACTTGTACAACATGCCTCATTCATTGTTGAAGGGATAATTGAGGAGGTAAAGGTCCAAGTGAGCAAATGATAGAAGATAAACTAGGGTGAAATTTTGTTGTTGATTTTTTTTGGGAGATCAGGGTACCTGATGGCATGGAGAATAAGATATAGATATATCTGATGGATCATAAGTAACCCGCATATAAGTTTGCAGCATTCACATGTGATCGAGTGATAACAAAACATTACAAACTATGGGTGGACAAGTGGTATAAACGAATGCGTGAAGCATTCAAAAATGAATGACATATTCCTAGGGAACTTCCTTCATTACTTGAAGGAAAATTAGAGTTTGTGGTACACCAACACTTCTTCCTTGGAAGGTTTATGATCAATAATGGAGAAATTGGGCCATGGTGTAAGTTGGATTTTGTTTTCATAGCCAAGTACTTTCAAGCCTCTATGAATAGAATAAAGGACTCACGCAAGTTGATCTTGAATGCAAATAGTGTTGAATCGACTATCATACCTTGCACACGACCTATGCATACCCATCCGAGGTTGGAATACATGGAGATGGTGGAATCAGAAAACATGGACATAGTTCCATCGATTGTCATAGTGGGTCAAGGTGCATACATGGTGTACATATATCTTAGGCCCAAGTTAAGGAATGGAAAATACATTGACATGCGGGATTTTCATCTCCTAGAACCCCCAAAGAAGAACCAAATAGTGGGGATAGAAAAGAAAATATGTGAAGAGACCCCTCCTTAAGAAGAAGAAGAAGAAGAAGAAGAAGAGGTGTAGGATGAGGGGGAGGAAGATGAAGTAGAAGAGGAAGAAGTAGATCACCGCACTTGACCGAGAGATGAATTCATAAGTTCTTTGTGAAGTAGTACAGAGGCGGGTAAGTGTGCAAGCACCTCGGAGGAATCCAAGAAGTCACTGTAGTCATGCCAACAAAGCCAAGTCTAAAAAGAAAAATATAACCACGACAAAGAAGAAGCCATGGGTGGTTCATATTAAGGAGAGTGAGGATGACTTGGAAGAAAAGTCAACGAGAGGAAGTAGTACAACCACGAAGAAAATACCGAGTTCATGGATAAGGGATGATGTAGGTGGATAAGACCATTCAAAATGGTGAAGAGATGCACAATGCACATGAAAAGGACCCTAAGGGAGAAGAAGAGGAGGAAAATGTGATGGAGAAGAGCCTACTAGGGAAGAATCGAGGCACTATAGGAGGTGATGGGAGCAACGTGTGTAGATTAATATTACATAGGATATGTCAAAAGAAAAGTGAGGTGGTAGAAGAAAGAAGAAGGATCCTATGTAGGCTCTCGGATGAGCTATATTGATGATAAAAAAGGTATTAAGGGCTAGATTCCAGAGCACGGTTTCCAAAAGAAGAGTTATTTGGTTGGGAGTTGATTGATCAAGAAGCAACAAAGATTCACACAAAGAATATGGTGTCTTGAAGTATGCATATGCACATGGAGGAGATGAAGTTTGAAGTAAATAACGAAGCATACTCCAGAAGGAAGATGAAAAATGATCCAAATATGATCCTCACTATAATTAACCACATCGAGCTTACCGATGAGAAAGCATGCAATGTGCTAAATAATATGGATGTAGAAGTTGTGTTGGAGAAATATAGACAAGGTTATTTAATATGGGTAATGCAAGAAGATAAGGAGCAAAGAGATGAGCAGATGCGAAAGCTCAAATGAGTGAGAAAAAAATTGCATGAAAAATGCATACGAAAAGGCCAAAGAGTTAGTAAAGAATATTACGAGTGTGTACCTAGAGTTAGCGGAACAAGTCCGAATGTGTATCCAATATATTTGGATTGTTTGCAAGACCTGGTACAAATGATGTTGATGGAGAGAAAGAGTGGGAAAGTTCCAACAACTAAGGAGTTAGCAGAACACTAAAGAAGAAAATTCAAAAAGCAGTGGAGTAGAAGAAATCAAAGTATGAGGTATTGATCACATGGATCAAGGAGGCCATAAAGAAGGAAGAGCATGCTTTTGAAACTACCAAGATTTTGAACCCATCCTTAAAGCGTACACCACTAAGGAGGAGGTAGATGAAATAGATACATGACACTATAAAGGTCAATAAGGTCGGACAAGAGAAGGTCGCGGCCAAAGCTATATAAAACAGAGATCTAATTAAGGTTGTGAAGGACACCCTTGAAGTAAAGCTTCAGAACTCTATCCTTTGGTCACACGCATGATAGATACTTTGGAGGGATTGACATTAGACCTTGATGTAATAGTCATGGGGATGAAGGAGAAGGTTGGAGAGATGGCCTTAGAGAAAGTGCCAAGTATTGTTTAATCAACGCCGATAAATATGTTAAAGAGAGCGTATGATGGAAGGATCTATTTTTTTAAAGGAGTTTTCAGGGCTTCTCCAACCACCTCAAGCCTAAGTCAGGATGCGTGGGCATATGGAAGATTCTATTCTTGAATTCATTGGGTATATGAACCTAACAATCTTTTTTCTTTAGATTCTTTATTATTTCATTCTTTAGTGATTATTTAAAGGAACATGCTTGTTTGCAATATTACCAATCACAAACAATATCCCTAGTGTGGGGTAGTTTTTGTTAGAGAAAATGGCCAATTACTAGCCATGTGCAAGAGTTAGAAGTTACACATAGGGAGCATGCACGCGAGAGGAGGAAGCATAAACAGGGAAACATGCGGAGGTGCTCACAACACATAGTGTGATAGGTCAGGTCGGTGTGCAAGACTTATGTGCATGCATGTAGAACATCTAGGACCTAGCTGATTTTGAGCAGCCTTTGGCTAAAAATATAAGAAATTTAAAGATATCTTGGCACACATGTAAATGTTATAAATAAGAAAGAACATGTAAGAAAGGATGGAGATGGCGCATGAAATCGGCTATAAATAGGATTAAAGAAGAATAAAGCATGGAGCTATTTATAGCTCAATCTATTGTTAAGAGAAGTTGAAAAAACATGTAGGCTAAGAATAGCTTGCCTATATTTAGGAATAAACGTATGTAAACGGTGAATGATAGGTCCCCACCATGTATAAATAGGTAAATAAAACTTGTAAGTGGGTGTGTTGGATAGAGTGTTGAGAATTATTTGAGTTTTTATGAGCACTATGTGAGCACATGGTCCAAAGGCGTGGAAATATTGGGTGGTCGATGTAATCATTTTACTTGTTATGTAATCAATTTTATTTTGCAATGGATAACTATTTATGGATTACCAAAGTAACTAGATATGAGCATGGAATTATGGGAATTCAAGTGTTTTTAGCGATTTTGTATGTTGAATGAGTTTCCTTATTATGTATGTTTCCGATCTTGTATGTTGAATATCCATTGTTGTATGATATTATGGTTATGAATATACATGTCTAGCATATTGTGAGAGATCAAAGGAGGGACCTAGTAGTTGTGTGTGCTTTGTGAATGTTCAAGCCTTTTATGGAGGAAGTGCTAGTGTGCCTAGCTATGTGTTGGTAAACAATAAGACTACATGGTCTTAGACCCATTACATAATTAATATATTTTGCCAAACTTGAATGGTCCAATACTATAAACAATTACCATTGAAACCTGCAACATTATATGGTTTGAGACCATTGCAACAAAATTTAAGTTACCAAATATGGCCTTGCGACAATTTAACTCAAAGATACAATTTAAGACCAAAATATTAAACAATGAATAATACCTTACAACATGCCATTCACCACAAAGAATATCATGGTTTTCTACATCCAAATATTTAAACAAAATCATGGTCGATGACCATTAATGAATCAATAAACCTTATTGAACAACCAATCAACTTACCAACATTGATTTGTAATGATTAACTCAACGTTATGGTCTAAGACCACTATTGTAATGATAAGATAGTTAATAAAAACATCACGAAAATAATTATTTCCAAGAACTGAAATAATGCAAAGTATAACAATGTAACGTATTTGTCAACTTCACATAAATCATCACATATAGCAAACAAGGTGGAGTAAAATCATCCAAAACAAGTACAACAAGAACAAGTTGTGATCATTGAATAATCAACAAATGCAAGGTGATGAGTGCGAGTACGTTACTAGGTATGCACCTATGCAACTTTACATATCCTTTTGATTAATATGTACATATGTGCATCCACATAGTCAACCTTGTAAAAATATTATTTAACTTACTTTTGCAAATTATTTAATACATCACAACATAACAAACAAAATGAAAATGGGGGTACGACATACTTCCCCTTTAATGAATCATCGTCTTGATGATTTTACTCATAAATAGAAAACATATTAATATAAAACATACCCATACAACGCTTCTTGAGAAAATAATCCATATTTTTCACAAAAACTTGAAATTTCTCAACATTTCAATCATTCATTGTTTAGAATTATTAGTTGTAACAACCTTATAATCAACAAAAATTGCCAAAAAAGTCATTAATATGAAAAAAAAATTGTCATTTAAGTCGATCAAGCTATGAAATAATATCATATACATTGTAACAAATAATCAAATAAAGTTATTCATTCTCAAACAAATAAGGAAAGTATAGTTTTAAATCATCCATGTTTTCCCAAGTTGTGTAGTTCATTAGAACATTCATCTTTTTATACCTTTCCTTGTGCAATTCCTCAATTTTTGAAATAAAACCAACAAATGTCCACTCTCATACTTGTTTTACCAAGATAATATGGTCCTACCCTTATCATGTGTTCAAGCATCGGAAATGTGTTATATCCTAAACACTTCTTTTTTACACAAGAATATGGAAACATCACGCATTCCATGAAATTCAAGTGATAAAGCTAACCTTATATGCTACTATAATTGTTGCTCCCTAAATTTTCAAAATATTACACCCATCTATGTGACAATTTTGACAATCTTGCCACACAAACTAGTTCTCTTTTCGGGTTTTACCCGAGAAAATACTTGTCCAATAACTCAAATTTTCCAAAAACTTAAATGAGACAACAATTTCATTATCTTTGTATTCCCCGAATGTGCTACATTAAGTAATTATTTAATAATTTCCATTTTCAGATCATTATCTAAGGGTAATTATACTCTATCATATACCATAAGACTCCATTTTTTCTCACACATAATTCTTTATATTCTGTGATGTAGATTTGTTGCTTACAGTTCATATGTTGATACAAAAATCATTTTACAATTGTTTTATTTACTTCATCCAAAAGTTGTGTTTTGCTCATCACTATACTTTGAAATATGCTTCATGTGACTCAACATATTAACTATTTGGTTCATTTTTTCTCTTAAAATTAAGTAATTTCAATTCATGTTGGGATAACTCCAACTATTTACTCTATCTTGCATTCAAAATAGGCTGCATGTAGATATATTTCAGTCCCAAATAGTTTGTTTCCAATTTACAAAGCTTTCCTCATAGGTAGTGCCTCAAACTTACAAGGCATAAAATATGACAAAAAAATCTTGATACATCTCTATTGCTTCCATAGATTCCATATCTATGCATTATAATCAATCCAAATGAACATTTTCAAGTGTTGAGGGCTGAATAAAGGGACCCATATTTTTATTTCTACCATCTAAATCATCATAGGACCAAAAGAACCACATGTGTCTTTCCCCTCTTTGAAATATTAGTACGTAGTGTAGAAACCATCACATTTTTGGCGTGGTGTAATGAGATTAGACCAATAAAAATGACTATTAACTCATTTTGGGTCAATAAGCAAGGAGCGTAGATATAGGTATATAAGCATCATCAAGCACACGCACACGCACACGCACATGCACACGCACACGCACACGCACACGCACACGCACACGCACACGCGCACACACACACACACACAGAAACAAGTCCAAATACACAGGGAGAATAAGTTTTAAAGGTATATTGTAGATCAAAATCATAAAAGACACATTCATCAATTCTATTATAGATTCGAGATACAAATTTATCCCCTTTAGATGAAATTGTCCTATAATCAATTTGAGATCTCCAAAGTTTTCAGAGAGCTTGATAATACTTTATGTAGCTATGCCATCTAGTTTAATCTCACTATACCTAATCGATCTGAGGAAAGATAACATAATTCAAAACCCTTACTATAATTATAATTTCAATATCTTGTCTATAGTGTATTGTGTGAATTATGCCCTCGCATAATTTTGGACAAATTATGTTTTTATCTTTATTCTTAATTATATTAATATTAACCTAGAGGTTATACTATAATATTTTAGGATATTGTATTGATTCCAAAAGCAATAAGTTCTGACAAAGTGTTGACCTAGTGGATTTAGAGTGTGGGAATCAAGTGAGATGCATTTGAGTTATGTAAATTAAGTGTATAAATGGGATATTGTTGGAATAAATGTAAAAATATTATTTCCAAGTGACTTAGGTCAAAGTTTTTGGTACTAAAATTTCACCCATTTCAATTTAGTAATAAAATTGGTGCATTAAAATAAAAACGTAAACGAAACATTGTATTGGATGTAGTGAACAAATAGTTAATTCCCTCTTTATGCTATACATGTACAACCTTCAAATAACATTCCAAAGAATGTATACTTTCTTAATAGTGATGTTTATATATGTAAATAAGAAAAAACTTAAAATTAAAAAGCATGTGATAGTTACACCTAAGTTACCGTAGTGCCTTTATGTGCTCCTAAATAGGTGCATGAATGATGAACTATGGGATTAAAAGACCACCAAGGCCCTTTTTTGGGTTACTCGTCACATGGTGTTGTATGTTTTGAGGTATGGGCTTGTGTAATGGCAAATTTGAAATGGAGACAAAATAGAAAGGATCTAAAAGTGATTAATAACAAATAATTCCACTAACAAAACTACAGTCCCTATATAATCATCATGGCAAACAAGTACCTTCCTTTCTAGAGACAACCACTATGACCAGGGTTATATGTTACTTAAAAAAACTTGAAAACCGACAAGTGGCCTAAGGATGCAAACGGTGAAGAGTTGTACAAACGAAAGAACACGTGGATAAAGCAAAACCAAAAATGGATGAACAAATGGGATATCAGCCTAGATGAATGCCCATATCTTAACAAAGACAAATAACTATGTGAATGAACAATTTAGAATGGGGGTGTGGAGGAAGCAAGTATGAAGCATCAACACTATATTATAGAGCTCAACCCGATGTATGAACATTGTGAAAAAGCCTATTTAGGGGCAGAAATTAAATAGAGGGAAAATATTGTCATTATTCAACTAAGGACTAGCTCCCATAGGCTTATATGTGAGACAAGAAGATAGACAACGCCTAAGAAACAATGGGAAAGAGGACTTGTGTTATATGCAATACATGGGCAGTTGAAATGGAGGAGCATTTCATCCTTGAATGCCCAAGGTACATGGACATCGAACCAAGTATGAGAAAATTTTAAGAGTTAATTCTATGATAGAGATATTAAGCAAATTAAAAGAGTTGGGGAAATGCTAGCTCAATTCAACAAGAGGGGCATCGTTCTAAACGATATCACTAAGCCCACAAATCTTTAAGCAATAGAAGTTTTCAATAGTCCCATAGACCTTTGGTCTCGTGGATATAATCAAAATCATTTCATTTCATTTCATTCTTATAAGCATCCCCTCTTCATATATTTCGCGGCCTCCACAACTGGGAGGTTAGTGGAATATTCCTAATAAAGTATGTACAAGGAAAGAGAATGTTTATTGCCAATTATTGTTTAACTTGTTTATATTATTACGCCAAAGGCGTTACCCCTATGGGAAAGGGCTTTATGGACATTCATGGGTCTCGTGTCAAATTTGATATCCTAAATGATGGTTTTGTTATTTTTAACAATTTTATGTTTTGCTTTTCAAACAATTTTGCTTTTTTGATTTTGCATGTTGCTTTGGATTTACTATTTTTTAATTTTATTTTATAGCTTTTGTATGCATTAAATTTTGTTTTTGCTATTTTTAACAATTTTGTTTTTTGTTTTTCTAACAATTTTGCTTTTCTCGATTTTTTATTTTATGAAATAGTCTATATTACTTTATAAAATATTACAGCCTATCCACAAAAAATATGGGTGGTAAAGGGCACACCCCATGAACAAACTAGCCATGACGGCTAGGAGACTAAAGTATCAAGCCCAAGGGGCAACAACAAACATAACAACAATGCCAGAAAATGAAAGGAAAAAAACTAGGCCAGCCGCAACAAACATAGAGGCAGGGGCGGTGGAGGCCCCTTATCCTCCAAGTTACTACTAGGAAGATCATTGCCATCCGGAAGGGGTGGCCAACCTGAAGCAACTTCTTTGTCTTTGTCTTCCTGCTGATTAGGAGAAATGGCAAGAGCCAACCTGGGAACTTTGCCAGAATCCCACCCATCCCTCTGCACAGGAGGCGGGAGTGGTGGTGGGAATCCATCCGTGAGCAGTTGTGTGTGGTGTCACCCAGATTTCATCCTGAAATCTATGACTACCCTATCCGAAAAAATTTCATACTTTTAAAATAATGGGTCGTTTGTTGTTTTTATTGCCTGAAAGTTCTTGTATTGCGTCAAGATAATCCCAAAGAGCCATATTAGCCCTTTTCGCCAAATACCCAGATGCCCAAAATTGTTTTATTCTGTCGTCGGGATTTGTCTGCGGGAAATTTGTATTTAATTATTTTGAGCCCCGTATGAGGCTATTTGCGCTCTGTTTTAACTCTATTATGAGCGAATATGTTATTATTCCTATGTGCCAGAAGGATTTTAACTTATTTTAAGTTTTGGGCTTTATTTGTAACTTTTGGCAATTTTTCGTGTTTTTGTGGTGTCCCGTTTTGTTTTCTGTGAAATTTCTCTAGAACAATTCCTTTGCCGGGTAAGCCCGATTTTTGGCCTGGAGCAACTGGAAAACATATACGCACATTATGCCCGGAGGAAGTCACCATCGGAGGTCTGGATCACTGGGAAAAAGTGAAGTCGTGCACAAAAAAGCCCCTGCGGGGATGGGCACATTTTTGGAAAACAAAGGATTTAAGCTGCAATGGGAAAAATAGAAGCAAGAGCGGGTGTGGGATTCTATTATGTGCCTAGCAGTGGTACTTTTTTTCCCGTGATATAAAATTCACTTAAGCTGTAGTGGGAAAGTTAGAGGCCGCAGGCAGGTGGGAATTTATTGCCTGCCTTGCAGGGTAAAAATTCCCATGGTGAAATAAAAGAAAAGTGACTTAAGTGAAATCATGGGATTTTATTGTCTGCCTTGCAGGGTAAATAATCCCATTGTCAAAGTCAAATCACTTAAGTGGATCATGGGATTTCCGGGGCTGCCTTGCAGGGTAAAGAATCCCATTGTCAGAAATTCTTAAAAATAGAATTCTATTATGCAAAAAGTGCGACCCACCTTGGGTGAATAATAATGCATTAAATAAATATTTGTTAATATTTATTCACCCAATTTTGGCACCCAAGCTTGTGGAAAAGTCAACAAAAGCAAAGGGGAATAAATCAATTGGAAATAGAATTCTAAAATTAAATAAATTTAATTTATTTAATGCAGTTTTTGAGAAGGAATTAATACTTTTTAAAGTATTAAATGATTATATTAATTTCTATTTTCAGTGGCTATGGTCAAAGCACACTGTGAAGCTTGAGTGAAGTGATGTGTGAAGGATTAAATTGGATTAATTTAATTTATTGGATGGCTGTCCTTAAACATGCTATTTTTAAAAGAGAAAAGCATGATTTTTAATTAATTAATTGCCTTTAATTGCTAGGGCAATTATTAATTATAGAATTGTGAAGGTTATATAAGCATGGCAGCCATATGGGTGAATTATTTAATTCACGGGTAAAGAATTGCAGCCGAGAGGAAAAGTGCGCCCCCATTAGAGGAAGGATTTTGCTCGAGACAAAGTGCTAACAAAGGCTAAAAGCTTCCCGATTTGGCGCATGCTTTGGAGAAGGTTGATCTTCGTCTTCATAATTGTTTTCACAGTGTTACAGAGCTCGTGTTGATTGAAAGGATTCATGCTCTCTTTATGTGCAAATTAAACACCATTTTTTGGGGCAGCAGGCTTGAAAAGTGCAGATTTTTACAATTAAAATTCACTATTCATGCTCCGGTGGCCATTTTTATCTGAATAAATTGCAGGAATTCATTACAGGTGCTTTACAAAGGAAAAGGAGCTTTTATCAATGTCCAATACATTGCATATATCCTCCGAATCTGAAGAATTGTCCAGATCTGCACCAGTATTGAAGAATTCCAGTCAAATAAGAAGAAAAAGACATTCAGACAAAGATAGACAAAGCTATGGCGAAGAAAGATGAAAAAGAAAGCACAACGGAGTCATGCATCACTTCTAAATTTGCAGATATTGGAAACACGGATCTAGGCTCGGAACCTCTTGCTAAATTGATAGACAGATCCAGAGCAGAAAGACTTCACTCATGCGTGCAGGAGAAACTTCACTCATGCGTGCAGATTAAAAGCAGTGGAATTATTCGAGCTGCAACTTTTCCATCCATAGCCCAGTTGCCAGAATTTGTTATGCAGGTGCAGATCCATATCTAGATGCAGATGCGGATGCAAATCCATATGCAGATCCAGATCCAGATCTTATAGTTGCAAAAGCTTCTGGCACAAAGGCTTCATCCTCTTGTTTCGAATGCAGCCCATGAAGAAGACAGTGCGTGGGAAATTCCTTCCAAGACCTTGTGCATGTGCTCTCATCTTCCAGTTGAAGCCTTCATTGAATTTTCATTCACCCTGAGTGCTTTCCAGAATTTTTAATTGCTCATATGCAATTAAAAATAAGGATGATGAGTTATCTACGGCCAACCTTGCACTGATGCATGTACAACAGAAGAACTGCAAAAGCTTCAAGGATAAAAGAGAAGACAATGCGAAGGCAAAATTCCAGCTTGCTTCCAATTCCAACTGCTTGCAATTCCACTTGTTTCCGAGATCCAAAGGGCAAGATCCAACTAATTCCAAAGCTTGTTTCCGATCCAGCTTTAAATCACCAATGCGTGCGTACATGAAAAATGATAAAGTCGGTTTCCTCTTCCTTCTTCTTTCATCCGACAAAGTCAACTTTCCTCTTCCTTCTTCTTTCCTACGACAAAGTAATTGAGCGATCAATTCAATTATACAACTTAAGTGATTGGTTTAAAAGCCATTACTTGAAGAAGTCAATTACTTGGAGATAGGTGGCGGACATGCAAAATAGAAGCTTCTATTTTCAGTTGCAAATCATACATGTCACGCAAAGAGGAATTCCAGGAGGAAGATTGCCAGTTGTTTCTTTTCGACTTCCACATGTGTCAGTTCAACTAAAGCTTCCAACTTGTAATTGCCCCTCTACATTCTATAAGTAGAGGAAGAACCTTCGGGTTAATCATCAATCAGAATTTGTAAGAAGCAATCTTGTGTTCTAGACTTTGTGCTGAACCCCTGAGAGCCACTTGTTGCAGAGGAATACAAAGAAGCAGGTTTCCGGAGAACTTTGTGTCACGGCGTACTGTGTTTCTTGCTTTTAAATCTTAGATCTTTAAAGTAAACTTTGTGTTATTTTAGATCTGGATCTAGAACCCCTTTGCTTTATAATTATGTGTGTTCAAATCTATTAAGTTTCTTCTATGTGCATGCAATTAGCTCTGCTATCTACTAATTGGGATGCACATCTTCCTTACTTCTTCTCTGTATTTCCTTTACTTCCTTCTTCTATAACTTTCCTTTCTTAAACAAACTTACTTGCACGTATAACTTCTTAGTTATGGTTCATGAACTAAGTGGTTAAAGTAAAACCCCTTGATAGATAACAACACCTTTATATTGACAAATCTGACACGGGAGCCTCACCGGTTAAATGAGGGAGATTTATCTCATGACTGCCTAGGTTTGATGCTATGCAGAAAATCTAGCCAACAAGTGTGGAACAGTGAGGACCCCCACCATCGCGGTTGAGAGGGCTACGCCGATGCTCGAGCCGCCACCTGGGAGAGCGATGACGATGAGCTTGGTCAACCGACTGACCACCACCACCATGCGCCTCTTGAACAAACACTCCCGGAGGGGAGGTAGGGGTTCCCAGCGCCACAGTGCAAGGAGCATTGGCCCAATGATCTAGAAGGGTCTGAAGGTGCCGCACCTCCAGCTCCACCTTACGGGCCTAGTCCTAGATCTGTAAGAACACATTCGAGATAAACATGGCCTTATCATAATGCAAAAGAATGCAAGAAACTGCAGTAATTAGCAAAAACAACAGAATTGCATTCTTTCCATATTAAAAAAGGATCTCCACTTTGAAAGTATGCCACACTTATGCAAAAGCATGGGGAATGGAAATAGAATCCCCAAGCAAAACATGTTGCCAAAGAAATTGAGTTGGTCTAAACGGCTGAAAGAAATTGTGGATCCAAGCCCAAATAGCTTGAGCTTTTGGGTAGTACCAAAACAGATGTATAAGCGCGTCGTGTGCCTACAAAAAGCGCATAATCGAGGAGCAATCCCGTAATGAGCTAATATGCGCCCAAGAGGGAGGCCTTGATAAAGCAGACACCAAGCAAAACAAGCTAGCTTGGGCTGAATGATGGCTTTCCAAATGGTATGAAATCTAGCTTCCTAGGATGACCATCCAGAATTGATGGACCATCTAGAGTTAAGCAAGGCCACCATCGGTAGCCTGGGGGTGAGCAGAGCATAACCTTTTCAGGGAGTAATTTAAAAAAGGGGTATCTGGAAACCATTTCCAATCCTTCCACCAAGGCCTGAGAGAGACAACACCAACTTTGTGAAGCATCTCAACAGAATGGAATCAAGAACTTCCTGATAAGACTCTCTGTCAATCGAAGCAAGCCAAAACTTGGCTTTAGCTTGAGGCCAAGTGAGAAGTAATTTGTTCGCCTACAAAATATGTCTTTAAGAGTGCACAAGCCTCGTCGATATAGCTTAAGAGCATGAACCCAGGGCACTTGGGCAAGTGGCACATCATGAAAATTGATGAGAGGAGACCACCAAATGTTGTGGTCATTAATGGATAGCCCATTTCTGAATCCATCCCCTTCCCAAATTAAAAAGGGTTTGAGTAACTCCCAAGCTTTCCATATGCTTTTGACAACAAAGGTGCCCACAACCTTAACCAGGGATTTGATAATGAGCGACTACTATGAAAATACAAGCCCTTGCCAAGTTTTGTGCCCTTGAGGGGAGCCTTGACAAATACAGTTGCGAATCAACACTTTCCAAGCTTCGTTGCTAGTGCAGCCCGAATGATCCACTTGGTTGCTAGAATGCACCCTTGCGGCCAATGTCAGTCAGACCAAGACCTCCAGAATCCATAGGGAGACAACAATATTCCTAGGCAACTCTGTGAAAGCCTTTTCCAAGCTCCGAGCTAGCCCAAAGGAAATCTCTGAGGAGTTTCTCCAATTTCTTGTAAGAGGCTTTAGTTGGCACCCAGCACGAAGAATAATAAACATGTGTGGCTGCCAATATCTTGGAGCAAATCTGAAATTTTCTTGCAAGTGAAAGGGGTTTAGTAATCCAGTACTCCAACTTGTGGGAAACCCTGTCAATAACATATTGCCAAAGTTGACTGGGAGAAGCATCGAAAGCAAAGGGAATGCCCAGAAATTTAAAAATTTCTCCATCTGGATATATTTCCAAAAAACGATTCACCAACCCGAGTTTGGGGAGAAAAGATTGCACAAGCACCGGGTCTTTCTCCATTGGATACTGGAACCTGAAGCTAAACAATACGTGTCCAAACATTGCATGACATTGTTGATATTTACTTCCTCCTCCAGGAGTGTGAGGAAGGAGTCATCTGCAAAATGCCCATTGACAAGCTGAAGGGGAGTCGTAGAAGGGAGTTGAATACCCCTCACAAGCCCTTGATCACGAGCATGGGCAAGGAGGAACCCAAAACCTTCAGCAGCTAGCACATAAAGAGCAGGCGCTAAAGGACAACCTTGTCTAATAGAGAAAAAGCCCAAACTGCTCGGAAGTATGACCATTAATAGATAGAGAGGTCATGGCATCTACAAAAAGCATTTTGACAGAGGCGATGAAAACCAAACCGAAGCCTGACTTCAAGCATCGCTAGAATGAAATGCCATTCAATCCTGTCATAGGCTTTTTCAAAGTCAATTTTGACAAAAATGGATGGTTATTTAGAGGTTCTTGCCCACTCCACACCTTTCGAGACAAACAAAACAGAATGTACCTTCTTTGTATGAAACTAGTCTTCTCAGGACTGACGATAATGGGCAAGATGGGCTGAAGCCGAAGAGCTAAAGCCTTAGCTATGATCTTGTATGAAACATTGAGCAAGGTAATCGGCCGCGGTGCGCAGATGAGCTCCGTGTCTCGCTTTATGGATGCACTTTATGTGACCCCGATTAATAAGGTCACCGAGGACCACTGAGTGGAGAGCCTCGAGGTAGACTTGCAGTAGATCCTGCCAACCATGCCCCAAAGGGCTTTGTAAAACTCGCAAGGGAAGCCGTCCATTCCAGAGAGCTTTATCATTGGTCGATTTTCCATGTTGCTTTGACTTTACTATTTTTAATTTTTTTATAGCTTTTGCATGCATTAACCTTTAAATACTGGTCACTAACACTATAATTTCATTATTCAGGCTCTCCAAGTTCCAGTCAATCCCTGCGTTAAATCAAATTCTGCAGGTATGCATTTAAATTCATAGTCAATTGGCTGAATTCATTTAATCTCATGTGCCTTAAAAGTGATTGTATATAATTTTGGATACTTAATATACATATTTCTATTTATTGTTATTTGCTTTTGAAAGTATCCCTCTCAGCTCCAGAATATTGGAGAATTGAGGTTGGAATTAGTGCTTTACTAGTTTGTGAATTAGAGCTTCGATTTAAACTTTTTAAAATGATATTAAGGTCATATTTACAGGTTGTCATTGTTAGATTTTGGATCACCGGCCTAGGTCTTGTGGGCCTTCGTCTTTTGCGCTTTCTACCACTTGTATCGGTCTCTGTATCCACAAACACAGTGACTGTTTCCGAGAATCATAGATCTGTATAATATTTTTATGCAGTGTAATGTTCTGACCAATCGCCACTACTTTGTAGAATTCCCCCTCCTCTCTAACTACCATGCCCGCCATACTTATGCATGTTAGGCTAGGAAGTCGGAAACAAGTTCCTGTGAGTGGATTATTTACAGAAACTTGTGAGTGCAACAAATGTTCCTTTATAAGGAGTACTAAGTGTTTACCTGATCCAATGCCATAAATTCCCGGCTCAAAGGGAAGGGAGATTATCTTCCATTTTCTGTGTGAAGCGAAAGGAATGGACTTCACATTCCCTTTGTTTTTCAGTCATTAACAACAACCTAGGATCCCTCCTGTGCAATTGACACCATGAAATCGAGAATTCAGTAGAAGACAACATATCACTCCATTGTTTGCATACCATGTGGAAACGGTGAACTGCTTCCAATGGAAGGCACAACAATATCTTCTCTATTATTTCATCCGGAAGTGAGACGGACTTCTGTGCAAGTAAATTTTTGAAGAACCCAAGAAAAGCAAGAAACCCCATTTCTTTCTGATGGAAGAGATCCAATCCATCCTTGTTCTTATCACAGAAATTTGCATGGTGAAATTGGAAGTATATATCGAATTAACATGCAACACAATCTCTAGTGCGAAATATCCTATGGTAAAATCTCTACTCCGGTCCATTGGTAGATCTATAAATGGTTTTCAATTTACAAGTCCAGTAAGAACTCCACTCTACAACGTTTTGGATTAGAAGTTTACCAATAGACGCTTTTAAAGTTTTGTTTTTTTGGGTTATAAATTGGAATGACTCAATATAATAACCATTTTGTAGAATGGAAACACTTCAGTGACCTCAGTCCTTAGCAACTAACATTAAAAATTATGTACATGTAATCTTTTTGAACTCAATCAATATATAGATTACTAGAAAATTAATACAAATGATAACAATTAGAGCTTCGATTTAAACTTTTTGAAATGATATTAAGGTCGTATTTAAAGGTTGTCATCGTTAAGATTCCTTTACTTAGTTATATCTTGTGCATAGCTTTTGTAGTCCTATATAATGAATTTGCCTATGCAATTTTTAGGCAATGTTTATGCAGATGATATGTCAATTTAACAAAAATCGGGAAGATGTAAAGCCTTGGAAGCTTGATTAATGAGATTTGGGCTCGTGGGTGTGAAAATATTGTAAAATTACCTCTATATTAATTTTTACCTTTGAAAATTGGTGCTCAGCTATTCATTGATCAATTTATAATCTCGTCAAAAATAGGGTTGTTTTTTATGTAACTAATTGAATAAGTATAGATATATTTAGTTTTATTAACTTCTTTTTCACTTTTTTGTAGGGTATTTGTGATTCTCTTTCTCCGTGGTAAAGAAGAGAGTGTCGTCTCTAAACGAACTTCAAGTGGGTTTCAATATTGATTGAAGTATTTATTCATTTGTTTTGTTTATCGCATGTTATGGATTACAAATTGAAACCTTAAAGCATGACAACTAAGCCCATAGTTCAAAATGTTGCTTCCCGATCAAACCGAGCTCCTCTCCTAGCCAACTTATCTTCAATGACATCATCAACTTGGCTTTGAGGAATGTCTTAATGAATTTTTCAAGAATGCCTCAATATGTAAAGAAGGTTGATGAAGTTGATGGATGAATTCAATAAAGCTATGTTACAACCATTTGAACAATGCTTTGGAAATTTTCCTGCAACCTTCCTCAACCATATCTCCACTCATAGCAAATGAGGATACAATACCTTCCCATCACTTTCACTTCACCAAAATCAAGGACATACCTGCAAGCGTTGAAGGTTCTATAGTTGATTTGATTGGCATTGTTCTTACGATGTCACCATGCTCAACAATTCATCGGCATGACAAGTCTGAAACAAAGAGAAGAACACTACAATTAAAGGACATGTCGGGATTCAGTGTAAGTGTCACATTGTGGGGACAACACTTAGATGAGATAAGCAAAGAACTTGAAGACATGCTTTCTATACCACCTCTTCCGGTCCTTGCCTTGAAAGCTGCTCGCGTCTCCAGTTTCAATGGAAGCTCAATTGACACTATTTCAAGAACCAAATGTTACGTCAACCCTCTAATTTTAGAAACCAATACACTTCATGGCTAGGTTGATTATGATGACTACTCCCTTCCGGTACCCTCTATCACAAGCAAATTTCTGGGCCCTCCAAAAAGCTTGACCACTGTAACAACGATTTCGCAAGTCGTATGGATGGGAAACACTTGAGAGAAATGAATGGCCATGGTTACTACGAAATCACAAAATCAGCATGGACAACTTTTTTACAAGGCATGTCCTCTTCAAAAGGTAATAAAAATGCGGGAAAAGGTGAGAGAGAATGGTAATGGTTCATGGTTCTATTCGAGGTGCAACGTACAACTTCATAACTATGATTATAGATATGCACTCATGATCGATCTAAAGGACCCAATAGGAGAACTCCAGTCGCCATTCTGCTTTTGATGAGACAACTGAGTTAATCATGGGTGTTGAAGCTAACGATCCCCACCTATTGTCTATAGCATCTCCGCTACTACTTTACTCAACACTTGTTGTATCCTAAGCGGCATTTTTGTTCAAGGGGTGTCAAATGTGCTCATGTTTACCGGAAATAAAATTTCCCTCAAAGGCTACCATTCATGATATAATTCTTCTCATGTTAAGTTCAAAATCATGATATGAGATTTGTAAATGTATATGTACAAATTTGTAACAACTTTGAAATGAAGAGATGAAACCTTTAAATGAAGTGGTTGGTCTATATATCTTTAATTACAAAATTACACTTTTCAACATACATGTTCAATTTTTCCTTTTTATTGTTGCATGTTTCTTTATGTTAAACAACAACAACAACACATTTTTAATGTCTTCATCTTCACATAAATACCTAAAATTTTTAAATGTTGAGAAAGAACGATGAAATTTATAGTTGTTTCCATCCAAAACTTTGTATATTTAATAGAAAATTAGTATTGTCAATCGCACCCCTTATCAACATCAACCACAAAAGTAATAATTGTCTTTATAAATATAATAACATATACCATTCGATGTTCACATTGCATTGTACACATGAAATTGCTAGTTATACCACTAGTGAGATGGTATTTTCTTATGGCTTGCTAAATAATACGAGAATGTTTAGTTTTGTATGATTGTTGATAGACATATTTCTTGAACCAGCACAAGAAATCTGACGATGATGGTTCATTACTAGTGTACAATCTCTTCAATTCTGAAAACTCTAGGGTGACCGTGGATAAAATTAGTTATCTATTGATTCACCCAACGTGATTTATTAGGATTAAATTCTTATAGTGTGGAAACATTTGGCACGGAACAGTTGGGAAAGATGCATCTGCATATAATTAATGTACTAAATATAGTGCTATGTGAGAGAATACTTGATATTTATGATATTCGTTTTGTTGAATGCACGTTTTTTGCTTTTCCATCAAACAAACATTCATTAAAATTGAGAGCGTTGTTATGCATATAACTACCAAAAAAATCTAATAAGTACTTTCATTAGTAAATCATTCTATGGTCACGTTCCTTGTCAGCAATTTGAAATGAAAAAATAATATCTGCTCCATCTAAAATACAGATTGTGGAAGAGCACTCATAAGCATAAGAAATTCCATCCTAGGGAGAAGGATAATGGTAGAGATAATGAACTTGTACACATAATGTCAAAACAAAATCACAGATTGAACATGACTTTGATTGCGTGCCCACCACCTGCACTAACCTTGAAGCCTTCTATCACTTCATCTTGAGAAAATCCAAAGCGATGTGTGACAAGCTTCTGTATATCAATCTTTTTAGATTGCAAGAGATCAATGCATAACCTATAAGCATTTCTGTGCCTGAATATACCAAGCACATCCAGTTCTCTGCATGGTTACAATAAACAATGTTAATTTACAGTTTTAAGATGCTTGATTGAACCTGAATTGAGCATTGATCTTTAATGAAATTTTCTTGTCTTTCTTTGGAATGTTTTTACCTCCTTACAATTGTTATAAATATTAAAATTTAATTTGTTAAAAAAATTAATGCTTATGCTTGCATAGACTAGTCTTAACTATCCATATACATACAAATTTATTATAGTTTTGTATGGTTTTTGACAAATTTATCATAGTTTTATATGGCTTTAGGAAAGTAAAGCATGAACAGTAATTAGTAGGTAGACCGTAGGATAGTTATATCATAGTGGAACGAAACAAAATGATATTATTATATTAATGTTCACAGTGACCAAAGTAGGTCAATTTGATTGAAGCACACGGTCAAGATAACAACTCCTAGGAATCTCCAATATGAAGGGGCATCTCCACAAACAAAAGAAAGAGAATAGGACAAAACGGAAGTTCAATAAAGGTATACAAAATATCTGTACACCAATATTGACGTAGAAGATCCACTAGATAGCCTTCTCCTTCGAACAAATGAAGAGGATGAGTAGACCTTGAATAATGAACTGTGTTCAGAAAGAAGTATTGAGCGGCTCAAAATCACAAGAGTCGGGACGTTGGATTTCATGGCGGCAGTAGGAATGGAAAAAATGTCAAGATGCATCTGCCATAGTCATTTCTCCTAAGCAGTGTCACAGAATTCGTCAAATGCAACCATGATGTGAAGAGGTGGGACTAAAGGGGCTTAAACAAAGGTCAAAAGAAGGCTATCCACAGTAAATGGCAGAGAAGCATAGTCAGCAAAAGGAAGCTGGTCAGAGTCTGGGAAATCCAAAACATGCAATAAGAAAGAAATTGATCCAAACATTGTCAACCACACCAGCGCCTATGACTGAAGCCAACGAAACCTCTAGATTCGAGAAAACAAAAAATTCCATTCAATATAGATGTGTCATTTGACTCTCCAAATCAATATGTATGGGGAGGAGCGAGGGGGAGAAATTGTTTTCGAGTCATTGATAAAATAAAATCTAAACTAGTGTCACACGAAATATTAAAAAAATCATGGGGCTACAGACATGTAACAACGTAAGAGTTGTTTCAAGTTTTCAACAACACCATATAAGTGGTGATGGTGAAGATTGGATGCAAAAACTACACGTTTTTGGTAAGAATATTTTCTAGTGATGAGATAGGTTGAGTTGAACCATCGTTTTCTCGATGAGTGGTGAAGAATGCAATGTATAAATTTTCTAACAAGAAAGAAAGAATTATAAAAGATGTCAACTCAGTTGCTAATGGTCAATCTTTCTATCAAAGAAGCAAAACAATCAATGCCACAATATTGTTGAATAACTGTATGTCATGTGCTCGTCTGAATTCCATCATGAACGTCACTGCAGAGCTAGCTTTACTGCCTAGTAATATCAGTTGCTGGATAATCTCCCATATTTTTATGATAAATGTCAAGGTTTGAATTATATTTATAGCTGAAAATTGTCTCAAATAGTCGGAGAAAGGCTGCTATAATATCTGGAATATTTTTGGAGAAATGCATCTTATATTACTTCAAGGAACAAAATAATTACATCAATCTTACAGAAGGGATACAAGGAAGTGTCTTTCTAAGAAAGTTAGAAAAGCTAACATTTGCACCTATGCCACAATGGGCAAAGAATGATTCTCTTTTTGGAATAGAGTTGCATATATTTGGTTCAAACAATGCAAAGCGATCCAAAACTTCCTCTAAACAAACAATAACTTTTACCTGTCATCTAATAATGAAATAGACAAATTAAAATTAAATGCTGCTTAGTCTCTTCCAAAGAGCCAGATCTGCAAACAATATTATCCTTGAAAATATATACTTTAGATTCTAGATCACATTTAAATTATAGCATTAATAAATCTTGAACTACCATGCATACACTCAAAGCATGTAGAGGTGCAACTGGAGAGTATGAACATCAATAAAAAAGCTCCCACGCGATGATTCAAGAAGACAGGCATCAAAGATTGATAAAACATTCAAAGCTAGTTGTTCATTAGCACACAGAAGCATCCTATCTTTAGGGCTCATGCTCACTATTTTAGGACTTCAATCAAATCTCTCTTAAATAACCTTCCTTTATGATATTTCCATTAAGAATATCCTCCACAATGGAAAATTCAAAATTTCAAAGACCTCAACAACCAGCATACCATGGAGAATAACCTCAACAACTAGTAGCCATGGAGAATACCTCAAGATACATATGTAAGGCCTCAATAACTGGCATATCATGGAGAATAACCTCAACATCTGAAAGCTGTGGAAAATACCTCAATAAAATATTAGAAGACCTCAGTAATTGGCATACCATGGAGAATATAAACAAGTAGCAATTATGCCTCAAGAACACATGGAGGAACTGAACAATTGGCATACTATGGAGGAAGCTTCAACAGTTCATAGACGTGGAGAATACCTCACTGGTATGTACGATGGAGAAAGAACTCAATAGCTGGCATTCAGAATATAGGAATAAATAATGTGAAGGCATGTCCAGTCTTGAGGTTTATGCATGTATGTTTGTCCATAATCATGACAAATATCAGAATTTTCACAAACATGGGTATCATTTTCAAAAATTACTTGTATGAGGTGGTCATAATTGAGATTGATTTGAAAAGTTTATTGTTTTGAATATAGGATTAAGTAGCATATAATGAATAGTTTTTGTCCAATACATATGGCATGCAACCATTAGAGACGTCAAAATGATCTCCAAAAAATGCTAGAACAATCTCACTGGTTTAATCCTCACAAGTATTTAATTATGGTCAGAAGACGATCCTCAAGCTGGTGCACTTCCTAAGGATGACATACGAAATAATGATGAAAATGGAATTGGGCTGGGTACTATTTACAGTTTCCCAGGTCTTCTAGAGCAACTTGGCTATCCTCTTCCTTTCGGTATGCTTTCTCATTGTAAAACTCAGGTTACGTTGGATGCCTATAAAGACAAAAGGAAGTTTGTGAACAAAGTTATCCCTTTTGGAAGTTCCAATAATACTCTAATCCATGATCTTCTCCTTCATTGCTTTTTGATTCAATCTTAAATCAAGGCCATAACATCTCTCATGTTTTAGAAATATTCATTTCCCTCCATGACTCCAACTTCTTTGGTGAATGCTACTTGTAATGTCCTCTTTTTCAGTTAGTTCGGTCGAAGACCTTTTGGCCTGTTTTGTCTACCCGACAGCCAAAAGGGTGTTTTCAAGGGTGACTTCGGTTTATTATTCTTTTATATGGTGCTCGAATTAAAATAAAATATCATTAAAGCACATATAATGAATTAATAAACTGTTTGGGTAACTTTGACTTAGGAAAATGTATTTAAATAAAATTAATAAATTATTTAAATGCAATTCCTAGCCTAAAGTGCGACTTGCTTGGGTATGTTTGATTAAACCCAAAAATGCGACCCACTTAGAAAAGGAAAATAATTAATTAATTATTAATTATTGGGTTTGGCCAAAAAAGTGCGACTTGGAGATTTGGAGGGTTTTTTGGCTATATGAAGAAAATGCGACTTGGGGAAAGGGCATTCAGTTTATTATCATTTTTACAGAGCAGTGAGCACAGAGCTTTTGCAGACAAAATCCAAGGACGGAAACCCTCTGGATTATTACTCTTGCGGACGGAAACCCCAGGAGCAGTGAGAGAAGATTCCACCCAGGGATCTTCATTGTTTACACAGGTTATTTTCATTTCAGCAGTGTCAGATAGAGAAATAAATTGCAGCAGTGGGCATTCAGGCAACATCAGGAGTGGGGCGACTTGTTCTACAGTTGATGTATGCATTATCAGAGGTATTTTTCATGATAGTTAATTGTTATACATTTCAGCCATATATATATGCCAAATCGATTTGACTGGGATTCATTCTGGCTGAGTTTTTGGGTAGTATCTGTATTCTTCCATCTGCAGATTTCTATATGTGTTTGCCCTAATTATTTATCATTAGAAATCAATGTTGAATGTATGGCTGCGTTATTAATGAAGAAATCAAGCATTTAAACCCTAGGCGCCATTTCTATATGTACCCGGTTTGCGGGAATTTGCAGTATTTTAATTGTTAGGCAGTGTGAGAATATTATTTCATGGGTTTATTTGATATTACCAGTTCAGCTCCATACCTGAGCAATATATAAAAAAAAAAAAAAAAAAAAATCAGACAAAACGGGTTTGGGATCTTTCAGTGGTATCAGAGCAGTGTATCCTCCCAGCCTGTGTGGGAAGGAACAGCCAGGGTATTAAAACAGAAATCAGCCTTGAATGCATCACAGAGAGGACGGTACACATAGATACTACACCCGCAGACGAGCACGGCTCGAAGCTGGTATTGCAGGTGGTGACAGAATGGAACATTTGGGCGAGAGACCTGAGAGTCCTCGAGAGGAGCATGCAGATCCAGATAGGAATTTTATTCGGGATATGGCAGCCACACAGAGGCAGTTATTACAGACCATGGAGCGCATGGGTACTACTTTGGACAGGTTGGCACTGGATAGGCCGCGGGACAGGCATGGCAGGAGGGATAGATCCGTATCAGTTGCCAGTAGCTACAGGGGTCATAGCAGATCACCTTCAGAGCTTGGGAGTGTTAGGGGATCGCCACGCCGTGAGCGGAGGCATACCCATACAGATGAGAGGAGACCTACACGGACGGCAGATAGGCCCATGCAGCCTAACTTCTTGCCTAGAGGTGACCCACCAGAGATTGAGGGACGGCCGGTAGAAGCAGCTTTCCCGGATACTATCATGGCAGTCAGTGATGAGTGGAGGAGTTTGCCACAGCATGTGAGGGATGCATTTCCCCTCCCACAGTATTGTGCTCAGAGGAGAGACAGTATGAGGACTGGACAGGATAGGAGACCTAGAGCACAACAGAACAGAGATTTGCAGCAGGTTACCAATAAGGTAACCCTTTCCACTTTTGATGGTAGTGGAAAGATCAGTGCCAGGGCTTGGATTCACAAGCTCGACACCTACCTTACCCTCAAGCCCATGAGGGAGCAGGAGGCCATACAGTTTGCTACATTGCACCTTGAGGGGGTGGCTTATGATTGGTGGCACCATGGGTTAGTTACGCAGGGTCATGAGCTTCTACATTCATACAGGGATTTCAGTGATAGATTGATTGCGAGATTTGATCGCAAGGATGTGGAGTTATATTACAGGGATTTAGCACAGCTCAGACAGAGTGGACATGTTGATTCTTACATCAACGAATTTCAGCGGATAGCCGTTATGGTTCCAGAGATGCCTGAGAAGAGGGTAGTGATGTTATTCATCGAGGGCCTCCATGACAGGATGAGAGGATTGGTCAAGGCTCTTAAGCCTAGGACATTGCATGATGCCATTCAGACGGCATTGGACTTGGACACATCCCCCACTTCCTATCAGCCCAATAAGAAGTTTCCCACGAGCTCCAGGCCATTTCAGCGCTCTACCGCTCCGCGAAAGTGCACCACCTCCTAAGGTGGATCAGGAGACTCGTAACGAGTTAAGGAGGAAGAAGCTTTGCTTTCATTGCAAAGACCATTGGGAGCCTGGACATCGTTGCCTTGGTAAAGGCAAGGTGCATCTCATTGAGGTGATTTCAGATGGAGAGGATGATCACTCGCCAGGTACAGATGTAGAGGATGAGGGCGGTGACCATGATGCACAGGGGGAGCAGCCCCAAATAGAGCTTGGCGAGGGCGAGGCATTGGATTCATCCGATGTTACTATTGCCACACTTTCAGGCGTTCCTAGGTACCATCCCTTTCGTCTGAAGGGAGTGCTTAAGGGGCAGCGGATTGTTTGTCTGGTTGACAGTGGAGCTACGCACAACTTCATTGATGAGGGGTTGGCGGCGAAGCGAGGATTACAGGTTGAGGAATTTGATGGGTTTAGTGTACGGGTGGCAGATGGATTTGCTATCAGTTGCACTAAGAGGATTCCACGACTTAGTATTCAGATGGGGGACTATACATTGACCGATGACTTCTATGTTATTGGACTTGGTGAGATTGATACAGTATTGGGTATTCAGTGGTTCTGATCCTCGGCGAGATATGTGCAGGATTTCCGCAGGATGGAGTTAGAGTTTATGGTGGATAAGAAGAAGATTGTGCTTCGGGCTCTTTCTGACGGTGGGCCTAGAGTTGTTTCAGCACGCAGGATGGAGTCTATAGCGAGACATGGAGAGATTGCATGGGCAGCCCAGTGTTTCATTTCGTCCAAATCTTCTTCAGACGATGAGCAGCCTTATCATATTGACATCCAGTCCATACTGGATAAGCACGGTTCAGTGTTTGGTGACATCCTCCAGGTAGACCACCAGATAGAGGGTTTGAGCACGTTATAGAGCTTGAGGAGGGTGCTAAGCCCGTGATGACTACGCCTTATCGCCATCCCAAGACATACAGGATGAGATAGAGAAGGCCATTAGAGAGCTCTTGGAGATGGGACACATCCGTCCTAGCTCTAGTCCTTTTTGCTTCTTCAAATGGTGTTGGTAAAGAAGAAAGATGGGACCATGAGGATGTGCATTGACTATCGTGCACTTTGACAAGAAAACCATCAAAAACAGGTATCCCATTCCCTGCATTGATGAGTTGTTGGATGAACTGCATGGATCTATCTACTTCTCGAAGATTGATCTTCGATCAGGCTACCACCAGATTAGAGTACGGGATGAGGATATCCATAAGACAGCCTTCAGATGTCACTATGGGCACTATGAGTTCTTGGTGATGCCATTCGGACTCACTAATGCGCCTGCCACATTTCAGTCATGTATGAACCATCTCTTCAACAAACAGTTGAGGCAGTTTGTATTGGTGTTTTTTGATGATATTCTGATTTATAGCAGGACATGGGGTGATCATTTGAGGCATCTTGATGAGGTACTTAGCATAATGGAGACTCAGTCTTTGTTTGCTAAGATGTCCAAGTGTGAATTTGGGCTTACAGAGATACTGTATCTTGGGCATGTCATTGGGGCCAATGGGGTCAAGGTTCATCAGGAGAAGATACAGGCAATGCAGGATTGGCCACCACCCAAGAATATCTCTGACTTGCGAGGATTCTTAGGGTTATGTGGTTATTACAGGAGGTTCGTGAAGGGCTATTCCCAGTTGGTAGCTCCGTTGACAGATCTTACACGGAAGGGTGCATTCAGTTGGTCAGATGAGGCACAGGTGGTATTTGAGAAGCTTAAGGTAATTATGAGCACCTGTCCAGTTTTGGCTCTTCCAGATTTCTCACGGCCCTTCATTTTAGAGTGTGATGCTTCGGGATTGGGGATTGGTGCAGTTCTTATGCAGGATCGTCATCCTATTGCCTTTGAGAGCCGGAAGCTGAGAGATAATGAGAGACTGTATTCCACTTATGATAAGGAGATGCTTGCCATTATGCATGCCTTGGCAAAGTTTAGACAGTATTTGGTGGGTGGAAAATTTGTGGTGAGAACCGACCACAACAGTTTGAAATATTTCCTGGAACAAAAAGAACTCAATGAGAGGCAACAAAAATGGGTCAGCAGGATCCAGGCATATGATTTTGACATTGAGTATGTCAAGGGGACGAAGAATGTAGTGGCTGATGCACTTTCCAGGAAACCCCATCTCGCTGTCCTATGTTCGTTGAGCGAGATTTCAGCAGATTGGAAATCTCAACTGTCAGTTGAATATTCCAAAAACACGTGGGCATGTGATATTATGGATGGAAAAATTCAGGATGATCGGTATAAGGTAATGACTGATTTGATTTTGTATAAGGGCAGAATTTACCTAGTTCCTGAATCTAAACTTAAAGAGAAGATTATGCATGCTTTCCATGATACACCACTGGCAGGACATCCAGGTATTTTAAAACATACGGGCGAGATTAGAGAGAGATTCTCTGGAAGGGTCTCGAGGATGATGTCTGCGCCATGTCCCGTAATAGTGAGTGTATGACTTGTCAAAAAACAAGTCGAGCATACTTTCCCAAAGCAGGTTTGCTACAGCCATTGCCAGGTTCCGGAACAAAAATGGGAGAGTATTTCTATGGATTTCATTACGAGTCTTCCCGTGGTGCGAGGAATGATCGCATTTACGCCGTAGTGGATCGGTTGACAAAATATGCACACTTTTTTCGCTGTCCCTACCAGCTTTAAGGCACCTCATGTGGCTGATTTGTTCTTCCGTCGATATTCGAGGTTGCATGGGCTCACAGAAGAACATAGTTAGTGGCCAAGGATAGCGAGGTTTATGAGCATATTTTGGCGGGAGCTTTTCCGTCTGGTCTGCCACACCGAGGCGACTCCTAGCACCGATTATCACCCTCGGACGGATGGGCGAGACAGAGATTGTGAACAAATGGATAGAGGGTTCTTTCGCAACTATGTTGCGGGACAGCGAAAGGCATGGGTTAAGTTGTTGTATTTATGCGAGTATTGCTATAACACCACTTACCATATGTCCATTGGTATGACTCCATTCCGAGCTCTGTATGGATATGATGCGAGATCCTTTGTTGATATGGCATTTGGGGATAGTAGAGCTCCCAAAGCTCAGGAGAGTTTACAGGATATTCGGGAAATCCTTAAGGTGCTTAAGGAAAACATGCAGCGGGCCCAGAATCAGCAGAAAATATATGCAAATAGGCACCGAGTGGAGAGATCATTTGAGATAGGGGATTTGGTTTTCTACGACTTCACCTTACAGCAAAGTACTCTCAAGAAGAGTGGGGCTGAAAAGCTCAAACCGAGATTTTATGGGCCATACAGGGTGTTGAGGAGAGTTGGTGAAGTGGCATATGAGCTGGAGTTACCTTCTGAGAGTAAGATACATAATGTTTTCATGTGTCTTGCTTGAAAAAGGCTTTGGGCGAGAACATTATTTCTTCTGATTTGCCACCTGGATGAGGAAGGGAGATTAGACCTAGTGCCGAGGGAGATCTTGGACAACCGAGAGAGGAGACCGAGGAATAGGGTCATTCGGGAGTTCTTGGTGAGGTGGAAGGAATTGCAGAGAGGAGGATGCTACATGGGAAGGTGAGATTATATTACAAAGATCTCATCAGCTCTGATTCTTGGGACAAGCAATCTCGGGAAGGAGGACTCCAGTAATGTCCCTCTTTTTCGGTTAGTTCGGTCGAAGACCTTTTGGCTGTTTGTCTACCCGACGGCCCAAAAGGGGTGTTTTCAAGGGTGACTTCGGTTTATTATTCTTTTATATGGTGCTCGAATTAAAATAAAATATCATTAAAGCACATATAATGAATTAATAAATTGTTTGGGTAACTTTGACTTAGGAAAATGTATTTAAATAAAATTAATAAATTATTTAAATGCAATTCCTAGCCTAAAGTGCGACTTGCTTGGGTATGTTTGATTAAACCCAAAAATGCGACCCACTTAGAAAAGGAAAATAATTAATTAATTATTAATTATTGGGTTTGGCCAAAAAAGTGCGACTTGGAGATTTGGAGGGTTTTTTGGCTATATGAAGAAAATGCGACTTGGGGGAAAGGGCATTCAGTTTATTATCATTTTTACAGAGCAGTGAGCACAGAGCTTTTGCAGACAAAATCCAAGGACGGAAACCCTCTGGATTATTACTCTTGCGGACGGAAACCCCAGGAGCAGTGAGAGAAGATTCCACCCAGGGATCTTCATTGTTTACACAAGTTATTTTCATTTCAGCAGTGTCAGATAGAGAAATAAATTGCAGCAGTGGGCATTCAGGCAACATCAGGAGTGGGGCGACTTGTTCTACGATTGTATGCATTATCGGAGGTATTTTTCATGATAGTTAATTGTTATACATTTTAGCCATATATATTTGCCAAATCGATTTGATCGGGATTCATTTCGGTGAGTTTTGGGTAGTATCTCGTATTCTTCCATCTGCAGATTTCTATATGTGTTTACCCTAATTATTTATCATCAGAAATCAATATTGAATATATGGCTGCGTTATTTATGAAGAAAAAAAACAGAATTAAAATAGAAATAAAATAAGCATGCAATCACAAGATAAACCCAAGATTTAACGTGGTTCACCCAATTTGGGCTACATCCACCAAAACAAGCCAACCTTCTCCTTTATTCAGTCTGAGGAATACAATACAATTCTCTTTTTTCATATTCTAAAAAGAGTAAATCCATGCACATATATATAACTTGTGCACCTCTTTGTAAAAGTTTGTTTCAACCACAAGCAACCTAAATATAACATGCTTATAAATAAGACATGCATATAAATAAGATAAACATAAAATAACAACTCCCGTCTATTAATAAGACAATACTATTTTTATCCATGGCCATGCATTCCTCCCAAAAATCAAGGAAAAAAACAAACTGCCACTTCAACTTGTAATTAGACTCCACATCTTCAACAATCTCCCACTTGGAGACTAACTGCTGCAACCCACTATTACAGACTCATCCTCGGACTCTTCTCTAACTTGTTTCTCTTCTTCAAGATCAATCTTGAAGACCTATCAAAAGCTGAACAACCTTCCAGCTTCTCTTTTGTCACCGCCTTTGTCAACATATCAACAAGATTCTGACTTGTATGGATCTTCTCCAACATCAATTGTCCATCCTCCAAAACTGATCTAATGAAGTGATACCTGAGTTGTATATGTTTGGTTCTCGAATGGAATGTTGAGTTCTTGGCAAGATGAATTGCACTCTGGCTATCATTAAATAACCTGTAATCCTCTGCTTCTTTCCCAACTCTTCCATGAACCATTTGCATCCATATCATCTCCTTGCTTGCTTTTGTAGTAGCAACATACTCTGCCTCTGTAGTAGACAAGGCAACAATCTTCTGCAGTTTAGAAATCCAACTAACTGTCGTGCCACCAACAATGAATACATAACATGTGGTGCTCCTCCTACCATCCAAATCTCCAGCCATGTCTTGCATCAACATATCCATGTAAGGAAACCTCTGACCCTCCATAGCACAATTGCTACTATTGGTCCCTCTCAAGTATCTGAGAATCCACTGGACTGCATTCCAGTGCTCCTTTCTTGGATTACTCATGTATCTGCTGACAACTCCCACTACATGGGCAATGTCTGGTCTTGTGCATACCATAACATACATCAAACTTCCAACTGCTGAAGCATATGGAACTCTAGACATATATTCAATCTCTTCATGTGTTTTAGGACATTGTTCTTTACTCAACTTGAAGTGCCCTACCAATGGTGTACTTACTAGTTTTTGCATCCTGCATCCTAAACTTGTCCAACACCTTGTTCACATACTCTTCTTGAGACAAAGTCAATATTTTACTCTTTTTGTCTCTATTGATTCTCATGCCAAGAATTTTCTTTGTTGCACCTAAATCCTTCATGGCAAAATGTATTGGCTAATTGTCTCTTTAGCTCATTTATATCCTGCATGTTTGACCCTGCCACAAACATGTCATCCACATACAACAACAAGATAATATAGGTGTCATTATCTAGTCTCTTAAAATAAACACAGTGATCAAAATGACATCTAGAGTAACCTTGTTCTATCATGAACCTGTCAAATCTCAAATACCATTGTCTTGGAGCTTGCTTAAGGCCATACAAGATCTTCTTCAATCTGCACACCAATTTCTCCTTCCCCCTGACTTCATATCCTTGTGGCTGCTCCATATAAATTTCTTCCTCCAAATCACCATGAAGAAAAGCAATTTTTACATCTAATTGTTCAAGATGCAAATCTTCCACAGCTACCAAACTTAAAACAATTCTAATGGAAGTCATTTTAACAACAGGAGAGAAAATTTCATCAAAGTCTATACCTTTTTCTATGTGCAAATCCCTTCACAACAAGTCTTGCCTTGTACCTCTTTTTGTCACCTTCTTCTTCCTTCAACCTGTAAACCCACTTGTTCTATAATGCTCTCTTTCTGACAGAGCAGTGAACCAAATCCCAAGTTTGGTTGTGATCCAAGGAGTCCATCTCCTCATCCATACCATGCTCCCACTTTTTTCATGTTTCTACCTGCATTGCTTCTTCAAAACTTTTTGGTTCTCCACCATCTGTCAATAAACAATAGTAAAGCTCATACGAAGATAATCGTGCAGGAGGTTTACTTACCCTAGTAGAATGTCTCACAAGATTTTCTGGATTTTGAGGCTCTTGTTGTTCTTGTTGATTTTGATCTACAAATCAACACCGATAATGTGCCAGGATTGATGCCAACTTGTTGATTTTCCAGCCCTTTGAGCACTTCTCTATCTTTTATCTCATCAAGTGCTACATACTCAGACTTTTCTAGCTTCTTATCTTGTAGTTGTTCCTTGTACATAACCCTTTCATTGAAAATAACATCCCTACTCCTAATGATTTTCTTCTCATCCAAACTCCACAACCGGAATCCAAAATCATCAATGTGCATACCCAATGAAAGTACATTTCTTTGACTTAGCTTCTAGCTTGGTCCTATTCTCTTTATCAATGTGAACAAATGCTTCACAACCAAAAACTTTCAGAAAAGAATAGTTTACCTCCTTACGGTCCAAGCCTCCTCTGGTACTCCACCTTCCAAAGCACTTGAAGGTCCTCTGTTTATCAAGTAAACAATAATATCTACAACATCCACCCAAAGCTGTAAGGGCAATCCAACATGCAATCTCATGCTCCTTGCACGCTCCATGATAGTCATGTTCATTCTTTCTAACACACCATTTTGTTGTGGTGTTCTAGGAACTATCTTCACCCTATGGATTCCATTATGTGAACAATAGTTATTAAATTCATTGTTGCAGTACTCTCCACCATTATCTGATCTGAGACACTTCAACTTCAAACTGTTTCATTCTCAACCAAAGCTTTCCACTTCTTGAAAGTATTAAATACATCAGATTTCTTCTTTATACAGTAAACCCAAACCTTCCTAGTAGCATCATCAATAAAAGTAACATAATACCATGAACCACCAAGAGAAGATACTTGAGCCGACCCCACACATCCATATGAACAAGCTCTAACTTGTGCTCCTTCTTGGTTGATCCAACCTTGAGAAATCTCACACACTTTTGTTTCCCATACACACAATGCTCACAAAAGTCCAGGTCTATGTTTTTCAAATCTGACAACTTTCCCTATGAATGTAAAATCTTCATCCCCTTCTCACTCATATGGCCAAGTCTGTGATGCCATAGAGTTGTGTCTATACCTGTAGTAGCTAAAATAGAAGATGGATCAGTACTAACAGTGGATAAATACAAAGTACCTACTTTCTTACCTCTTGCTACCACAAGAGAACCCTTGGTAACTTTCCAAGAATCTGCTTTGTAAATATAACCATACAACCCTCATCTCCTAATTGCCTACAAAAATTAGATTCCTCCTCAAGCTAGGAACATGCCTGACATTCTTCAACACCCAAGTGTTACCATTATGCAATTTAACATGAACACTTGCCTTTTCCAACAATGTTACATGGCTCATCATCACCAAGATATACCTGCCCAAAATTCCCTTGAACATAATCTTGAAAATATTATCTATGAGGAGTTGCATGAAATGAAGCACCAAAATCTAAAACCCAAGATTTTGATTTACTATCTAAAGAAAGAATAAGAGCATCTTGTAACACATCACCTGCTACGTTTGCCTCTTTGCTCCCTTCTTGTTGATCTTTCCCTGATTTTAAAGACCAACAATCTTTCTTTGCATGTCCTGCTTTTCCACAATTCCAGCATACCATCCTACTTCTAGATTTAGATCTGCCCTTCTTAGACTTTCCACGGTGTCCAGGACCTTTTTTTTTTCCTTTTGTCTTCCCTGTTCTCTACACTCAAAGCATTACCAGATGACTCACCTGTGCTTTTTCTTCTCATCTCTTCACTAAGAATCACACCAATAACATCATCAAACTTTAAAGTGTTTGAACTAGAAACAAAATTACTCACAACCATAACCAAAGTATTCCAACTTTCAGGCAATGAGCACAAAATCAAAAGAGCCCTAACTTCATCATCAAAACTTACTCCTACTAGAGCTTAATTGATTAGTAACCATGTTGAATTCATTCAAATGATCATTTATTGAATCACCTTCTGACATCTTCATATTAAACAAACTTTTCATGAGAAATACCTTATTGGAGGTTGAGGGTTTTTCATACAATTTACCCAATTTTTCCATTAGATCTACCATTGTCTTTTCCGTAGAAATATTGAAAGCTACCATAGCTTCCAGGCACAACCGTATCGTTCCCAGTGCCTTCCGATCAAGAACATCCCATTCTTCATCTTTCATAGCTGATGGCTTCAAAGCTTTCCCTTTCAATGGTAGATAAAGATCTTTCGATATAGGTAGTCCTCCACTTGCATCTTCCATAGCTGAAAGTTTTGGCCGTTAAACTTCTCAACCTGAACTTGCTATCTTTTGTCATTGCTCCCACTCAAACAAGAAACCCTCCTGTGAGCTTTTTTTGCCAAAACAAAATCCTGCTCTGATACCAGTTGTTAGGATCGAAACACAGATGAGCAATAAAACAAATTAAAACAGAAATAATATAAGCATGCAATCACAAGATAAACCCAAGATTTAACGTGGTTCACCCAATGTGGGCTACATCCACCAAAAACAAGCTAGACTTCTTCTTTATTCAGTCTTGAGGAATACAATACAATTCTCTCTTTTTCATATTACAAAGAGTAAATCCATGCACATATATATAACTTGTGCACCTCTTTGTAAAAGTTTGCTTCAACCACAAGCAACCTAAATATAACATGCTTATAAATAAGATAAACATAAAAATAACAACTCCTTCTATTAATAAGACAATGCTATATTTATAATGATAAAATAAAAATAACAAACTCCACTTCAACTATTAATAAGACAATGCTATTTTTATCCATGGCCATGCATTCCTCCCATTCAAATCAAGTCTTCTTGTTCTTTCTTCCAAGTTAGCCACTTCAACTCGGTAGTTAGCTCCACATATTCTACATCAACTGTAGTTTTCAACACCTACATAGGCTGGAGGAATATTGTCAAATATGGATAGTGTGTTTTCTTAAGGAAAATATCATGGAATAATAAATTCATCTTGGTACTGTAGTTTATATGCAATATGCATTTTGGTTCTGATTTGATTTGGATGGTCCAAGAGACCTGTAGAAAAGATTGAAAAGCATTCAGAGCGAATTAAATCTTCAATTACAACTCATAGGCCTTGATGAAGACTCTATTATACATTAAAAACAATAATCACATCCTCTGCCCTCGGTCAGCACTCTTTCATTACTGTCAATATGCAAGAGCTTAAAGACAACTTGAAAATAAAGTAGTTTCCATCATTGCCTCTGCCTTCGCCAGATGAAATCAACACACAGAAAATAAAGAAAATATTATGTAGCTTTCTATAAATGTTTCAATGACGTACTAAAGAAGACATCTTTCAATGGTGATGTTTTCTAAAGGTATTCTGCCAGTACCTTGTAGCTGCAGCAGTCAAAGGAAGTGTCATCTTATCATGAAGCATCCCGACTAAACAAACTTTTCCTCCAGATTTTGTGACCTTTAATGCTGTTGTCATTGTTTTTGTTGTTCCGACACATTCAAAAGTTGCATCGATTAGGCCCCCATGGCACTATGTATTGCCTTATATTCATCATCACAATTCTGTACATGTCATGGGAAAATAAACTGTTATTAGAATAGGCTATGCATTATATACTACTTGATCTAAGCACTCAAAGAGACTTTTGAAACACCCTTTCTGTTATGAGATTAATATATTGGAAAATGAAAAGATATCCTACATAGCAGCAGTAATATAATCCAATGGCGATCACACATTGGTTTCAAAATAATAGCATTATCCAACATATCGGTGTGCGAAGATTCAGTATTGCAGCAGCAATCCAATCCAATGGCAAAAACAATATTCACAATAATACAGATATGCAAATGACGGTGTGAGATTTGAAAAGGCAATTGACAGAAGTTTGAAAGTAGAGTCGCATCCAAGAAACCGAACTATAAAAATTGAAAATAAGAATTCCAGAATTGATGCCCTACAATGGACTACCTAGTATCTATATATAGCTAACATTATATTGGGGTATTCTTAGATTCTAATGAAGCCGAATACCTAGAAAATAGCAAATCTAGAATCCACCATTGACTGGTCAAAGGCTTTGTGCACCACAAGTCGGCTACTCCATAACCTGACATTACATATGATAACAAGTGAATGACTAGAAGGGAACATGCCCTCCCTTCAAAAAAATTGTTTCCCTCCATGTTTAAGAAATGCTTATGCTTTTGGAAAAGTTATCTTCTCAAATCATGTATTCCACCAGTAGGTTTCTCCATTTTATGAGATATTTAGAAATAGCATTATTTCACATTTTCTTCAATCTCCGATCAATAACTGCTCGTGGTTCCTTGATAATTCTTCCTTCTTCATTCATATATGGAACCTTTGTTCGAACCAGAAGTCTATCCCAAGTGACATTCAAGCTTTAGTTTGTAAGCAAGGCTGCCAAAATTGTGTAATGTTCTATAGGGGCAATAAAACTTGAGTCAACCTGTTGTGTTTCTCTTTCCAGAGGGGCAATTACTTGTATGGCTGAAAAGAGGGAAAAACCAATCATCTGTTTACTATGAAACTAAACGAGAAAAGAATTCCAATAACACAGTAGTAAATGTATACCACATTAAAGCATATTATGATATGAGAATAATCACTTCTTTATTTATAGATAGTGCTCAATAAAAGCTGCTCAGTATAGGGAGGGACTGGTACTCAGCACCCTTACCCCAACGTACATCATGCTATTTATATGACAAGAAGACCTGACGGTTTTCAGTTAAACAGAACTGTCAACAACTAAACATAACAAAAGAGAAGCATTGACTCATTACAGTACTACCTAATGCCATTATCACCATCATTAACAACATAACGTTGGATTTTACAACATTTAATTAACAATACACTGACAATAATACTAATATGACTGTCTACATTATCCCCCACCATAAAATATGTCAGAATCCCTTCTGACAGCCCAAATACAACATGTTAAAACTGAGAATGAAGAGGAAAGGCAGAAGACATTCCTGAAGGAGTTGTTGCTTTTGTAGAGATTGTTGCTGCTGAAACTTCCAGATACCATTGCTAAAAATACTTGTGTCTGTACATTCACTGTAGCAGTGTGTACAATCACTTCAGCAGTTCCTATGTTCACTGTAGTAATCTGTACAATCACTGTAGTTGGTCATACGTTTAATGTAGCACGTACAACACTGTAGCATAAAACCATATCATGTATGACACTAGCAAAACAATGTAGCATGCACGTTACTGTAGGAAAACACAGTTGCACGTATGGTACTGTAGCAAATAAAACATAGCAACACACATTACTGTAGCATGTACATTTATGTAGCAAAACATCGTAGCACATGCAGCAGTGTAGCAAAAACACTGTAGCATGTAGGACATTGTAGTTTAGAACGACATTGTATCACTATAATTCTATAAATGAGTTAGACCATTGTACAGTTCATATCCAAGGATGTACCTTCTAGTAGAGGCATATGGTGGTGTGGTGTGAGTGGGGGTGTACAACATAGTTAAAAAACATACTCAAAATTTCTCAGCAACCTAACATTTGACTCGAACTTGGGACTCGGGAGTTTCTAGAAAAGTACTTAGCATTACTCGGCAAATTTATCACTACTTTTAAAAACATATAAATTCATAAAATAAACTAAAATAAAATGTAAAACATTGTTAAATGACATGAGAAATGAATGTAGAGAATGCCATAAGTATATTTTCTATTAATTTTTGACCAAAAAGAGTACAAAGTACAAAGTTACAAACTACAATGCTCATAGAGTCATATGAAATATGAAATATACATATTACATTTCATCAGGTGCACCTAAAATAAGTTTTTTGCACTTGCCTCGTGGAAGTGGAAGGTAAAGATTCCTCCTCTGCAACACCAACATCATCATCCACAAATATATCATTTGAATCCTCACCAACTCCTCCTAATGCCCCTAATGCTATTGCTTCTTTTGCCTCCATCTCTCCATCTGCTATCTCCTCCATGGTAAACATGGGTTCCACATCATCAACAATCCATTAGTTGTATGGATCGGTCTCATACAAGTCAACTGTGTAATCGTTCCTAAGCGGACATTTTAAAATAATTCTGGATTTACTAGAAACCCTTAGGGAAGAATTAATAAAATTTGAAATTTATAGCAAACCCTAATGGAAAAATCTGAAATGCTGGAATTACTGATAAACCCTTGGAAAAAATACAAAATTTGTATAGAAAATGACAGCCGTAAAATAAACACTGAAAACAATAATTTTTATTTAATTTTCAACCCAAAATTTCAGAGAAATAACAGCTGACCGTACACATGAAAATTTCTGGTAAATGGCATCCCGGATGGCTGGAAAAATGCCTGAAAAGCTGGAAAACATAGTTCGGAAGGTAATGCTGGTTAATAAGGCTATACGAATCACTATAGTTGTCATACGGATTGTTGTAGAAATCGTAAATACGGAATATTGTAGCAGTTGTATGGAATACTGTAGTAGGCTTCAAAATTTAGGAAATCTTCAATATCTTCACCAAATCTCACAAACCAACATAATTCTGCAACTATTCAGCATAAATGTGACCTCTAAATGAAATCACCAAGAAGATATTGAGGGTTTTCGTCCCCAAAATCTTTTACAACTATAAGGGTTTTCATCCTTATATATCGATGATCGATGAACTAGAAGGCTCAATCATTTTACCCTTTTATTTTATTTTTACTTTTCCCTTTTCTCACCCTTTTCTTTTATTTCTAATAATAATAAAGTAATATTAAGTTGTCACTTTTTTTAATAAAAATAAGTCACTTAGACAACTTAAAATATTAACTTTATTATTTTTTACTTATTTTAAAAAAGGGACATGACAGTCCACCCTTCCCAAAAATTGCTTGTCCTCGAGCAATGTTGGTTCAACTTTTACTTCTCCACTCTGATCCTTTTTGTCAATGTCAAGATCCCAAATCAATCTCAGGAACTCTTCACCATGCTTTTGCTGCACCACTCTGATACAACTGGAAGCTGAAAAGCCTAGATCCCAAATCATCCTTGGGAATTGGTGTGACCAATTGCCCAAATTTTCAAACTGTGGGAAAACTTCAGCAAACTCTTCCATTCTGGAAATTTCAAACTTAACCGGAAGCTGTTGAAAGTAGCAAGTAGGACCACCATCATGCTTACATTGTGCTTCTCTGATACAAGTAGAAGCCGGTAATCCTTTATCCTCCTTAATGTTGTTAAGCACTCCTCTTCCACATAGATTCAACTTATTACAAATGGTAGTTACCGTTCCAATGTTAAGAGATATAACTGAATCAACATCAATATAAGAAGAGAAAACTGATGTTGCCCTATCTAGCAAACCACTAATCTTGTAAGGAGGACAGCCCTCTACCAACTTACCACTATTCACAAAGTCATATGAAAACATAGTTTGGATGATTGCATTCCAAACTTCATATCTGTAACCCACCTGAAAGCTTTGACTTGCTTCCAAAAGAGAGTTCAAATCACCTTGTGTAAGGGCTGGAAATAAGTTAGAACCGCCACAATTCCCCTGGAATCTCTCCCCATTCAGTACTAGGGTGGCTGCAATGATGATTCTCTTCAACTGAAACCTTTCTCCAACCTTTTCTGTCAAGGATATTCCCTTAAATTGTGCAAACTTGCAGCTGTTCATGACTGATAACAGTAGTTCCAGGCCTGATATTTTCAAGATCAGCAACATGACAATGGTATAACAGCTGCAAAACTGAAACTTCCTTGCAAAAAACAAAAATGTGAGCAATGTAGAGGCTGAGAACCACCATACAAGGACTGAAAATACTCCATTAACAGTTACAAACTGAAAATTCCTCCTTCCCATGACTAGAAACACCTGTATGGCTGCAAATGATGCCATGTAATAGCTGGGAATGATGATGATAGCAAACCCAAAGCTGGACATTATGTGGACAGCAGTCTTTGTCATGTTTCTTGTGCAACATAGTTGCAAAATGTGAGCATCATTTCTTCCTCTTATACCTGGTTTGTATTCTTGTGAAAATGAATCTGAATTTGAGCTTCTTTCATCAAACTCCTTGACATCCTTGAAGTGCCTTTGTGCTGTGTCAACAGCTTCCTCTATATGAAAGATGCCTTGAAACACTACCTCCTTTTCCTTGGGCTGTGACCATGGCATGCTCAAAATTATGCTCATCGCTTCTAGATTGCTGCCATAATACTTACCTTGTGTTCCAAAGATTCTTACCATGACACCCCAAGTTGTACCTTTTGGCAAATAGCATGGATCAGATTGTATGTGGGCTGTAAAATGACTGTAACAGTCATATGTTGCTCAAAATTTCTCTCTAAACAGCAATGTGTAGGCTGGAATACTTGCACTTAGTGATCCCAATAGGTGAGACCTCCTACACACAACATCCAACAAAGAAATTTTCCTCATACCTGCAGATCTATAGCTGCTCATGAAAGATATCATCACTCCAAAACATGAATTTATCAAAATGATCAATAGGAACATAGTACCCTGGCTGCAAAACTGAGTCCCTTTATTCCAAATCAAAAAATGTAAAGGCTGGAAACCGCCCTGTACTAGCTGAGAACGCTTCAACAATGGTAATGGGCTGAAAACTCCTCCACCATGTGACCAAAAACCCTTCTATGACTGCAAAGAAAGTATGGAAGAGGCTGGAAATATTGAGAACAACAGATCTAAGGTTGGAAACCACATTCATATTGGCCCTTGGTTCATGTTTCTTGCAGCCAACACTTATCCCTACCATGTATAGTTGGTGACTTCCAACAAGAAAGCCCCATTTTGCAAATATCTCATTTGGTGGCCACCTTAGGAGTGTAATATTGAGTATATCCAAAACAGACCAAACATTATCATATTGAACTAGGTAGCCGATACGGCTAGAAACAGGGCTGGGAGCGGGAGCGGGAGAGGCTGGGAGCGGGAGCGGGCTGGGAGCAGCGGCGAGCAGAGTGTGGAAACGGCCGGGTACATTTTGATTTTTTTCTTATGTTCATCTTTTTTTGCTCTTTCTATTTAACTTTTAATTTTCATTGTTCAATCCATAGTAGAAAAACTTCGCCAAATCCAAATACTCGCTTAGGACCCCCAAAAAAAAACTGGCAAAAACTCACCAATATTCGACCAATACTAAGGGAATACTCAACTTAAAAATACGCAAATTTCTTTAAAAAACATAAATTTTAAGCAACACATAGCTACAAAATGTATCAAATGAGCCTATAAAATGTTGGAGAAGTGTTTTCTATTAGATTTGAATACAAATACAATACAAAATCACATCATCATGCGAATACAACAATCAATCGATAAGTAATATGAATTTATGATGATTGACATTGAAAAATATCATCATAAATTTCATATCTATCATGCAAGTTACAATATACAATAAATTACATTTTCTCTTCCCCAATTTAGAGAAATATGGGGTCTAGTGCCTCTACTAGTCCCCACACTCATCATGCGTCTCCACGCTCCTCCTGAAGAGGCCGTGAATCGCTCGATCCTGGAACTAGATGGTGGTGCTGGTGGTTCCTCTGCTGCATGTTGGAGATCACCTCCAAAGATTTCATCCAATCCAATATCTCCTCGAGTCCTACTAGTGCTTCTCCCTCCATAGCCTCCCTCTTAAAAGAAGCAATCTCGTCCATTGTGAACGCAGGGTTTTCCTCTTCTTGCCCAGTCCACTCACTGTATGGATCTATCTCATCCAAATCAATGAGCTCCTCTGATGTGGCCTCAACTTTTTTTGTGCGAAGCCGGAGATTGTATTGCACAAAAACCAAGTCGTTGAGCCTTTTTTGAGTCAATTTGTTGCGCTTCTTCGTGTGATTATCATTGAACAAAAAAAACTCTTAAAATAGCAAAAAAAAAAAACCTACGCATCTGTTGATATGTGAAGTCAACATTTGAATAAGCAGGTTGCGACCAAGCTGGCAGGTGGGACGATTAGTCCGAGCACGGGAGAATACTCGTCGAGTTTTGGCGAGTACTCACCGAGTTTTGGAAAGCTATCCAATATTTTTAATTACTAATCTGTCTATAGGCGATCAAAGCTCATGATTCTTTCAGAAGATTGCAAGAAGTTGCTTGGTCCAAAAAGGTGCAAAAATGGATTTTATGAAAATAAGAAAATATTGCCATCAATGCGTAGAGCTCGAGAAAATATGCACTTCTAGAAAAACGGCACTTTGAAACGGAGCCACTGAGATGAAAGTTATGGCACATGCAAGTTTTTGCTGCTACATCTTCTCGGACCCTTTCCAAAAATGGCAATTTTTTTCTCTACTTGTGTTTTCTTCACCAAAAATCCAAAAAGGAAACACATGCCAAAAAAGAAAGAAATGATGTCTTTGTGAGTTTTCCAACTATAACTCTCGGTAAGTTTGGCGAGTATTCCAACTATGCTCGGAGTTTTTTTGCCTATTTTGGCGAGTCTTTCACGATTTACTCGTTTTGCTTGTTTTTGGCGAGTTTTACAAAACTCGGCGAGTTTTCCTAATTTTCCCTCATGGTTCAATCACAATGCAATTGCATGCCATTGTTTTCTTTGCTTTTTTTTTGGAACCTTGTAGGTATTTCTACAATGGCAACAACAAGTTCTGCTTCTTCTGGGCAATCTTTGGCCAAGGACTTTGACCCAAATTCACCGTTATGGAGGCACGTAACAATAGTTCAACAACTTGCAGGTGGTGGTTGTTTTGAATGGAAATGCAATGATTGTGATGGACTATTCAAAGGCTCTTACAGTAGGGTGAAAAGCCACTTGTGTGCCATAACGGGTAATGGCATAAGAGTATGCAAGGGGAAGAATAATGTTGGGGTGCCAAAAGCAAAAGTTTTGGCATATATCAAAGAGCAGGAAGATGCAGAGGCAAATGTGGCTATGAGAGCGGGTCATCCATTGGCTAAAAGAGGAGGTTCATCTCGTTCAACGAGGCCTCCAGTTGCTCCATCACCTAGTGGATCCCCAATTGTGGCCATGCCACATCCATTTGTGGCTCCTATCTCCACGGATGAGGATGTTTCCCTTGCACGAAAGAAAAGCAAGACAAAAGGGCCATTGGAAAAGGCCTTTCAGAATGAGACCAGGGCAATTGTAGATGAACACATTGCAAGGTGTGTATATGCTAATGGGCTTTCTTTTAATGTTGTGAGATCACCTTATTGGCATGAGATGGTGAAAGCCATCAATGAGGCACCAAAAGGGTATAAATCACCAGGATATGAGAAGATCCGCACCACCCTTTTGGATAAACAAAAAAAATATGTGGAAACCTCCTTGCAACCAATTAGGGACTCATGGACCAAAACAGTGTGTCCATTGTTTCTGATGGATGGAAAGATGCAAGAAACCGCCCTTTAATCAATGTGATTGCAGTATGCCCTAAGGGGGCAATGTTTTTGAAAGCGGTTGATTGTGAGGGGCAAGTGAAGGATGCCCAATTTATAGCCAACATTCTCTTTGAGTCCATTGAGGCAGTGGGGCCTGAAAATGTTGTCCAAGTCATAACGGACAACGCCAAAAATTGCAAAGTTGTGGGGATGCTAGTTGAGGCACGGTATGGGCATATTTTTTGGACACCATGTGTTGTGCATTCATTGAATTTAATGCTAAAGAAAATGGCAAACAAAATAGAGTGGATCCAACAAGTGTATGAAGAAGCTGAAGAGATCCAAATGTTTGTCACCAACCACCACATGTCACAGGGCATTTTTAGATCATTCTCGCAGTTGGAGCTACTGAAGGTAAGGAAAAGCTTTCTTTTTTTCTTTTTAATTTAAAATTTAAATATAAGTTTTTAGTATTCTTTTAGCTTTCAATTTTATTTTTAATTTTTGTTCCTCATTCTTATTAGGTTGTTGAGACTCGGTTTGCATCACACACAATCGTCTTGAGACGACTAGTGAAGGTGCGAGAGGCACTCATGAGGATGGTAACATCCAATCTTTGGTCTATATGGAGGCAAGCAAACACTCAACGAGCTCAAAAGTGAAGACCACCGATCTTAGAGGACCTTGGTGGGATAGAGTGAATTATCATTGAGTTTTACGGAGCCCATTATGAGCATGATCCGGTTTACTAACACGGATCAGCCATGTTTAGGAGAGATATATGACGGCATCAACTCAATGATTGAGAAGATAAAAGCCGTCATAAATGCAAAAGAACAAGATCCCGAGAAAATATTTTTCAAACAAGTGAAGTCAATCCTCATTGAGCGGTGGAACAAAATGACCACCCCATTACATCTATTGGCTTTTGCATTGACTCCTAGATTTTATAGCACAAAGATCCTTTCCTTGCCGGGAGGGTAGCACCATATAGGGATGCGGAAGTCAATGAGGGATATATGGCGGCATTGGCTAGGCTCTTCCCTGATCCTGAGGCCCAAGACCAGGTTATGGTAGAGTTTGGCAATTTCATAGCAGAAACGGGTCATAGCCTTCTCGCTCTTCGAGCAAATACAAGATGGATGCTCATATGTGGTGGTACCTCCATGGTACTTCATCGGTTTACTTGCAACCTCTTGCAATCAAGGTCTTGGCACAGTAACTTTTAAATTTTTTTATTCTCTTTTCTTTTAGTTTTTTAAAATTTAAGTTTGAGTGTTTAAGTTTGAAGTTGAACTTTGCATTGACTTTGAAGTTTGGGTTGCCTTAATAGGTTGCAAGTTCATCTTCCTCTGAGCGCAATGAAGTACATATAGTTTCATCCACTCACAAAATGCAACGAAAGGGCTAAAAGGGTGAAGATTTGGTATACATACATTCCAACTTGCGCCTTTTATCCCACAAGCCCTTAAATGTAACGACGCCAAACGTAAATACTAAGTCAAGGAAGGGTCAACAAGACATTGGGACATTGATCCGAGAGATAGTTGACTTGGATGCTTCCATTTCCCACCATGGAGCATACGATGAGGGGGAGTTCTATGCACTTTCTCATACCACGAGACCTCAACTATGGACCCTTGGTGGGATAGAAGTGAATTGATCATGTGGTTTTACATGAACCACATTTTGAAATGATCCGGTTTTGGTTTTGATCCTCAGCCATGTAGTTAAAGGATGAATATTGTTTGACATATTAAAGAATATGCATGATGAATTTCAATATTAAGAATGATTAAATTTAATATATAAATGCAATTCATGAATTCAATTTCTTGAGGAAATATTTTTCAAACAAGTTTAGTCAATTCATAAGTTTGGAACAAAATGACCACCCCATTACATCTATTGGCTTTGATTTTCTCTTAGATTTTATACAACTTGAGATCCTTTGTCTTTCATATGCAGGATATGGGATAAAGATTACCATATTTAAAAGATGCGAAATCAATATGAGGGATATATGGCGGCATTGGCTAGGCTCTTCCACAAGTGATCCCGAGGCCCAAGACCGAGGTTATGGTAGAGTTTGGCGTTTCATGTGCGTATTAGCTCATAGCCTTCTCGCTCTTCTCATGCAATGAGTACAAGATGGATGAACATATGCTGGTGGTCCTCCATGGTACTTCATCGATTTATTTATGAACCTCTCGAATCAAGGTCTTAGCATGGTAACTTGATTTGCTCATCTTTTATTTAGTTTCTTTTAGTTTTTTTAAAAACACAAGAATAGTGCAATTTTAAGTTTGAAGTTGAACTTTGCATTGTAATGAAGTTTTTAGAATTGCCTTAATTTTAATGCAGTCTCATCTTCCTCTGGAGTAAATGCTTGGATACATATAGTTTCATTCACTCTTTTAGCAAGAGGTTCTTCTCTAAAAATGAAGATTTGGTATACATACATTCCAACTTGCGCCTTTTGTCCTTAAATGCAAGTTAAGTACAAGGAATTAATCAACAAGAATTGGGACATTTTTGTCCAAATCTGAGATAGTTGACTTGAATGCTTCCATTTCCCACTATGGAGCATATGATGATGAGGGGAGTTACCCAAACAAGGGTCAAAAAAACGGTACCAAAACTGTCTAGAACTGTACATGCATGGGGTGCAATTGGCCAAAGTGGCCCAAGTCTAGTGGTTGAGCCCATGTGGTTCTAATGAACCACATAATGATGATGATGTAGCTGGTTTTGATCCTCTTGATGAAGAGGAATATGATGAATATCAAACTGAAAGATAGTTTGAACTTTGAATATTGATCTATGATTGAATTTAATATATCATGAGATTCATGACATTCACATTGTGTTCGATTTAAGTATTTTAAATTTTAATTTAACTTTTAAGCTTTTAAGTTTCTAAGTTTTATCGGTATCCTAGCTTGTTTGTTGTGGTTATTCACTTATTTAGCTTATAACTTGTCTTTTATCTTGTCTTTCATATGCATAATATGTGGTTAATAATTAAATTCCTATTTAAAAGGCTGAAATTTATATATTTTTTAATTTTTATATAGTTTTTGTATTGCCGTATCCTACGCCGTATCCGGGGTCAAATTTTTTGCTGTTTCCAAATTGGATACCCCGCTCCCGTCCCGTATCCAAAACGCTTCGAAACTTAGGATTTTATTAATTTTGGCATAAGAATTTTAGTAAAAATCATTTAAAAATGCCATGCACTTAGGGACAATCAATTATATCGAGTTGTGTCTTGCCAAGATGTGAGTCATGAGGACATACAAACTAAATCCATGTTAGAAATGTTGCAAGCTTTGCAAGAATATCAAAAGGATCTAAAGGCATGGATGGAGATAGAAATAAAGAAGAAGAAAGGTCAAAATCTAAGCCTTTTGGGAATCAAAAGAGCCAAAACCAAAAGAGTTTCTTTTAAAACCTAAGAAAACAAAAACCATGAATGTGGTTGAAACATGAAACTAACCACATTGTTTAGACAAATCTGATTTGTAATGGGGACCCAAAAAGATGTGATGAATGGATAAGAAGAGCTAAGGAAGCTAAGTTGATAGCCACTCAAGCAAAACAACACCTACAAAAATTAAGGAAAAAATTCTCCAATTGTAATGGTGGAGCATGAAGAAATCTTGTTAGTGAGCATCCCATACAAGAATTCACCATGCAAGTGGAAAGTGAAGGATCTTGAATTAATTATTGAAAAAATATATGGAACTATGACTTTTAATAAACAAAAATTTTGTATATGTAAAGGAAGAAGCATTACATGTTGAATGTCACAGTATTCAAACAAAAGGTTGTTTCAGCATTTTTTTCAACCAGAAAACCTATCAATATTCCAAGCATTCAATCTCCAGATTGTTGCAGTCATTACCATATGAATTGATTTCAGCCCCAGAAATAGTGTGAGCGGAATTTGTGAGTGTTTCAATTGATGCCACTAATTATGAATTACAAGAATGGTTGTGTCAAGGAAAATCTCTCAAAAGCTCCTACTTCTAAATCAAAAAAGGAGGTAAGCATTTTGATTACAGCCCAAGGTATGAAAAGGAAAGTCATATTTCAGATTTTTGTTTCATACTATGTCATTTCAGATTTGTTGTTTCATACTATGCCATTTCAGATTTGTTGTCATCATGGTAAGCACTCTAAGAATGGAGAAAGGGTGAATCATATAGGGTTTGTTGTGCATTCTAACCACATTGTGAAGGATCAATGTTCATGGTTCATAGATCACTCCTGGGAGCTAAGTACCACACTTGATGACAAGATTGTAGGTGATGACCAAATGGAGATAGTCACCACATGATGCTTGATGTGGAAAGATGGTAAGAAAAATAGATGTCAATTGAATGTTCAAGATTTTATGACTAAGCATGGTATAGTGAATGGAGTCTAAAGGGTGGCTTTCTACAAAAAAAGGGATTTATATTTTAAGAAACCATAGTTCGATTAATGTTAGCCCATAAATAAGAGTCTAACCTTAGGCTAACTTAAGATACTTAATATCTAAGTTTTCTGAAACGTTTTGGATACGAGAGCGGGGCGAGCATGGAAGTATCCGATATGCGGAAACGGAAAAAATTTTGACCCCTGGATATGAGTTGGATACGGCAAGTACAAAAACTATATAAAAATAAAAAAAATATATAAATTTCAGCCTTTTAAATAGGAATTTAATTATTAACCACATATTATGCATATGAAAGACAAGATAAAAGACAAGTTATAAGCTAAATAAGTGAATAACCACAACAAACAAGCTAGGATACCGATAAAACTTAGAAACTTAAAAGGTTAAAAGTTAAATTAAAATTTAAAATATTTAAATCGAACACAATGTGAATGTCATGAATCTCATGATATATTAAATTCAATCATAGATCAATATTCAAAGTTCAAACTATCTTTTATTGTCAATATTCATCATATTCCTCTTCATCAAGAGGATCAAAACCAGCTACATCATCATCATTATGTGGTTCATTAGAACCACATGGGCTCAAACCACTCGCACTAGGGCCACGCATCGCACCCTTGTGCATACGCGGTCTCGTGGTACCCAAAGCATACGGGAACTCCCCTCATCATCATATGCTCCATAGTGGAAAATGGAAGCATCCAAGTCAACTATCTCTGGATCAATGTCCCAATGTCTTGTTGACCCTTCCTTGTACTCCGGCTGCTTGTGGGATAAAAGGCGCAAGTTGGAATGTATGTATACCAAATCTTCAACCCTTTTAGCCCTCAACCTGTTGCGTTTCTGTGAGTGAATGAAACTATATGTACTCCAGTTGCGCTCAGAGGAAGATGAACTTGCAACCTATTAAGGCAACCCAAACTTCAAAGTCAATGCAAAGTTCAACTTCAAACTTAAACACTCAAACTTAAATTTTAAAAAACTAAAAGAAACTTAAAAGAGAATAAAAAAATTTAAAAGTTACCTGTGCCAAGACCTTGATTGCAAGAGGTTGCAAGTAAACCGATGAAGTACCATGGAGGTACCACCACATATGAGCATCCATCTTGTATTTGCTCCGAAGAGCGAGAAGGCTATGACCCGTTTCTGCTATGAAATTGCCAAACTCTTGTTATAAGCACGGGAATACTTTGAGAGGGGGTGAATCAAAGTGAATCGATAATAAAAACTTTTTCTCTAACTTATTAATTTTCTACTTAACAAGATATTCAAATCTGAAAGTAAAATGAGAGCATACACAAAATCAAATGCACATAACACTAGATATACCGTGGTTCACCCAAAGTGGACTACATCCACCAAAAGAGACTGCTGGATCTATTGTCCAAATCCAACCAAAAATCATGCATTTACAGTGTGAGCACCCACCTGCGAAGACACCAATCTCCAAGCCGAACACCAATTCAAATTTCCAATGTAAACACCACTAACTATGCAATCTCTAATTTGAAGCACCAACTTCGGAGACACCAATCCCCAATCCGAAGCACCCACCTCCGGAAAATCTGCAATACAAATCAATGATAATTTCTCCTATATTCTCTCTCTCACATACTCATACTCACTTAAGAGATTTATAATATCAGCTCACATACATATCACACTCATGCAAAATGCTCTCTTTCTCGCTCTACTAAAAATGTGCACACAACACTTGCTTATATAGAAAGGAGAGGAAAAAAACCACTTGTGGTTTCCCTAAAACCATGTGCCCATACCATGGGCCAATTTGCTCCAAATATTAAATATTTGCTCCAAATAGAAATATTCTCTTACACATGTAAGAGTAACTCCTCTTACGCATCATAGAATCTCTTACACATCATAAACTGTCATAAAATCTCTTACGCGTCATAAGCTGCCATAGAATCTCTTACGTGTCATAAATTGTCATAAAATCTCTTACGCGTCATAAGCTGCCATAGAATCTCTTACGCGTCATAAGCTGCCATAGAATCTCTTACGCGTCATAAGCTGCCATAGAATCTCTTACACGTCATAATATCTCTTACACATCCCGCCATGTGTCGTAAGATTCCTTGGTGATGTTGAATATTAAAATATTCAAATTTTGACATCACACTAATTTTGACATGGATAAATATTTTACAAACACTAATGTTGTAATGTTGAATATTAAACAAATATTCAAACCTCAATATTTCCATCAACACTAATGTTGTACCTTTGACATCAATGACAAAATACTCAACAACTCTACCATAACTTGGTCTTGGGCCTCAGGATCGGGGAAGAGCCTAGCCAATGCCGCCATATATCCCTCACTGACTTCCGCATCCCTGTATGGTGCTACCCTCCCTAGCAAGGAAAGGATCTCTGTGCTATAAAATCTAGGAGTCAATGCAAAAGCCAATAGATGTAATGGGGTGGTCATTTTGTTCCACCGCTCAATGAGGATTGACTTCACTTGTTTGAAAAATATTTCCTGGGATCTTGTTCTTTTGCATTTATGACGACTTTTATCTTCTCAATCATTGAATCGATGCCGTCATATATCTCTCCTAGACATGGCTGATCCGTGTCAGTAAACCGGATCATGCTCATAATGGGCTCCGTAAAACTCAACAGATAATTCACTCTATCCCACCAAGGGTCCTCTAAGATCAGGGTCTTCACTTTTTGAGCCCGTTGAGTGTTTGCTTGCCTCCATATAAACCAAAGATTGGATGTTACCATCCTCACGAGTGCCTCTCGCACCTTCACTAGTCGTCTCAAGACGATTGTGTGTGATGCAAACCGAGTCTCAGCAACCTAATAAAAATGAAGAACAAAAATTAAAAATTAAATTGAAAGCTAAAAGAATACTGAAAAGTTAAAAACTTATATTTAAATTTTAAATTAAAAAGAAAGAAAGAAAGCTTTTCTTACCTCCGTAGAGCTCCAACTATGAAAATGATCTAAAATGCCCCGTGACATGTGGTGGTTGGTGACAAACATTTGATCTCTTTAGCTTCTTCATACACTTGTTGGATCCACTCTATTTTGTTTGCCATTTTCTTTAGCATTAAATTCAATGAATGCACACAAGACATGGTGTCCAAAAATATGCCCATACCGTGCCTCAACTAACATCCCCGCAGCCTTTGCAATTTTTGGCGTTGTCCGTTATGACTTTGACAACATTTTCAGCCCCACCGCCTCAATGGACTCAAAGAGAATGTTGGCTTTAAATCGGGCATCCTTCACTTGCCCTCACAATCAACCGCTTTCAAAAACATTGTCCCTTAGGGTATACCGCAATCACATTGATTAAAGGGCGGTTTCTTGCATCTTTCCATACGTAAACAATGGACATGGTGTCACCCATTTCACCCAAATCATGCGACTACCCTATCCGGATTTTTTTCGTACTTTTAAAATAATGGGTCGCTTTTGTGTTTTTATTGCCCTAAAGTTCTTGTATTGCATCAAGATATTCCCAAAGAGCCATATTAGCCTTTTTTTTTCACAAATACCCAGATGCCCAAAATTGTTATATTCTCGTCATTGCGATTTGTCTCATGGAAAATTTGTATTTAATTATTTTGAGCCCTGTATGAGGCTATTTGCGCTCCGTTTAACTTTGTTATGATCGAATATGTCATTACTCTTATGTACCATAAGGGTTTTTAACTTGGAATAAGTTTTGGGCTTTATTTGTAACTTTTGGCAATTTTTCGTGTTTTTGTGTTGTCTCGTTTCGTTTTCTGTGAAATTTCTCTAGAACAATACCTTTGCAAAAATGTAAGCCCGATTTTTGGTCCTGAGAGCAAACTGAAAACATATACGCACATTATGCTCGGAGGAAGTCGCCATCAGAGGTCTGGATCACCGGGAAAAAGCGAAGTCATGCACGGAAAAGCCCCTGCGGGATGGGCGCATTTTTGGAAAACAAAGGATTTAAGTTGCAATGGGAAAAAAGCCGCCGCAGTGGGGGAATTTTGTACCTGCCTAGCAGGATACTTTTTCCCATGTTATAAAATTCACTTAAGTTGCAATGGGAAAAATAGAGGTCGGCAGCAGTGGAAATAAAAGGAAAGTGACTTAAGCGAAATCATGGAATTTTAGTGTCCGCCTTGCAGGGTAAATAATCCCATTGTCAAAGTCAAATCACTTAAGTGGATCATGGGATTTTGGTGCCTGCCTTGCAAGGTAAAGAATCCCATTGTGGAAAATTCTTAAAAATAGAATTATATGTGCAAAAAGTGCGCCCTTTGGTGAGATGATGGCAGCCTTTAAGTGATTATTTTAATTAATCTATCCTTTCAAAAAGTGCGCCAAGCTTGGAGGAAGCCAACAAGTCAAAATTGGAATAAAAGAAATGGATTAAATACATTAAATTTAATTTATTTAGTGGCTGCCCCCTTCCGCTCAAAAAGTGCACCCCATTTGGGAGTTATTTAATGATTTTTAAGGCATTAAAACATTAAATTAATTTCTATTTTCAAAGTGGCTATGGTCAAGGCACACTTTGTGAAGCTTCAAAGAAGTGATGTGTGAAGGATTAAATTGGATCAATTTAATTTATTGATGGCTGTCCTTAAACATGCTATTTTTAAAAGAGAGAAGAGCATGATTTTTAATTAATTAATTGCCTTTAATTCTTAGGGCAATTATTAATTATAGAATTGTGAAGGTTATATAAGCATGGGAAGCCATATGGGTGAATTATTTGATTCACGGAAGGTAAAGAATCGCAGCCAACGGGAAAAGTGCACCCCATTTGAAGAAGGATTTTGCTCGAGCAAGGTGGCAAAAGTTAAGGCTAAAAGCTTCCGATTTGGCTCATACTTTGAAGGAGGTTGATCTTTGTTTGCATAATTGTTTGCGCACAGGTGTTACAGGAGCTCGGGAATTCATTATAGGTGCTTTCTGAAAGGAAAAGGAGCTTTTATCAATGTCCAATACATTGCATATATCCTCTGAATCAAGAATTGTCCAGGATCTGCACTCGTATTGAAGAAATCCGCCAAGTAAGAAAAAAACAAAGCTATGGCGAAGAGAGATGAAAAAGAAAGCACGATGGAGTCATGCATTGCTTCCAAACTCGCAGACATAGGGAGACACAGATCTAGGCCCGTAACCTCTTCCGATTTGATTGATAGATCTAGAGTGGAAAGACTTCACTCATGCGTGCGCTTAAAGCAGTGGAATTATCCGAGCTACTTTTCCCATGTATACCCGATTGCTTAGAATTTGTTATGGAGTGCGTTAGATCTTACCATCCTTTATCCAGATCAGTGCGTGATGCTTCGGGAAAGACAATAATTCGTTTGGACGCAGAGTTCATCAATTATTGTTCAAGATTCCAGCATACGAAAGGTGGTGACTTCCATTAGCCTTCGTGGATGCCGACAGGTGGGAGAAGCATAGAGTCGATTGCGTGAACATAATGAATAAATGATACATGAAGAAGCCTAGATCTCCTTCAAAGTTCCCAAGAACTCTTCCACGGTCCAATTTGGTGTAGGAGGTAGATGATGTCGTCAAATTGCTATGCAGGATGAATGGCGAAGCGAATGCCTACACTTTCCGTACATGGATGTATGCTTTCATCAGACCATCAAATCAACAAGGTTGATTCTATAATCAATTAGGTCGAAATTATTAGTAATAACATCGGTGAGCAGCTCCTACGTGAAGCGTACTTTCACCTTCAAAATGACTTCCTACTTGGTGTATGTTGCAGCTTCACAAGGCATCTTTTCCAAGCTGGATAGATGTGGTGTTCTTTCTAAGGACCCCATTTTCGAGTGCTACCCGCAACTTACTGCACCTGCATGCGAGAAAGACTTCAAAGAGATCAACGATGACTTCTTCTATGATTTCATCTCGTAGGCTGACAAAGACTTCAAGGCCAACAGGTAAGCAAGGAAGCGTGGGTAGTCAAGTGTCCAAGATTGGCGATCTATTCATTCAATTTACAAATTTCACATACCTCAGGGTTACGAGCTTTTCTGGAGAACCAATAAAGATGCCCAGGTATCCGAATGATAGATTGATCGCCATGGAGCTGAGCAGGCAACTTGTGGAGTTACACGACCTTCAATCAAAGCGGCACAAGTCTACGGGCTTCTTCCCAATCACTGTGGAATATTACAGCTGCATTAGCATTCATAGAGCTTGGGGAATGGAGGCGCAAATGTTATCTAAGTATGAGCAAGAGTTCTTCCCACACGGTGAACTTCACGATCCATTTGGAGTAGCCAGAAGACAATCTCCCTCAGAGTACGCACATGTGCCTTCATTAGAAGATTTCGGATGAAGTGCAAAAGTGAGTACGAGGTTAGAAAGAGAGATTTCAGCAAAGCTATCAAGAAAGCAAGTGTTCGACTTTGGACTAGCGGATACTGCGGATCTTAAATATGATGGGAATGTGGTACTTGACACTTACCATCAAATGAAAGGAGATAAAGCCATATCATGCAGAATAACATAGGAGGCATGAACACAATCAAGAAAGGTCGGGAGTGTGTTAGTGAATACTTCAAATCCTAGGTTCGACTGTGAAAGGGATATTGCCTTGATGAAGCATTGATGAATCAAGTCACGGCAACTTCTTCAGCGCAGAGACTCCCTCAAGCGAAAGCACGAGGAGAAAGCAAGAAAGTCGAGAAGTCAAAGTGCATAAAGATCTCAACCCAAGAGAGGATCACTTCTACGACCATGACTTTAACTCCGGTTTCTCCAGACCCAAGATTTCACCAACTATCGCACCGCAGTTGCAGCGAGGATGCTTCCATGCCTCCACCAATCCAACGACATTCATCTTCTCCCCTCACCCACTTCGCTCTCACTTCTGCTTCAGGAGGATACGTTGATGCTTGCCGGATGGCGGAATTCGAAAGGGCTTTGTCCTTGGATGATTCAGAAGATGGCAGCCATAACACTGTGGCACTTTCTGATGGAGAGGATGCAGAGCGGAAGATGGTAGTACACTCAACAACTTCAGCGACTTCTCATTCTCCGAGAAGTAACTTCTCGGAATGGTTGGCTTCAGTTGGTTCCAAAAGCGAGAATGGAGATGAACTTAGAGGAGCACGACTTGCAGCTACTCCAGAATCTGAGCGGAAGAGACAAAAGGCCTAAAGTTTCCAAAGCAACTTCTAGGTTGATCATCAAGATTCGGGAGAGAAGTTTGCTGAGATATCAATTCCGGCAGAAGGAAAGATAGAGGAGGAGCTCACGGCAGAGGATGTGACAGTAACCAAAGTACCCCTCGGTCAAGCCACCACTGAAGGATTGAAGCAGGACACGCAGACATTGATGGATGCTTTATTCCTTAGGCTTGACAGTGAAAAGGCGGAGAAAGAAGAGCTGCAGCAAGTATCTCAATTATGTGAGATCATAGCCAAGGTTGCTAAACCTTCCATTCAGCCCATTTCAAGAGCGGTGAGTGATCATCTTATGCAGAAATGGAGGACGCAAGCAATCAAGTAAAGGCTATTGAACGAATGGAAGGATTTGATTATTCGCACCGAAGCTTCTGTACAACTTGGAGAAGTGCCAGCCCGCCTAAAGGTTATGGATGATGCAACAAATCAACTGAAAGCAACTGATGGCAAACATAGAAGGCATGAATACAGTTGCAGAGAGTAACCTGAGTATTTTGGCCGAGATTAACAAGCTGCCGGGAGATGTATTGATTTCGAACAGATTGCACTAGATTTTTAACAACCGAGAAGGGAAGGCAATGAGTTTGCAGATCTTTCCATTTGGGAAATCTACAGAGTTTTGCCAAGAGGATGCGGTGCACTTGAGAGTAGGACATCGGACTGATAAAGTGTCATTTCTTTCACTGAGGAGAGAGTGGATGGGAATGTCACTTCATACGTGCGGATCGTCTCAACTAAGGTGCCTAATTCCTGGAAGGATCTCTTCTAATGATACAAAAGAGAATTGATAAAGCTACCAAGCCTTTCACGATGAATTCTATCAGAGATCGGTGGCACCGCAGTGGATCATTGCGAGGTTGGGCCGAGTTTGGAAGATGTGGAAGCGTGCATCAAAGTGTTGAATGAAGGGTTGTCTGCAATTCAGGACAGAGAAAGAAGCAGTGGCTAAAACAGATGGAAGGATGTTGAATTACATGTTCAACAAGTATATCCGATATCGAACAAGAAAAGACAAATATTACAATGGCATGACTTCTATTTTCTATGTTCCCGGATGAAATTGTAAAACTTCTAAGTTATTGGTTTTGCAACCATTACTTAAAGTCATGTGGAACCATTCTATTAGTTAAGTGATACATGTGTCACTTAAGGAGAAGATAGTTGAGGATGATCGCAAATGTCATCTTTACTTGTTGTTTATGTTTTAGTTCAGTTTGAGTTTTCCATTTGTACTTTCCCTCCTACATTCTATAAGTAGGAGAAGAACCTCCGGGTTAATGATCGATCAGAATTTGTAAGCAACAATCTTGTGTTCTAGACTTTGTGTTGGACCCCTGAGAGCAACTTGGAGCAAAGGAATACAAAGGAGCAGGTTTCCGGAGAACTTTGTGTCACGGTGTACTTTGTTTCTTGCTTTTAATCTTAGATCTCTTAATAAACTTTGTGTTATTTTAGATCTGGATCTAGAGCTGCCTTTGTTTTATAATTTTGTGTGTTCATATCTATTAAGTTTCTTCTATGTGCATGCAATTAGCTCTGCTATCTACTAATTGGGATGCACATCTTCCCCATTTCTTCTTTGTATTTCCTTTACTTCCTTCTTCTATAAAATACTTCATTTCTTGAACAAACGCTTACTTCACAAACTGTAACTTAATTATGGTTCATGAACTAAGTGGTTAAAGTAAAACCCCTGATAGATAATAACACATTTTTATTGACAAATCTGACACGGGAGCCTCACCAGTTAAATGAGGGAGATTTATCTCATGACTGCCTAGGTTTGATGCTATGCAGAAAATCTAGCCAACAGACACACCTGTTTTGGTCCATGAGTCCCTAATTGGTTGCAGAGGAGGTTTCCACATTTTTTTTTGTTTATCCAAAAAGTGTGGTGTGGATCTTCTCATATCATGGTGATTTATACCCTTTTGGTGCCTCATTGATAGCTTTCACCATCTCATGCCAATAAGGTGATCTCACAACATTAAAAGAAAGCCCATTAGCATATACACACCTCGCAATGTGTTCATCTCGCAATCCACTTTGATCTCATTTTGAAAGGCCTTTTCCAATGGCCCTTTTGTCTTGCTTTTCTTTCGTGCAAGGAAACATCCTCATCCGTGGAGATAGGAGCCACAAATGGATGTGGCATGGCCACAATTGGGGATCCACTAGGTGATGGAGCAACTTGGAGGCCTCGTTGAACGAGATGAACCTCCTCTTTTAGCCAATGGATGACCCGCTCTCATAGCCACATTTGCCTCTGCATCTTCCTGCTCTTTGATATATGCCAAAACTTTTGCTTTTGGCACCCCAACATTATTCTTCCCCTCGTACTCTTGTGCCATTACCCATTATGGCACACAAGTGGCTTTTCACCCTCCGTAAGAGCCTTTGAATAGTCCATCACAATCATTGATTTCCATTCAAAACAACCACCACCCGCAAGTTGTTGAACTATTGTTACGTGCCTCCATAACGGTGAATTTGGGTCAAAGTCCTTGGCCAAAGATTGCCACTGAAGAAGCAGAACATGTTGCCATTGTAGAAATACCTACAAGGTTCCAAAAAAAAAAAAACAAAGGAAAAAATAATGGCATACAATTGCATTGTGATTGACAATGAAAATTAAAAAGTTAAATAGAAAGAGCAAAAAAAAGATGAACATAAGCAAAAAAATCAAAATGTAATGTGTGCACGATTAAATAACAAAAAAAAAAAAAGGTTAGAAATTAAAAAAACACTTATCTTCACTTCAGAACCTACAAATCCTTCACAAATCTTCCTCCTTTAAAGCTCCTCACACTCCTACAAGCTTATCAATAGCTCCTCAAACCCTAAACAAGCACAATGCAATTTTAGAGAGCCAAAGGTAAGTTTCTTTGCTTTATGTTTTGTTTTTGTGTTGTTCTTTTGTTTTATTGTTTAGAGTTAGCTTTTAGGGTTTAGATTAGAAAAATATTTCATTTTTTAAAGGAGTGGTGCTTTTAAAACAAAGAAATCATTAAAAAAATGAAAAATCGCGTTTTTAAAGTGGGAGCGGTGGCAGCGTGGAAACGGCCGGGTTACCCGGCCGTTTCCTACAGCCTCTTCCGCGCTCCGCCCGCCTCCGTGCCACTCCCGCCGCGCTCCCGCTCCCGCTTCCAACCACTGTTTCTAGCAGATCGGCTACCTAGATAAAATCTGAATTTTATAGCAAACTCTAATGGCAAAATCTAAAATATTGGAATTAATGATAAACCCTTGGAAAAAATACGAATTTGAATTAGAAAATGATAAGCAGAAACTAACCACTAAAAATAGTAATTTTTATTTAATTTTCAACCTGGAATTTCGAGAAATAACAATTGATCATACACATGAAAATTTATGGTAAAAGGTGTCCCGTATGGCTTGAAAAAAACTGAAAAGATGGAAAAGATAGTCTAGAAGGTATGATCAGGCTAATAGGGCTATACGGATCACCGTAGCTATTGTGACGGAGTATTGTGGCTATCGTACGAGATATTGTAGCAATGTATTTAAATATTGTAGTATTCATACGGAATACTATAAAGCAGGATTCAAAATTTAGGAAATCTTCAATATCTTCACCAAATATCACAAACCACCATAAACTAGAAATATTCTACACTATTCATCATAAATGTGACCTTTGAATGAAATCACTAAGAAGATATTGAGGGTTTTCATCCCTAAAATATTTTACAACTATAAGGTTTTCGTCATTATGCCCATGACCGATGACTATGTTACCCGAAATGCCAACCAAGGGCAGCGTATCCACGATTGATGTACTGTGCATCTGGTAATCTAGTCCTAATACTTGCTTGAAATGTTTCCAAAACTCTAAAATAGTCTGCCATACCCGGTACATTTCTATACCATTTTATGTTGTACTCGGGCATTTTTGTACCATTTTAAGTTAGGCTTCTGATTTTTAAACGCCAAAATTAAAAATATAAAAACTAGTTATTTCTATTTCAGCAAGACTTTAGAAAATCTAGATTATATATTCTAGAATCTAGATTATAATTATGTGCATACGAAAATTTAAGAATGTTAAATGTTTTGAACTTTCATGAATACAAAGTGTTTTAAGTGTTTTATCTTCTATGAACAAAATGAGTATTATATATATATATATATATAGTATGATACAATTCCATGTCGCTTTCGCACTCCAAGGGTTTTTTGAAAATTGGCATTTTTGCATTTCGAATTTGTACCCAAAGCCGTACCTACCATGCTTGTTTTTCCTGAACCTAGACCGATGAATTGGAAGGCTCAATCAATTGAGAAATATTGATGATAAAAATTCACCCCTTACAATGAGAACTCTCAATATATAGAACTCAATTGCATCTTTTAGGGTTAGGGTTACAATTTTAAGTTTAGGTTTTACTTTCTTTTATTTTTACTTTTCCCTTTTCTTACCCTTTTCTTTTATTTCTAATAATAATAAAGTAATATTAAGTTGTCACCTTTTTTTTTTTAATAAAAAGTAAGTCACTTAGACAACTTAAAATATTAACATATTTTTTTACTTTATTTGAAAAAAGAGACATAACGATTGCATCATAACTCAATAACCCCTCCACTTGTCTCATGCAAAGATGAAGATTGTATCACACGAAGACAAAATCATTGAAGCATTGTGTTGCCAACCTGTTGCGCTTCTCTCGTGTGAACAACTTCAAACACGCTCCATTACGTTCACACACATAAGAGCTACACGACTAATACAAAATGCGATGGCTAGCCTTTGAAGATTTGGTGTTTTCGCACCATAATCTTCCCACCAAACATCTGCAAATATGACATTTATAATTTTGTAAGTCAACTAGGCTTGAATAAAAGAATTCTAGTACTAGTATCTACGAGTAACGAGACTAAAAAGAACAAATGACTCAATTTGTTTTTACTTGATTGAGAGTTGTTTCTTCTTTTAATGCATAGAGTCAAAGAAAAGAGTCTCCCCATTGCATTCTTGTAAATTTGTAGCTCCTCAATAATTGCATCTCTAGTGTCATCATCAAGGATCATCCTCTCTATGCATGTATTGAGGCAATCCATAACCTCTTTATTGGCCTTAAATGAATTTGAATATAAAATGTTAGGATTCAAGTAATGTGTCGCTACATGGGTTTGTCGGTGGAGTGTCTCGTTCCATCTTAAATCAATTATGTGTCGAATGGGTTCATAATTTTTTTATTTTTCCCACAATATTTGGCTATGGCCTCCTTGGTCGTGTCCATAGCCTCATAGAAATAACGCACCGGGTTTCTCTTCCCATCCGCCAATCGTAGAATTCAAACCAAAGGCTTTAACACCTAAAACAAAATAATACACAATTTTAAAATCAAAATCAAGAAAAAAATTATAGCAAAAATAAATGATATATATTATATATAAAATAAAAAGTAAGTTTAGGTTACTTTAAGATTTCCTCCATTCGCTTCACAAAACATATAATCAAGAATGGTCTTCGCAGGACCCTTTCCCCTTCGACCTTCCTAAGCATAGGGAGACTCCAACCACCAATGAATCACAAATATTCGCTTAAGGGATGGTAGTGAGGATGCAATGTCATGAAGTTTGTGGCAAATTGTGCGACTCCCAATTGCAAAAGCTCCTTTCCTTTGGTGTGCTTTCTCATCAAGTTTAGCACCCAATTGTGAATTATAGATGAACTTCGTAATATTTCTTGCATTCTCTACCAAATTTTTCACCGACGAGAGTTTTTTCATGTACTCTAGTAAGATATCCAAGCAATGGGCCGCCAAGGATCCAAAAAAGTGTAGGGTGCCTCTCTTCAAGAAGTCTCTTTGTTGCTACATATGCCGCAACGTTGTCTATCACAACTTGGATGACATTCTCCATGCCCACCTCATCCAACATATCACACAAAATCTTTGCAATTTCCACTTGGTGGGAGGCATCAATTGATTTCAAGAAGACCAATTGGACCACTTGAAGCCACTCGGAAGTTAATCAATGTGTGGTTTTTTTGTCCATCAAAGACGCAACCTTTTTAATGCTATACATTTTTTTGCTTATATAAGAGTTTTCATATATTTGATGGAATCCTCCAACAATGGGCCACTCAAATCATGGGGAGTAGGAGCCTTGAACACTTTCTTGACAACGGTCAATGCAATGACCAAATTCTCTCAATATGGATTTTTGCCACATTGAAAGGGATATTGTTGTAGTACCAAAAGTTTGTTGCAGCTATCCTTGCTTCATTGTGCATTTATTTGTTCTAAGTGGTACCTTCAAGTGAAGTTGTGACCTTGGACTACTTCGAGGAACAAAAAAGTAGCCGAACTATCTTCAGTGGATGAGTCTCATCCTTGTTCTCGTCCTCAATCTTCTAGAGTTGGGGCAATAGAAGAGTCCTCAATGTCAAAATCATCCCTTGCGCCTCCCATTCACTAGGGTTGCAAGTGCATCATCTTTCCTCTTTTTTCTCTGTAGAAGCCAAGGTATGCAATTTGAGCCACAAGTGATGCTTGTGTGCACAATGCCACTTCATTCCTTGATATTTGCGTAATGTGGTGTAATGTCCCTCTTTCTCGATTAGTTCGCTGACCTTTTGTGTCTACCCGACGGCCAAAAGGGTGTTTTCAAGGGGGACTTCGGTTTATTATTTTATTATATGGTGCTCAATTAAAGTAAAATATCATTAAAGCACATATAATGAATTAATAGACTGTTTGAGTGATTTTGACTTAGGAAAGTGCATTTAAATAAATTAATAAATTATTTAAATTGCCTTCCTAGCCAAAAATGCGACTTGTTTGGGTAATGGCCAAATATACCCAAAAAGTGCGACTTGATTAGTGAAGCAAAAATAATTAATTAAATATTAATTATATGGTGTTAGCCAAAAAGTGCGATTTGGCCTTTGGAGGGTTTTTGGCTATATGAGGAAAAATGCGGCTGGAGTAAAGCATTCAGAATATTATTATTTTCACTCAAGCGGTTGAGCAGAAGAGCTTTGCAGCAGATCCCAAGGACGGAAACCCTCTGGATTATTCCTCTTGCGGACGGAAACCCCAGGAGCAGTGAGAGAAGCTTCCATCCAGGAATCTTCATTGTTTACATCAGTTATTCAGCATTTCAGCAGTTTCAGAGAAAGAAATAAATTGCAGCTGTGGGCTTTTGCACATCTATCTGAGTGGGGGCGGCTTCTTCTACAGTTATTCATTACTGTGTCAGAGGTATTTTTCATGTTAGATATCTATTGTAATTCTATGCAAATCGGCGTGGTTTTGGTTCATTTATCAGGATTTTTGGACTACTTTGTTAAAATCTTTCTACTGATTTATATTTGTCTGGCTGTAATATTTAGCTTCGTAAACCATTATTAAATATACACTGAAATATTTACAAAGAAATCATTTAAAACCTAGCGCCTATTCTCGCTTTTTGCTCGGGTTCACCGGGTTTGCTTTGTGTTCAATTTATCTATGCGAGTTTCAAGTGTGATATTTCATGAATTATTTTGATATTACCATTCAGATCTGAACCAGAGCATTATATATATATATTCGAGACAAAAAAATGGGTTTGGGATCTTTCATGTGGAGCAAAGGCAATAGACACGTCCACTCATATTCATCCCAAAATAATTGCATACAACACAATTGGCTTTTGCATGTTCACAATGCTTCCAAAAAGGGTATTGTGACTTAGGCTTACTATGGGCAGCTGAACTTGAACTGAATGTCGATGCCATTCTAAAAAACAACACAAAACAATTTTGTTTTAGTTTTACAAGTCTAACGGAAATCAAGTGGCATGAGAAAATTAGGAATAGTATTTTTCTCGAGTCGATATTAGTAGTAGTACAACAAACTATCGCTGGTTCAATACAAATCTTAACCTAATATCAAGTTTGAATAGCAGCTCAATAGAGAACTTAACTCAATTAAAAAGCTGAATAGCACCAAATGACAAATTATAAGAGCAGAAAAGACTGCAGATTACAACTTTTATTGCAATCAACTACCTTGAAATTCAGTCAAAAGAATTAAATATTGTCAAGTAGCTTCTAATGCATACATATTAGTTAAGACACTATTAATTATGTTCCATACAGAACATATTTCAGTCTGCAGCAGTCACACCTTTGAACTATGTATTATGTAAAGCGTAATGCATGACCCGTAGAACAGTATTCTAGGAATACCTCATACAAGTCAAACATTACAAACCTCAAAAACCCTTATAAGTTATAACAAAGATATATCATATTATCATGAATGGAGTGGATTTATCATTTAGTATTTACTGTTTACAGTTACACTGTAATGAGTAAATTACAGTGTAATCTATTCAGTATTCACCTTGGCACTCACGTTTGTACTGTACAACTGTACAAGCATGAGTGCCAAGGTAAATTACTAAATTAAAATAGATTACCCATTACTGTATTTTGGATTTCCAACCAAGTGGGTAAGAATGCAGATGTAATCATGTAAGTTTGTTGGAAGCTTGAATTTATCAACAATGACACTCAACAGTTTAATAGTCAACTAGCCTACTAGGGTTTTAACTTGTCATCATTTGAACTTTGAATCTTTGAGAGATTATAGTCTTTTAAGAAGTAGAACCATTTCCAAAATGAGATCTAGCCAACTTCAAAGACAAATAATGATTCATGAACATTGAAAATAAATCAAAATACATGTGGTCTGTAACTTGTTACTCCTGTAGGTTGTGCCACTGTATTCCTTGAAGGCTTGAAGATGAGGCTTGATCTTTGAAGTTTGAACAATGAAAAGTAAAAACAAGGAAAATAAAATGTAAAAAACTCATTTGTGCCTCAAGTTCTTAATCATAATCACTCCTTAGGGCAGCTCACTATATGTATTGACAACTCCTTGAAGTTTGATTAGCAAAAATCATGAGCAGACAATTGTGTAACGATGGAAAATTGAAACCCTAGTAGGTAGTCACACCATTTGCAGAGAGAAATAGTAGATAGATAAAACATAGAAAAACATAGATTAATGACCTTTTTTTTGTTTTCGGCATTTTATACTCACATCAAGTGATTTTTAGCGATTTAGTCACCACTTTTTGACGAGTAATGAAATTTTTTGTCAAAAATCAGCAATTAATTGCCATGTAGCATATCACGATTTTAGCATAGTTTAATTGTTTGCAGTCAATATTGTGATTTATCGTCGATTTTTTGTGATTTCTGAATCTGGCATACAAAGAGAGGACCAAGTCGTATGACATAGGAAAAGACTTGGAGCTTGGATGTATGGGAGGGTGCAATGGGAACATACAATGGGAGGATTAATTTGTACAACATAGAAAAAGACTTGGGGCTTTGGGCATGTGAAGGTGCAACGTACGATGGTGAAATAGAAGAGTGTGTACTTCAATGACATTAGGATGTTGTATGATCAAAACAAGGAATGGCCAAAGCACATATAGGAATGAAAAACATATTGGGTGTAAGGTGGTTATCTGGAGCGTGTAAGATAGTGGAACAATAATACATGGGCACACGAGCTTGGACGTGCAATATGGTGAGAGATATTCGTAATGTCCCTTTTTTCGAATTAATCCAAATTGAAGGCTTCTTACCCATTCTTCTTCCCATGGGCAAGAAAAAGATGAACAAGGGAAGTCCTTGGGTTGCATTTCATATTTCTTTCGTTAATATATATACTTTTACTTTGTATTTTTCCCTCTTTAGCAGGTTGGCTAGGTTGGAGAGCCCTCAAAGTCAAATTAGAAATTAAAAGCAAAGCTTCTAAAGAGGTCGGCCATGGGGAAATTAGCCCTTTATGACCTTTGGCGCCACCATAAGGGTATAAAAGGAGTTGCATAGGCTCATTTTGGGCATCACTTTGGCATATATACTTTATCTACTTGGTTCTAGGGCTGATTGCTCTAATCCAAATCCACTAAGGGCGAAAATCCATTAGTGTGGCAAGCAAGGAGGACGAAACCCTTCCTTGTTGGAGATTGGAGAACGAAAAATCTCCAAGTTGGTGGTGTTGAAGACATTCTTTGAAGACTATCTTGCTGGTTTGCAGCTAGGACATCAAGAAGAAGACATATCAAGGGTTTTGGCATTATTTGGAGCCCCTCTCCTAAGGAGTGACTTGTATAGGAGTGTGATTGGGTGTCTTCTAGGGCATGAATTAACATTCCAAGTTGATATTTGGACTTCTCATATTTTATAAGGCTGATATATTGCATATTTGTCATTTGTTGGGTTTGGAGACCTCACTTTTAGCTCATTTTGTGGACTGCACTTCTGCTGTCATAAAATTAATTGCAGTTGGGTATTATTTCATATTTTGGCACATGTTTTGGATGTTTTGGCTTGGTGTTTGTTCCATTAATTCAAAATAATTTGGAGAAGGATTTGTACACTTGTTTTTAGCTTGTTTGGAGGGTGTTTGATGCCCTAAAGTGCAATTTTCAGTTCGCTGCTAGGGTTTCAGTTAATGTTGGAATTGTTGTTATAAGAATCAGATTTCATTCATATTTGGAATTGTGTGAATTCCTTGTTTGTATGTTTCAGCCCTAGAAAGGGACATTACAGTGGTATCAGAGCTTTGATCTTCCCAACATTACAAGTGGTATCCCAGCTTTAATCTTCCCAAAGGTTAAAATGACGGATAAAATTTTTGCAAAGGCTTGCCCTAAGAAGATAAAATGGCTCAGAGATAAATTTTCGAGTGCAATGGTGATGGTAGAATTCCCTTTTAAACTAGGCTTGAGAACTTCTTGTCATTTCTCTTCCCGTGGCACAAGAAAGAAAGGTTTGAGTTTCGTAATTTTCAAATTCATGGCTCAGCTGAGTCCATACTTCATTGAAAGGATAAAGTAAGCTCCTTAATGGTGGAAGGATGTAATGTCCCCTTTTTTTACCATGACTAGCACCAAAAGGGTATAAGAGGAGTCTTAGTGGTTCAGACATCACTTCTTGTCCCATTTCTCTTCCAATTCGTGGCCAAATTTTGAAGGAATTCGGAGGAAGTCCTTGAGTTTCATTTTTATTTTCTTTTATTGTTATTCATGGTTTTTTTAGTGTTTTACTCCCTAAAATGCCATAGGTCATATGTTTTATAATGCTTCCAACATGAAATGAAAAAATGGATAAAAATAAGCTCCTTAAGAGGTCGAAAAGGTAAGAGAGTTTCCATCAATGCATGGCTCAAAAAATAGAAGATACAACACTAAAAGCGGAGCCACAAGAGAAAGTTATAGCGGTTTACACCTTCCCGACTCTTTCCAAAAATGGCAAAAAAATTTCTGCTTCATTTCTTCACCAAAAATCCAAAACAGGAAAGAAATGCCAAAAAAGGAAAAGACGGAGAAAGGAGGAAACTCGAGCAGGTATAAGAGAACCCGTCTTTACCACGATTTTCGTGGCTCATTCGCGATTTATCGCATATCAAAAATCATCACTTTTTCATGGCATATTATAATGCCCCATTTCAAATAAAAATAATAGCTAATATTAATTACCTTGAGAGTGATTTTCATCATTTGAAATTAGAGGGTAATTATATTAGTTATTATAATAAAGAGGGAAATAATTAAATTATTAGATTATTTGCCTTAGAGTAATTATTATTACTAAAGCTAAACTTTGGCAATTAATTTAATAATAAAGTGAACAACAAATAAGGTCGGCAAGAGGGAAAAGAGAAAAGAGATCAAAAAGGTGTTTAAGTGATTTTTAAATAAAGTTTCCCCCAAGGTGGATCACCCCACTTAGGGGAGATATAAAAGCAACATAAGGGTTTCCAATTAAGGCATGCTTGGAAATTATATTTTGTATCTTCATGCTTGAAGATTTATTGGGATGCATGCCCAATAGTGTTGTTGTTGATTTTGGGTACTTCCATCCGGGAAATACATTGCTACATTTTGAATTTTGTTGTGTTGTTGTTTGAAGGGTTTTTCTACATGTGAGGTCTTTGTTGAAGGTCAAACTGAAGGAGAATCAAATCTGAGGTGTTGTGATCAATTTTGAGGCTTGTTTGAGGGCTTTCCAAGAGGGAAAATGGTTGTTGATTTTAGGTACAACTAGGGTTTCATCTACACATTTCCAGATTTTCGAGTTTGTTTTGGGTGCCTTCCACCCATCGGAAAATTCTGATTTTGGTATCATTGGAAAGCTTGTAATTTTATCTTCAATTTGAGCTATCATTTGTAAAAAAATGAGGGTATTTTCCGAGTTATGAATTTCTGAAGTTTCGGATTTTTTTGCAATTAAAAATCATATTTTCAGTATTTTGCAAAAATATAAGTATTTTCAGATTTGATAATGCAAGGGCTACCTCAAATTTAATTTCATAATGTTTGAAGGTGTGAGACTATTTTTACACCAATAGGCAAATCTCCTAGGGTTTTGGCAAGGAATTTTGGGTTGTTTGCATTGTTGTCATAAAAACAATAATTTCTAGCTTGTTGTCGTTCATTTTTCACATTCAGATTTCAAGGGTTTTGATAAATAATTGTTGAATCTTGAAATGTCCTATTTGGGGACATTATACACATATTGGTGTCCCCAAGATTTCACCCTCAAATCTGGGACTACAAAAAAAAAATCGTTCTTTTCAAGGTAACGGGTCATTTTGTGTTTGTTTTTCCTACAGTTGTTTGCATTGCTCTAAGGTATCCCCAGAGAGTCATAAAGGCAAATTCTCCAAGTACCCACTTGTTAAAACTCACTCTATCCCTTCGCCAGGTTTTGTCTGAGAGAATTTTATTTATTTATTTATTAAATAAATAAAGTTCTTTTAAAAATAGATTGAGCTAAAATTGGAGGATTTAGGTTATATAAAGCACTTCACCCCATCATTATTACCACAAAACATTCACCCAGGGGGGAGAATTTTTGTAGATCAACTAAATGGAGAAATTTTTCTAGCAATTGCCCGTAGTTGTTTTTGTTTTGTTTTATTTCTTTTTGTATGTGTTTTGGTTTGTTTTCTCCAGCAATTCCCGTAGCCTATTCATTCTTCTTGCCAAATCTTTCCCCAGGCTTAGGGTTTTGAAGAAGTTATCTAGTTTTTTTTTTAATTACTAATTTGTCTACAAGCGATCAAAGCTCAGGATTCTTTCAGAAGATTGTAAGAAGTTGCTTGGTCCAAAAGGGTGCAAAAATGGATTCTATGAAAATAAGAAAAATATTGCCATCAATGCATAGAGCTCGAGAAAATATGCACTTTTAGAGAAAATGACACCTAAAACGGAGCCACATAATGAAAGTTATGGCACATGCAAGTTTTTTTGCTACATCTTCCCGGACCCTTTCCAAAAATGGAAAATTTTATTCTATGCTTGTGTTTTCTTCACCAAAAATCCAAAAAAAAAAGAAATGCGATCTTCATGCAAGTAGCAATTTTCATAGCTACCTTCCGTGTCCAATTTCCACGCTACCTTTAGTGACGAATTTTCACCCAATTTTAAGGGAGGTCACAATCAAGTCGCACTTTTGGAAGAAGACTTTATCTTCACATTAGTGGGAATTTTGGCGTGTGGCGAGTGCGGGGGAATTTCTTGTCCGCACTGTGCAGATTACTTTTTCCCATCAAATCAAATCACTTAAGCTGCCAATGGGAATTTTGGAGGTGGCGGCAGGCAAGAATTTCTTACCTGCCTTACAGGGTGAAAATTCCCATTATGAAAGTAAAGTCACTTAAGTGAAAAGCAAGAATTTCTTACCTGCCTTGCAAGGTGAAAATTCTCATTATAAAAGTAAAGTCACTTAAGTGAAAAGCGGGAATTTCTTGCCTGCCTTGCAAGGTGAAAATTCCCATTGCTTTGACTTCTTATTTTTAACATGACTTCTAGCCAAAAAGTGCTACCCATTTTGGCATAGCTAAATGTCTAAAAGCTGATTTTTTTAATTAATTGCCGAGAAGCATCCAGTTTTGGCACCTAGGGTTGGAGAAGCTTTCTTTTTATTATTCAGAGCATATGCATGTTGATGTGAGTGCACAAGTGAATAAAATAATATTTTTAGCTTGTTTGGCATGCAAGCAAAGTCTAAAAATAGAGGGCAGCAGGATTTATAAGCAGATTTTGGTGATGAAAATTGAGTATTCATGCCATGGACTCCATATTTGTCTGAATCAATTGTAGTATTCATCACAGGTGCTCATATTGGTGAAAGGAAGTCAAAATCAATATCTGATACATTGAATGTATCTTCAGAATCAAAGGAAGAAATAGATCCAGATCTCATAATTGCAAAGGCTTCCGAAAAAAATTCATCCTCTTGTTTCTAATGCAGCCCATGTGGAAGTCATTACATGGAAAATTCCTTTCAGGAGCTTGTGCATGTGCTCCCAATCTTCTAGTTGAAGCCTTCATTGAATTTACTTGTGTTTTCCTTCACCCGAAGTGCTTTCCAAAATTTAAAATTGCTCATATGCAATTAAAAATAAAAGATGATGAGTTTTGTCTGAATTATTTACGACAAACATTGCACTGGTGCATATACTGAGAGAAGAATTGCAAAAGCTTCAAGGATAAAAGGGAAGGCAGTCGAGATAGCACCCATGCAGGCAAATCACAACCAACCAACTTCTAGTGTGGTGAGATCAAAGGAAAAAGAGTCAACAAAGATGCGAGAATACGGAAAAGAACAAGACTAGGAGTGTTGCATCTTTCTTCTAATTTCTTTTCCTCTTTATTCTTCTTTCTCTTATTTTCTCCGAAAAAGTAATTGAGCAATCAATTAAATTTTAAAACTTAAGTGATTGGTTTAAAAGTCGTTACTTCAAGTTACTGGAAGAAGTCAATTACTTGGAAATAGGTGGCAGACATGCAAAATAGAAGGTTTTATTTTCAGTTAAAAATTATGCATGTCATGCAAAGAGGAATTCCAAGGAGGAAGATTGCCAACTGCTTCCCTTTTTCATAGCTTCAACATGTGGCAATTCATTAAAAAAGATTCTTATTTGTAATTTCCCTCTATACACTATAAATAGAGGAAGAGCCTATGGGTTAAGGAATCAAAATTTGTAATCAACATTCTTGTGTTCCAGACTTTGAGCTGAAACCCTTGATATCTTTCTGAAAGCTAAGGAATAGAGAGGAGACAGATTTCCAGAGAACTTTGTGTCAACGGTGCATTTGTTTCTTATTTCTTTTTAGATCTTTGCATAAACTTTGTGTTATCTTAGATCTGGATCTGAAACTTTCCTTTACTGTGAATTCTGCATTTCTAGATCTGTTTGTTTCATCTATGTGCATGTGACCAACTTTGTTAACTATTGGTCAGGTTGCACATCTTCTTTCTTTTCTACTCACATTCAATTATTTCCCTCTTCTGCATATATACATTTCTTATAACTGCTTACTTGCTACAAAACTGCCTAGCTATGGTGCATGAGCTACGCGGTTAAAGTAAAACCAACAGATAGATATTAGAAAATATAATTGGCAAAATCTTACACTGGGAGCCTCACCGGTAAATGAGGGAGATTTATCACATGACTGCCTAGGTTTTCAGTTTGTGCGAAAATCTAGCCAACACATATACTTTGTATACTTGGTTTCTAGGGTTGATTGCTCTAATTCCATTCCACCAAGGGTAACAATCCATTAGTGTGGCATCCAAGGAGGACGAAACCTATCTTTGTGAGAAATTGGAGGACGGAAACCCTCCATTTGGTGGTGTTAAAGACTTTCATTGAAGACCATCTTGTTGGTTTGCATCTAGGGCATCAAGAGGAGTCATACAAGAGCTTTTGGCATTGTTTGGAGCCCCTCTCCTAGGGAGTGACTAGGGTAGAAGATCAATAAAATCAATGCCCCATTGCTGGAAAGGCTCCTCAATTACAACGGCTTTAGGGGCAGTGTTGGTAATTTTACACATCCAACAAACTGTTGGCACGCTTGGCATTTAGATACCCAATCTGCAGTATCTTGAAAAAGAGTGGGCCAAGTAATACCTTGCTCGGAGGATCTTGTGTGTAGTGACTCTGGTGAGAAATGACCACCACAAGCCATATCATGGAATTGTTTCAACAATTGATCTTGTTGAGCTTTATCCACACATCGGAGAAATACACCATCAATTCCTTTTTTGTACAAGCCATTATCCCAAAGGACAAAGTCTTTTGCTTTTAATTTAATGGTACGCTTCTCCTTGCGAGAAAGATGATCTGGGCATTCCCCATATGTCATGAAGTAAGCAATCTTGCTATACCATTCATCAATCAGATCTACAAAAAGAACCGTGGGCAAGTCCTCATCAACTTCTTCTTGTGGTGGATCATCATGTCTTCTCTCTGTCATCAATTCACATAGACCTCTACCTCTTACTAGCTTTGTAGGATTTATGTCCAAGTCATATTCTTGCACCTTGGTTACCCAAGTGCCTCGCAGCAGTCCCAATTCTTGCTGAGTTAGGATGGATTTGACTATTGTATCAAGTACATAAACAATTGTATGTGTGGATAAAATGTAGTACCTGAATGCTTTACATGCCTTGACAACAACGTAGGCATGTTTCTCCATGGGAGTGTATTTCAGCTCGTATGCCTTCAAAGGCATGCTCATAAAAGCTATGGGAGCTTCAATATCTTCTTCATTTTTCGCATGAGAATAGTTGACATTGTGTACTCGGAAGAATAGCAGTAAAGAATGAATTCTTTACCAAAATCTGGTGACACCAGCACTGGTGCTTTTGCTAAGGCTTCTTTGATCCTTTCAAAGGCTTGCTTCCCTTCTTTGTTCCATTTAAAGTCCTGCTTCTTTTTCATCATGTCCGAGATGTGTCTAGTTAACTCAAAAAAATCAGGGACAAATCTTCTGAGGAAATTCACTTTGCCAAAGAATGAGTGAACTCCTTTCTTGGAAGTTGGAAGGGTAAGCTCTGAATGGCTTGCACTCGTTCAGGATCAATTTTGGTTCCACGTTCTGAGACGATGTGTCCAAGAAGCTTTCCTTCAGTAACAACAAATATTGATTTCTTGGGATTTAGAGAAATCCCATGCTTCCTACATTGAATAAAGACTTCTTCCAGATCAATAATGTGATTACCTCTCTTTTAGAAAAGATTGTCAGGTCATCGAGGTAAACCACTATACTTTTGTCCTTCAAATGAGCAAACGCCAAATCCATTGCCCTTTGGAAGGTTGCTCCAGCATTGATCAATCCAAAAGGCATTTTGCGATATGCAAATGTACCCCATGGTGTCGTGAATGCAGTTTTGTATTGATCTTCTCTTGCTACTCAGATTTGATTGTATCCAGAAAAACCATCTAGCATAGAGAGCATTTCTAAACCAGTTACTACCTGTAGGGTGTGATCCATGATGGGAAGTGGGTAGTTGTCCTTAAGGGAAGTGGAGTATCCCAAACCCGGGACCAATGGGAAATTAGGCAAATAACCAACTCTTCAATGCATCAATCAACTGAATATAGCAAACTACTTGTACTGGTTGAGTAAATGACTCAATAAACCCGAGGATAAGGGTTTAATGGCCTTAACTCATCAACTAAAATTCCACAATCTCATGAATGTATACTGCTGCAATAAAAATCTGATCACTGTATTCTCCTAAATGCAAACAAAAGACAAACCACTGCATCTATGGAAGCCACTGAAACACTTATACAATCTGATCATATGTTTTATGCCTGGACTGATGCAAGATAGGTGATAAAGAATACAGATCAACAAACCAGAGTATAACATGAGATCGCTGATACTCCCAAACCATACCGTTTCACTCCCACTGAGATCGCTGTAGCTACCAAATGAAGATTAATTAGTTCACTGGGCATATAGAAACCATAAACCTCACAATTCCATGTATTTAAATAATTAAAATTCACTCTGACTGGCTGGCTGATTTCAAGGAAGCAACAGCAGTCTATTATTCACTAAAAGCCAGTCCCAACAACATCCAATATTGTTAATAACTTGTACTGAAGGAGATCGCTGCAACAGGTGTATAATATCATGCATAAGATAATCAAACTATTCCAATAGTGCCATGAACCAGTTATTAAAGCACTATGCAATCGCTGGTTATCTTAGACCTCCAAAAATGCATTCAAATACATTTAAAATAAGTCGCTGGAGTCCAGGAAGGGATAGCAGATTTAATGGAATAAAAATCAGTTCCCCCTTTGCCACACATTATCCACAAACTCATTTCTAACAGGTCGCTACAGCCAGCATGGATTAGAGAGCAACTTTTGCTAATATGAGGGTCTTTAATGCAACTTTATTCCAGTAAAACAATATAGATATCAAGTCGACTTAGGGCAGAGTGAGTTCATTCATCAAATATCCTTCAAAACAACATCATATCACTCCAAGTAAAGTCATTGTAGCTAATAAATCAAAGTCAATCAATTTGCTGGCACACAGGCTTCCAAACATGCATTAGAATATTCATAGATTTAGCCAAAGAAGTCGCTGCACACCAGAGCTTTCAAAACCAGCATTAAAATACTCAAATGATTACTCAAGGTAATTGCTGTAGTCAGGAAATGAGATCACACAGCCAGCTAAAAGATTCACCTGAAAGTGCATTCACATCAGTCTAAAAACACCATAAGAAGTCGCCAAAGCTGGAGTAATCACACACCACACAAGTCAATTTGCAAAGGACATGAAAAATACCAATTGAATTTCAAAAATAACCAACTCCAAGATCTTTTCGAATGGATGAGAGAATAAGCAACAATGGGCATGCATCCCAACTCCAAGCATGGAGTTTCAATTTAATTTCATCATAGCATGAATGTAACAATGATCCTAGCACTCCTTTTATAAGCAAGGAGGCACAAAATTTGAAATCCTAGGAGAGGGAAATTATAAAAGCAATTTATCTTTCCTAGGTGTGGCATCCCCTTTTCTAAGGGTGATTTTATCAATAAAAGCCACTTATTTATTTAATTAATTCCCCATTCAATTTTATATTTTGGGAATTAAATTAAATAGTCTTCATAATTAAATAATTAAATAATTATTGCTTTCTAATGTCAAATGATAAAAATCACTCTCCAGGCAATAATATTTAATTATTTAATAAAATTTTCCCCTTGCAACATCCCAAAGCCTACGGGGAAAGATAGGCTAAGGGTCTTCACAAAAATGGGGACATTACGGAAGCATTGATTTAAATTGTGGAAGTCCACACACAAGCGGATCTCGCCCTTTTTGTTTCTTACAGAACAATATTTGCTAACCATTCAGAGTGATGAATGGGATAGATAATACCCGCATCCAAAAGCTTCTGAACCTCAGCAAAAATGGTTCCTGAAATGGTTGGATTTTGACACTGAGCTTTTGCTTGAAAGGTTTCTGCTTAGGCTGCAAGGGATGTAGTGTTGCAGCTCTTTCGGAAGATATGTCTTTAGGTCTTTATAAGACCATGTAAAGATGTCAACATACTTTCGAAGAATCTTAGAGAATGCTTCTTGTTCTTGTTTTGAGCAGCACTTTCCAAGATTAACAATCTTGGGTTCAACCTCCGTACCCAAATTTAACGGCTGCACTTCAGAGGAAGAACTATCGCCATATTCTTTATTCTTCTTTAGGTACTGGTCATGCTTGTCAAAAATCTCTTCTAAGGAAACTAAACCCTTGGGGATTTTGTTACCTTTCAGTTGGATTATCCCACTACTTTCACTATGCTCTGGATCAGTTTCACCTGTGGTTGTCTGTCATGGTAGTGAGTTACTCCCTTCAAAATACAACTCGTCAAAGTTGTCTTGTTGCTCCAGGAATGCAACTATTTTCTTGTCATCATTAAAAATCTGCCACTGCTCAACATTATCAGGGACTTTAGGATGGTAAACCATTTCCACCTTATAGTTTCCTTGCGTGAATATGGACGGTGGTCTATCCGGATTTAATAATGCAGTTGTGACTGCCAAAGAGTCAGCCCTGGAATTTTGATCTCTTGGAACGAAATTGATAGAGAAGGCTGCAAAATCGAATGTGGTAGAAAGCAATCTATCTCTGTAGTGTTGCATCTTGTCTCTTTTAACTTGATATTGCCCTCGAACTTGCTTGACTATAAGTTCAGCATCTCCTTGGGCCTTGAGGAGTTTTACTCGTTTCTTTCGGGCTTGCTCCATTCCTAATAACAATGCTTCATACTCCTCTGTATTGTTGGTGTTCTCGAACATCAGCTTGTAGGTGTACGAGAATATCTCGTCGTCCGGAGATATTAATAGAATGCCAACTCCTGATCCAAAAGAGCAACAATTGCCGTCAAACTCCAGAGTCCAAACCTTGTCATCCTCTTCTGGTTCTTGTTGAGGTGCCGGCTTTGGAATGTCATTACTCATTTCCAAGTAATAGACTCCGTGGTCAGATTCCTGAAAAATAATCTGAGATCTAGGATCCTCGATTTCATAACTGTGTACTTAGATTTCTTTTCTGGCTCCAACTTCTGGTTTATTCCTTTGATGGGGATATTAGCACTGACCAATCCATCTTTACTTCACCTCCCAGTTCTTTGCAGAATTTTCTGCTGAGCAACATCCCATAGGAGACAGGAATATCTGCAACTAAGATTGTCATTTTCAATCTTTTGTCAGGAAAAGTTGCCAAAACAGCTTGTGCATCTTTGATTTGTCCAATTAAAGGGACCTGTCTTTCCATGGAGTAACACCTTCCTATAGTCTTCATCAAGGTAAGCCCAAGAGCATTTGCAACTTTAGTTGGCATGACATTGTCAGAAGCACTGAATCTAAAATGCAGTTGCTTAACTTGAAACCATTAATCAATAAGGAAACATAGAAAGGTTCTATTCTTTCAAAAGATGATGGGGATTTAACAACTGCAACATTGTTTTGGGAAGGAGTATCTTTGGGCTCAGGAAAAAGGCCTTTTGATGCATTAGATGGTCTTGGTGATTGCACGTATTTGACTAGCCTATTTAGTTGGTCAGGAAAGCTCTCAAGTATTCAACTTCTGACATTTGAATTCTAGTTTTCTTGATATGATCAATAATGTCAAAAGAAGGTATAGATGTGTTAGCTTCAGATACCTGAGATGCCTTTTGTGGTTGAGATGAAGAGCTCACATACTTATCTCTGGGAGCTAAGGAAGAAGGTAAAGGTTGCCCCTTCTAAGAATGGTGACATTAGGTCTGGACTCTTTTCTTTGTTCATCAGCTAATGCCTCAGCTTGGCGAGTTTGTGATCTTGTAAATACTATGCATAAGAATGACCATGATCATCTTCAAGAAGTTCCTCATAGTCATTTTCAGATTCGTAGTCTATGTAACCAATATTGGAGTCACCAGGGATCTACAAAATCATCATTCTCCAGTTGATCGGTGATAGCTTCTTGATCTTCTTCGTTCATCTCAACGTTGTTTACTAGGAGCAGCTTCATTACTAACCTTTGAGGACCAAAAATGCGGTTCTAGTTGTTAAAATTCTTAGAGGCGAAGTGTTGCTTGCCATGAGCCATTTGCTTCTTCATCTGCAACATGTCATTTGCTAATTTCTGCAAGATTGAATCAAAGTAGTAGTAGAAGAAGAAGATGAACTTCTAGCTTTAGGAGTGCCGCTCTTTAGTTTTCCATCCATGATCAAGGTCATCTTCAATTCAAACCACCATGTTTTGAGTTGTTAACAAGTCGGTAAGGACATGCTCTCCATAGATTGATAACCTACTTCACGAAAGAGTGCATTGATGAAGAATACCTTTTGATTCTCGTCATTCAAAGAAGTAGAAGCCAAAATTTTGTAAAGTAATCTTTGGAATTTTGCAATAAAATCCCGCATGTGCTCATGTGGCTCTTTCTTCAAATTCGAGTCAATTGAGTTATCAAAGTACTAGAATCTTTGGTGGCTTAAATCTCTTCGTGGAATGCATCACGCATAGTATCTAAGTTGGTTATGGTACTAGGAGCTAACCGGTAGAACCATTCTCCAGCCAAATCATGTAGGGAATTTATGTAGAGCCGGACAGACACATCTTCATGTTCTACTGCGAGCACTCCACAGGATATAAAGAATGCAGCCAAGTGATCATCTAGATTCTACTTGCGTCTCCAAAGAATTTTGGAAAATTCTTTCTCGTCCCTTTAGGTAGATCATGCATAGGAGTCAAATTCAGAGGTCCAAAGGTTGCACCCCATGGAATAGGTGCTACAGGGGCAAGTGGCTGATTCTGCATTATGAGAGGAGCACGTCTTCTTCGAGAATAGACCTGATGAATAATTCCAGCTGCTGGATTATGTTGGAAACGATCCGGATCTAGAGGAGTTTGCACTCTTCTTCCTGGTGAAAGACTGGATCTGTGGCTCCTAATTTGAGGAGGATGATTGAAATTAAATTGCTCTTGTAATCTATAAAAATGATCAGTCCTTCCTTGAGCCTTGCTAGATCGGGTGAATGGACGTTCTGCCAAGTTGAGATTTCAATATGGATGGGAGCCTGGCAAGAAAAGCTCAGTCTGCTAGATTTGTTGTCCCCAGTAGAGTCGCCAAAAACTTTTGGCTAGATTTTATGCATAGCGTAAAACCTAGGTAGTCATGAGATAAATCTCCCTCATTTAATGGTGAGGCTCCCATGTAAGATGTTTATCAATTTGGTAAGGGTGAATCCTAATAACTATTTTCGGGGTTTTACTTTAATTCCCTCAGCTCGTGAACCATAGCTGGGCAATTTTGCAAAGTAAGTAGCAGTGATGGTAATATTTGCAGAAGGGGGAAACAATAGAATTAAGGAAAGAAGAAAGGAAGATGCGTTGATTTAACCAATAGCTATCAGAGTTAGTCTCATCCACACAAATTAAATAAACAGAGTAAAACCACAACTTTCAGCAGTAAGAGAAAGAAATAGCTTCTAACCTAGATCTAAGATAACACAAAGTTTATCTAAAACCTCAAATAGAAGTGAAGAACAAAGCACCATAGACATAAAGTTCTCCGGAAATCCACATTTCATTCAATCCCCCATCTTTCACAAAAATCACACCAAGGGTTCCAACACAAAGTCTAAAAGCTCAAGAATGCTCTGCTAAACAAATTCTGATGAACAAATTGTGATTCTTTAACCCGTAGGCTCTTCCTCTATTTATAGGGCATAGAGGGTAATTACAAATAGGAAACAATAAATGAACTCCCACATGCAGAAGATGTAAAGGAAACAACTAGCAATCTCTCTTCTAGAATTCCTCTTTACATGACATGCATCTAAAGACTAACTCAAAGTTTTGCATGCCTGCTATTCTTAATTAAAGGACCTTTTCAAATAACTTAAAGTAATGGATTTTAACCAATTACTTTAGTTTTACAATTTTGTCCAAGAAAATAAGAAAGAAGAGAAGAAAGAAGGTATGTCAGTTGTTGCTACACTTCACGCTTTCCCTTTGTTCTGATACTGAATGTACTTGTCAAGCATGTGATTCATTGTTTTCCCATCTACTTTAGCAATAGCTTCTCTTTCAGTCTTGAACCTCAGTAATTCCCTGGATAGAATATCAATGCTTGCCTTCACCTTCTCCAAACTAGGCCCAAATCCTTTGACATCTGCATGAAGTCTCACTAGTTTTCCAATTGAATCCAACGTGAAAGGCATGACGGCTTCATCAATCTTCTTCTGGATGACTGGAAGAAATTCTTCCAGGGAAGTTGGTGACTTGTCTGGAATGTACCTTGTATAGTAATGAATACCATCAATTTCCTCCTCTGTAGTGAAAGCAATTATGCAGCATCTCAAAACAGTCCTTTGGACCGGATCTCTGTTACTTCTTCCATCTTGTCTTCCAAAGAACCGTATTCTACTCAAAGATTTAGGGCACAATCCACCCGCAAGTTTGAGAATCTTCATGTGGAAAGACAACTGTCATTTCCAATTTGGACACGTTTACCCTTTTCTATCGATCCATCAAGTCTGAATTTGCTTTGTAACCAACACACACTCTCCGGGCAAAGTGAATTTATCTTGGCCAAGATCTCCAAGTGGCTCTTAAGCTTCGGCCGTCGTATTCTCATCCTTTATACTTGTCATCAGCGCCATTGCCATTAATGTCTTCAACTCGAGACAATACCACATCGCCCATACTTTCCAAGCTAGTGGTACCTCCTTGAATTGCTCTAACGCTTTTCAAATGGATGATTTGCTTCTCCCATTCACCGATAGCTTTGAATTTATTACTTGTATCCCCAACCTCTTCAATTAGATGACAACTCACTACTCTTGTACTAGCGGATGAAAGAGGAAGGTTTAGCAACCTTAGTGATAATCTCACATAACTGGGAGATCTACTCATGAAGTTTGGCTTTCTCTGCTTTCTCCCTGTCAAGCTTGAGGAACAAAGTATCTATCAACATCTGGGTATCCTGCTTCAGTCCCTCAGTGGTGACTTGCCCCAATGGCACTCTGGTCACTAATATATCATTGTCGTTAGTTCTCCCTTTTGCTTTCCCTCAGCCAGAATAGATAGTTCTGCAAACTTCTGCCCTGATTCTTCGATGACCAACTTTGAAGTAACTTTGGCAGCTTTAGACCTTTTGCCTTTTCCTCCCAAGCTCATGAGCAGTTGCAGGTCTTCCTCTTCCAGGTTAATCACTTCTCTCGCTTCTGGAACTGTTTGCAAAGCCAACTAGGATGAGAAATTACTCTCCGGGGAATGAGAGGCATCAGCTTGCATTACCTTGTCTTGTTTGGGCCCTGCAGTATTAGAATTCAACACTGTATCATGGCTGCCTCCTCCTATGCCATCTAGGGAAAGTGCTCTCTCAAACTTTGCCATCTGTGCCCTCAATTCTTTTGCAGGAGGAGGTGGAGAACTGGGTGGTTGAGGAGAAAATACGAATGATGTTGAATGATCTCTAATTGTGACCGTTACATACTCTCTCGACCGAGAGCGACCCGTGACATTTCTGCCCTCGAGATCTTCCTCCGAGGAAGATTCACTGAGCCCACCTTGGGTCCTAGGTTCTTGTACTTCCCTGACGATGAGCCTGCCCCTTGGAATCTCCCCTATCCGCCATCTGCAAACCACTGAAAAATTTGAGTCGTTACCTCCTTTGAATTTCAAATTTTCCCCCACTCCATTGCTTCCTAATCCTAAACTTTGGCACAAGAAATATATTAATACAAAATGCTTATTTACTTTGATCTGATGTACATGGTGATACCAAACTTTACGATGTAATGAAATGATATAAAACTATCGAACTAATGAACAAATATCTAATTTCAAATCACACGTGCATGAATAATCAATTGTTTGAAAAATATGTTGGCCTTTACGATTGACGTGACAAGTTAAAGTATACTTTAATGGCTCATTACAGAGGAGCGATATCTGATCCATATAACGACCAACGATACCTTAACAACCACAAAAACCTTAAACCTTGCTAATACTATATTGTAGTCTATGGAAAAGTGTTTACAAAATTACAAATATATGTTAAATGATCAAAGTCTAATCCATTGGGGAAATAAAAACTAAGTCTGAGTGCAATAGAGAGCTTGAGCTATTGAGTTGATTATTACCCATGTTGCACAAGCTCCACTTTCACATCAAGGACTCAAAGAACCCAAAGGAGATCTGAGATGATTGTTTGGGTAAGTTGAATCGTCAAGGATACAAAGTTTGAATTGAGAGTTAAACAAGCTTGATCACTTGTTATTTGAGAGGAGCGAGGATTACCTAGCTCATGAGAAGGATTTTTGTTTTAGTTAGAGGAGTGTAGCAAGTAGCACAAGAAGGATAGTGAGATCATTGAGATCATCTTCAACAACCTAAAGTTTGTGTATGATGTGTTTATTTCCGCATGCTATCTTCAGAGAGTTGTAATAAGGGAGGAAGGAAAGAGCATGTCTTTGGCAAGCATACACTCATAGCGGATTGTTGAATAGGAAACATTCATTAAAATGGGCGCTATTGGTTCGAGTTAACAAGCTCACTGGACCAAGGAAAGAAGATGAAGACAAGTGGTTCTCACGAGGGTGATCGTAAGCTAAGTCACAAAGGCGAGAAGAAGGTCAAGGAGAGTACTTATTGTGGTGAGCTAGGATGTGGAGAATATTGCTAGAGGGAAGATGTGTGATCTCGAGAAGGAGATCACGGATCTCAAGGAGTGTCAAAGAAAGCCAAGAGGTAACTATAAGAGTAATATTCTTGTTGTACATACTTCTTTTCCTATACACTCCTAAAAGTATGAGTTTATCATGGATTCATAATGTAATCACCACATGACCGATGATGGTAACTTGTTCCAATCACTTGGTAAAGTAGATGATGAGAGCGTCTGTTTGGAAGATGGTTCTACTCATCCTATTGTTGGCTGTGGTAATTTCATTCTAGAAGATAACATGATTAGAGATTGTACTTGTATCAAAGATGAGTATGAATTTGTTGCATGTTTATCAACTAACCCAAAAAGTTGATTTTTGGATTGACTAGTTTGTTGTGAAAGATGTCAACAATAAGTTTTGGGCAGTTGCATCTATTGTACTTGATAAGTAGGAAAAGGCTTACATGTTTACTAGCTTTGGTGATGTTTCAATGCATTTTGGGAGTTCTATTGTTACTTGATTAAGAATGCACGAAGTGTAATAATGTTTCTGCTCGGGTTATTGATGTGGATAAGGGAATGCCTCCAAGCCACACTCTCCTCAGATATTCAATTAAGAGTTGTGAAAATCTTTCAAAGGACGATGAGGGTGTTCCATAAAATGTTGCATCAATTGAGTTTTTGGAGGAGAGATTTGGGAGATGACCCCATCTTATCGGAGATTGTTGTTGCTAATCCTAAGGAGAATCAAGTGATCCTAGAAGAAGCTAAGGAACACAGTGGGTATATCACTACAAACCCACACAGGTATTTCTGTATTGATCATAGTGTTCTACACTTACTTGGAAGTTGAAGACAAAAAAGATTCAAAGAAAATAATGGGCCCATTACTACTCTTGATGGAGAGATGGTCTTCCATTCATGGACCATTCCATATTATGTTTATTTCACCTTTTATTTCAAGAGTTGATTGAGAATATTGTCTGTCCTATAAGGACTAATTTCATCTCTTTATATTATGTTGATTTCATCTTTTCTTTCAAAAGTAGATTCAGGTTATTGTTGGAGGTCATGTGTCCTACCTTCACTCTCTCACTAAAGAACATTCATCCCAAGTGGACTTTGTTTAATTTTCTATTTGTTTGAGACCAATATTTTTGAGGTATTTTCTTAGTGATGCTTGAAGAGTTGCAAGGCCAAAATCAATAGGACGGTGGCAGAATTTTTGGTTTCCATCTTCACATATGATTTTCAAGGTTGTAAGTCCCAAACCCAAGGTCCCATTGCATATCTCGTTAATGACATTTATAGTTATTTTCTTCAAACCATAGTGTTGGTTTGGAGGCATATATACACATGGCATGGAATATTCAAAGTTTGATATTTTTTCCAATTAAGTTAAATCTAGCATTTGTGATGATGAGTTTTCTATGTATTGCTTTATGTTTTGGGCACAATTTCAAAGGATACGGTTTTTGGAGCTTGTACATAGCGTTGATAGCTTGGAGAGTTGAACCTATTGTTCGGATTTATAGGAAATTTCAGCATTTGATCATCATTGACATTTGGGTAATTCTCCACATTATATTCCTATACATTTGGGGGTGATGTTGTTTAGGGAGAGGAGCACACACATCCCATTAAGGTTGTGCCATCACATAAAGATAACCAAGGATAAGTGAAGTTGAAAAGCTCCAATGATTATGCAAGACTAAAACACAAAGATCAAAAACTTTCTTAGATAAAAGAACTCGTATTACATTTACGAATGTGGTTTCTCACAACCGAATTCAAATGACAAATGATAATGATTCAAAGCGTGAATGATCCATATCAGCATTTAGAGTAAGATTTCTGAAAGTCTATTTTTAGAAAGTCTTGCGATATATTTTTAGCAGTTTTTGACAATTTTTGTATGTTGCATTTTTCAAGGTCTTTAGAGCATTCATGGGCCTTGTCTAGTACGAGAAAATTCGATAGACTTCATTGTAGGAGTTTTTTTCTAGTTCACTCCACCATGTTTCCAAAGCATACTCTGATTTGCAAATCAGGTCAACGGCAAGGAGATATGACCCCAACAAGAAGCACTTAAAAATAATAGTATAATAATAGGATAAATTTCATTTTTTTCCTTTTTGCTCATTAAACTTCACCCCTAAGGTGGATACATGTCATCTTCATGTAGCATGACCTTTCAGTTCCCATTCAAAACCTTTCGTGTTTTATTATTATCAACTTTACCCCTATAAAGAAGATGGCTTCCAATGAAGGTGCAAGTTTTTGTATCAGGCTTATGAGGACATACATCTCTTCTACAGATTTTCCCATGATGTATCCACTCTACATGCATACATATCTCCTACAGAGTTTCCCCATCCTGTATCTGATCTACATGCATACATCTCTCCTATAGAGTTAGCGTATTTTGTACTATACAAATATTTTCGAGGCATACATCTCTCCTCTAGAGTTTTCTCAAATTGTAAACATATTATGATAAAGTTACATGTTTCCGCAACTACAGATTTGTTTTTGCAATACAATTCTATTTTACTTCTGCAATTACAGTTTTCATTAGGAATATAATTCTATAACACATTAAGTGCCACTATTAGTGTGTTGTCCACCGAAATGTACCGAAAATTCAGATTAGTGGTATCAAAGCAAGAAAACAATATTTTTCAAAAATTTGTAAGTTTTGAAAATTATGGGAAAAGCAAGCTGGAAAAAATGAGAAGGCAAAAATTCAAGATGCGGATCCATTTCAACACCGGAAATGAGCATGAATCACTTCTTACAAAAAACCAATGGTTGCGGTGGGAAAACCAGCAGTTGCACAACAATCTTAGCACAATCATGGAGTAGATGACAAATATGCATGCAAAAAAAAACTACCAGTTTGAAAGTCCCATATGGAAGGATTGCTCCAAGAAGAGGCAAGGTGTAACAAAGTTATGCATAATCTTCAAAATCAACATGGGGAAAAAGAAGCATTTTGTGACGAAATTCAACAAGACCTAACCATCCTGCAAGATGAATTCAAAGAGATGAAAGAAAAGTGTTGCAGATGCACAAACAGAAATAGAGGAAAGCATGGTATGTTTTTCTTGTTCCACAAATCTTGGTAATTATCCATATGTGATTGGCAGTTTTGAAAAACACAAAAGATATTGGTTTCAAGTTGTTGAATAAAATGGGTTATAATGGCCAAGGCCTTGGCAAAGATGGTTAAGGAATTCAGAAACCTCTTGATGCAGAAAAGAGACCCAAGAAATTTGGTCTCAGGTACTTTGGGGAATCTTCTCAACCCACCATGGGTCTAGTGTTCATTAAAGCGAGCCTGCAACCAGAACAATCTTCTCAACATAGATGCAAGCCTTCCATTAATACACATAGAAGGTATTCGTTTCATTACCTCATTTACAGTCATTGTGGTAGAAGAGCTCACAGTTCTATTTGTTGTTAGAATCTCCATCCTCGTGATATTTGTGGGAAGTACAACCACGACAGTTCTATATGTTATTTTTCTGACATCCCCACACAAAGATCTCTGAAATTAGTAAACAGGAATTTCGGGGCCAGCCCACTCAAGTGGAAGGAAATCACTATGGCACTCAGAGTTTGCTATGTCATTAGACATCAATCATACAAGCAATGAAGCCCATTGCTTCTAAAGAAAGGTTGAATGATCCAGATGAGCATTTATAGCATGAATGATCCATTATCATTCAAAATAGGATTTCTAAAAGTCTAATTTTAGAAAATCTTGAAATCTAGTTTTAGCAGGTTTTGACATCTTTTTGTGTTTTGCATTTTTGAGGGTCCTTGAGCATTTGTGGGCTTCGTTTGGTGTGACAAAACACCTTATGCTTCATTTTAGTGTGTGTTTTCTAGATCACTTCAACTCTTTCCAACCATCCTCCAATTTGTTAATCATGCTAACGGGCTAGGAGATATGACTCCAACAAGGAGCACTAAAAAGTAATAATATAATAACAGGATAAATTTCGGATTTTGTCCACTTCTGCCCATTCAACTCCACCCCTAAGGTTGACACATGTCATCTCCATGTAGGATGACCTTTTGGTTCCCATTCGAACCTTACGTGTTATTGTTAGCAACTTTCCATCTTCTACATTGTACCACTATAAAGAAGATGGTTTTAAATGAAGATACAAGTTTTTGTATCGGGTTTTTGGCGGCATATATCTCTCTTACAAAGTTTTCCCATCATGTATTAGATCTGCAGACATACATTTCTCCTATAGAGTTTGCCTATTTTGTACCATGCAATATTTTTGTGGTGTACATCTCTCCTATAGAGTTTGCCCAATTTGTATACATATTACAATAAAGTTATTTGGTTTCGGAATTAAAATTTTGTTTCTGCAATACAATTCTATTTTACTTCTGCAATTACAGTTTTCATTATGAATATAATGCTATAACACATTAAGTACCACCGTTACTGTGTTGTCCACCAGATTACACCTATAATTTGGATCAGATAATCAAATGGGTAAAATGAAAAATTCAATAGCTGAAGTTAAAAAGGGGAAGAGATGGGAAGAAAAGAACAAGAAAATTTTCAAAAACTATTTGACTATGAGGTAGATGCAGACAACAGTTTTCTTGCAAAGCTGCCTAACAATATTCAAGTGTTTTATGTTTGATAAGGTGCTACCATGAAGTGAAACTTTGCTATTTCTTCCTAACAATACTCATGAGGTTTGTATTTGATAATACATTAGCTATGAAGTATCTCATGCAAATAAACATAATGGAAATAAATGGTGTGAACAAAATATCAGGTTCATCCGAGTAAAGAAGAACTAGAGATGTTATACAAAGTTCAGACTAATGAAAGAGATCTGGAGCACTAGAAATATGGTGGACTAACATCTGTCAATAGGCAAATAGAAGTGCATAGAGAGGGCCTGTAGAGAATTCAAAAACAAAAAGATGAAACACAACATACAGAATTAGAAAAAATAACCAAGATCAATTTGATACATTTTCTACAAATAGTGATACTAGACAGAACAGTTGTAATGTGAATACTCATGGCTTTCAAAGTGAAACATTGTGAATAATGGATGAAAAATCAGGTAGTATTGTGAAAAGGTGTATCTATATACCATAAAATGTTTAAACATACATAGAATGGCAGCGAGTTGGGTAGTGAAAGTTGGGCATCAATAGGTTGTGCAGAGTTGCGAAGATTCAGTGAGCTATTTATGGAGGTATTAAAGATGCCAGAAACTGGAAGCTTTACCCCATGTTATATGTCAATATTCTGCCTGTGCACTATACATTATAATATGGCCATGGTAAAATCTCTATTTGTTCACTGAGAGATTTAGTATGTACTAATTATACACCTGTCGTGATCATGCTATATATGAATTCTTGGATCCTCCTTATAGATCCCCAAAATGAAGTTTAAGGTCCCTACTTCATGAGCCATAGAAGGCACTTGAACTACATCAATGCCCAATTACTGGTGTTTGTCAAGGATCCTCATGGTTTTTGGAACGAACAAATGGTCGGGGCTCAGGAACAATTCTTCCGTTTCTTGCCTCTTGAGATTTGGCAATGAGCACTCCTCCATTACAATTTCTAGAATTAAGATTGGGTTCTAAGTTGCAGCTAAAATATGCTTTCGTAATATATTGCTAGCTAACAATAGTATTTTGTTGTTTTCCTTGACTGATCAGGGATAATTTAAACATTGAATACCCTTCATTAAACATCAGCATGTAAGGATAATAATCAAACTAGTTTTGATACATTAATAAACATGAAGGAATACAATCGTACATGTTTCACCAAGAGAGACGACCAAAGTAACAACTAAAGAATTTGTCTGTCACCAAGACTATGGGAAAAGTTGAAGCATTGAAATTTGAGTTGAACAAGGCAAGCTAATGCTAAACAAAGACTACAATAAGGATACAGTTACAACTTAAGAAAACAAAAAGTAAATTTGAAGTTCCATATAATTACGAGTTTTTTGACAAATAGAAACATTCTAATTTTCTTGTGAATGTAATATGAAAAATCTGTACAGATAACCAAAACTCAAAGTACAAGATATAGCCTTATTTGTAGAAATGTGTAGAAGTAGAGACATGGAAGCACATAAGCTGTGGACTTGTTTTCTATGAACACAAGTTGTGAACTCTTTTTATATCAACATAAGTTGTGTATGTATTCATAAAACCTTTCATGAAAAAGAACCCTGCAACACATACAAGATTCAGAGGGTTTCTTTTTGAAAGGGAAATGAATCATGGAATGCACTAGATGTCAACAAATGCTTACCTTTACATCTGAGCTAACAAGGACAATAGAATCAGCTCCCAATTCCATTGCTGTAGATAAGCGTTTCTCATCAATATCTGCAAGTACAACTCGTACAGCACCAAAGGCACGGGCAACGAGCATACTCGTCAAACCAATGGGACCAGCTCCCAATATGAACACGCGTGTACCAGCTTGGATGCTAGCACGGCGACAAGCATGCACACCCACACTGAGAGGCTCACACATAGCACCCTCTTCCAGAGACACATTGTCTGGCAATTTGTGGCACAAATATGCAGGATGCACCACCTAACAACATTGGAGAGATATTTTCATTTTTAGAAACAGACTTTTAGAATAGCATTCAGTAATTAGACTGATGTAAAATTTTGCTATCAAAAACCAAGGCATTGACAAGAGAAAAATAATAACCCACTCCTGATTTTGTATACTTTCATTTTTAGGTCTAATAAAAAGTCCTGTGACTAGATGAGAAATTTACAAAAGCTTGAAATCGTTGGTCAAATATTTGTAAATAAAATTTGTCCTATCTTGAAAGATATGAAAGACATTAAGAATTTAAAGGATTTGTGTAACAAAAATTTTCCTTTTCAAACTGGAAACACATACATGTTTTAAGGAGAAACGAAATCTATTTACTTACTATGTTTAAAACTAAAAATGCGGCCATCATCATTAAATAACTGTCAAAATATTTGGAAAGAATTGACTCCGCTATCTTGAAGTGTGTGATACTTCATCCAAAGGCATATTTTGGTTAAAAACCAATAATCCCAAACCAATCCAAGTAATTTTTTTATCAAACAGCAGTCTTATAAACAAGGAAATGATAATTAAGCTAGCAAAGGTTTAACATTGTATTGACAAAAATGGCACTCCAACATAGTTGTATTATTTTCCTAGGTTGGAATTATTTCTCATCCTTTTCTTCTTTGTGGAAAATAATTCTTTAGCTTATCAGCTTATAATGTTCTCTTAGGCTAAATTCCTATGTTTAATTCTCTTATATAAATGTTTTGTTCCTATTAATTAAAATAAAACCTATGCATTAGTATCAAGAAAAGGGAATTAGAGACAAAAGCTACGAATGGATTGAAGATAATTTAATAGAGGTCTTCACTTTATTAAATTAAAGAGAATCAAAAGACAACATTAGTACAGAGGGAATTAAAAGAATACTTTATTGGGAGGATGAATTTGGAATGTCATGCAAGGTGTTTGAGGATTTCAATCGGTGCATGTTGCACAATTCTTCCACTTCTACTTATTTTTCTTCTAATATTCTTTCAATTTGTAATAAATATGGAGAGTTTCTCTATGTTCCAGAAATTTTTCCTTGGGTCTATTTAGACCCCTGTTTTATTCCACATTATTTTAGCCTTAGTTTTTGTAAGATGCAGAAAGTCAGATCTTTATGTTGCAATCAGCAACTGTGTAACATCGAGCAAATAATAAAGAAGTTGTGGTTGTTTTATACTCTTCAACTTTGTACTCAACTTTGCCTCTTGCTTTTCTAATATATTGTGCTGTAGAATTATCAAAGCATGTTCTAATGGTTCTGTACTATAACCAAATAGAGTAATTAGACCACTATGTTCTAGTGTATCACTTCATTTTCAGTAATTCTTTCCCTTTTCACACCCAAGTAATTTTATTTCAAGCACTTTAATGGGAAGAAGTTGGCTTACGACGGAGGTTTTTTCACAGACAAAGTCTCCACACTGTGAATTTCCCATGTTATGTTACATGCTAGAAGTAAGAAGTGTCAATAATAGAAGGGAATTGAATAAAAGTGATTGCCATTTGATATTGGTGATATTAGATAAAAATCAACTAATTGACTATTAGTTAATGTAAGCCCACATGTATATGGTCTATCAGTAAGCAGCGAGGTGATCAAGCTTGTATTAACGTAGAGACTGGGTTCAAACCCAACATGGGCACGGATGTAAATAAATATTGTATATATATGAGACATCTTTCAAAGCAAAAGCTATTAGTTGATGTAGTTTAGTTATTCACGTATAACTACTTCCCTTGAATATGTAACTTCTTATTTATTAATAAGTGACGGATACATGAGTATGTCATTGTTCCTTTTGTGGGTTTTCCATATCTCTTCATTCTCTCTCCGACTCTTACTGACATTGTTATCAAAGCTGGCATTTGGGGAATCCCTGGTCAAGTACAAACAAAATAGAGAGGAAAGGGGTTGAAAATGTTAGAAGATGTGAACGGAGAAGGAATGAAGATAAACTGAAATGCACAAAAAGTAGTTTGTGTGTCATTCATTTTACTATGCAAGAGATAGCTACAAAATGGTTGAGGGGGTCAAAACCTTACATTAGTTGATACATCGCTATTTGTGACTTAATAAAGATAATCCTTATGTTCTAATATACCTCTTAAGGCTTACGCTCTAGAAAGCAAAAACAAACATAGTGACAAAAATTAAAATAACATAAACAAATAGAGTCACGCATTCTTCGAAGATTTCTCTTTGAAAACAATTCTTTGACTAGATAGAACTCCATCAAGTTGCCTCATAACCCTCGTAAAGGTGTAGTTCCCAAGTTGAATTCCCAAGTTCCTAAACTCCACCTCTCCAAACTCCCGAATTACAAACCTCCCAAATCACAAACCTCCCAAATTATGGGACAACCATCTATATTGAGCAACATCCATAGTTCTCCATCAAGTTGTCTCATGACCCTCGTAAGAGTATAATTCCCAAGATCCACAAACTCCCGAACTAACTGGACAGCCATCCATGTTGAGTTTCATCTACACTAGATCCCTTCCCATCTTCAAAGTGTGGGCTTCTTTAAAATATGTATTCTTCATTAGTGAATTCCTCACCACTTATAGCATATGGTGGATTATCAATAATGGCTATATTAACTTCATTTGTTTGTCTTTGAGTTTTCCCTTGATCTTTTTTCTCACAATCTTAACCATCTCTTGAAGAATATTTCTTTCAACAACTTGATAATGTACAATTTCTCCACAATTTTTATCATCGATTGCATTTGTATTTTTACTTTCTAGGTGTGAAAATTGAGGTGAGAATATTTGTCTAATGAAATGTAATGTCTCCAAATGGACATTTTTGACCCCAAATGGATTTTAGGCAAATCCATGAACCCAAATACAATTTTATAAAATATTTATCAAACTAACCCCTGCAGATCTGAATTATATTCTGAAAATGGCAACTAGGGTATGAGAGAAAATACAAAAAAATCAGCAAGTAAATTATGGTTCTTCCACACCAATCTGATCCCTTGAATTTATGGAGTCAATAGATGAAGATCATTCCAGATTTTAGACACAATAGAGGCTGAAATAAATTAATAAAATATGCAGACCAGCTGCCCTTAAAATTAGATGGAAATGGTTCCTTTTTTAATACCAATAATTCTGAAAAGTGGCTGATTTTATCATTACAAATCAGATCTGTGAACAGTAATAAAAATCAGCTTCTTTGCAACTCCAAAACCTCATGCATTAGATCTCTAGATAAGTCGCTCCTGCTGGAAATGAAGGAGAAACACAACAATTTTCCTTCTCCAAACCCTTGTAGAAATCTGCAAAAATCTTATTCTATAATTGTTGAAGAAAACTGAAAAGTCTTTGTAATCACAATGGATAACCTTGGGTAGGAAATCCTCAAATGCTCTAATAGGGTTTTCGTCCTCTAGAGGTAAATTCTAAGGGTTTCCGTCCTTAGAATAAATTATACAAAAGCTCCAAGCTTCAGATAAAAATCAGAGATTATAAAATGATCAAGTGTGTCTCCAACACAAGTCGACTTGTCCTTTTAAAGAAGGAAGTGACCCAAAGTAGCCACACATGAGAACCAATCACCTTTCCCTTCATTAAATGTTTCCACCAAGCACTTTTCCCTCCCAATGCAAGTCGCATTTTCTAGAAGGAATAACTTTTGGCCCCTTTGCTTTTTGCCTTTCTTTCTATTTATTTTGCCTCCTAGTGCAAGTCACACTTTTCTAGAAATAAACAATTTTAGCCAAGTGTTTTTATCATTTGGTTCACTTTTCTATTTTTAAGTTAATAATAATTTATTATAAGTGCATATGATATTTTATTTTATTTTATTTTGCACTTTATAATAAAATATTAAAACTTAAGTCACCCTTATTTTCTTCCCTTAGCCATCGGGTAGACAAAATAGGCTAAGGGTCTTCGATTGGGAAGGGGATATTACATGAAATTTTCATTATAAAAAAATAATACCTTAGAAGTCTATACAACAGTTCTAACTCGAAAAACTACACAAAGAAGCAAATTTCGATCCAAAATCAATGTAAGTAATTTTGTTGTTGATGTAAATGAAGATATTAGAAAAATACCAATAATTTTTGTCTTCTTTGTTGGATTGTGCCTTGGTGACTGGGTTTTATTCTTTTGTTTTTTCCCACATGCCTTCATGACCTCCCCGGTTTGCGATTTTTTCTTTCCGCAACTATATTTGTCTTCAATTTTTCCCTAATAGTTGTTAATTCCTTTGTATTTGCAACAACTAGGGTCTTGAAATAGGAAACACAACCATATGGACTAGGAAATGTCATGTCCCTTTTTGGACTAGTGGATTTGAAGACCTTAACCCATTTTTCCTCCCCGTGGGTTTAAGGAAGGAAGCAAGGGGAAGACTTGGATGACATTTTCTAAGTAGATATTTTCATTATTGTTCTCTTTTTCATATATCAACTCATTGGAAGAACATAATTACAATTGGGCATGCATAAATTCAGTCACCAAATAAATTTATAAAAGGAGAATTTAAGTTGTTGATCATGATGGTGAAAGTTGACAAGGTTAAGCAAAGGGGAATTGAACTCTACCCCTTACCAGCAGTCCAAGAAAGGTGGATCATGGCTGAGTTTGCAAACTCAAGTTTGGCGAGCAACATCATGGGAATGTATGGAGAGAAAGTTAAAAGATGCATGACTGATTTTTCTTTACCAGCTCTCCTATATTTTATTTCAGTCATCATCTATTCCCTTTCTAAAGGGAAATTGATTAGTTACAATCTGTGTCATTGATAATATGAATGCATATCAGCCAAACAGAGAGGATGGGAAGTTTGATAGGCACGAGAGGAAGCTGATCATCATGCCTACAAGGCATGAGGGAGGATGGATAGAAGATCATTTTTTCTTGAATAAGTTTGTTTCTTGTGCAGGTACAAAGGAGCAGCTGAGATTTATTTGGGATCCGGGTACTTGTAATTGTTTGAGGACAAGCAATCTTGGGAAGGGGGGATTGTCATGTCCCTTTTTGGAGACTAGTGGATTTGAAGACCTTAACTCATTTTCCCTCTCCGTGGGTTTGTATATCCCTTTCTAGAGCTGAAACTGAAAAACAAGGAAATAACACAAACCCCAAACTGATTAAATCTGATTTTTAGACCAGCAAACTGAAAAAATTAGATCAGCAATGTACAGCAGTCTGATTTTTGGAACAACAGCTTGTAAACAACAAGATTTCACCCAAATATCACCCTAAAACTCATCCACAATATTTATAAACCTTTTAGAAACACTTTAGGACAATTTTCATCATGAAATCCAATCTCAAACACAGCTGGCAATTTATTTATCAACAGCAGAAGTACAGCCAAGATAAATGATCAAAAATGAGGTCTCCAAACCCCAACAATGGCCAAATATGAAGGATATCAGCCTTATAAATTATGACAAATTTGAATATCAAATAATAAGTGAGTTTGTGCCCTAGAAGGCACCCAAATTGACTCCAACCCTAGTCGCTCCCTAGGAGAGGGACTCCAAACAATGCAAAAGCTCTTGATAGGTCTTCTCCTTGATGCCCTAGATACAAACCAGCAAGAGGATCTTCAGTATTTGTCTTCACACCACCAATTTTGGAGAGTTTTTCATTCTCCAATATGCCACAAGGAAGGTTGTCGTCCTCCTTGGATGCCACACTATGGATTTTCACCCTTAGTGGAGTTGGAAATAGAGCAATCAGCCCTAGAGTCCAAATTGATAAAGTATATATGCCAAAAGTGATCCAAAATGAGCCCCAACATTTGCTTTTATAACCTTTTCTTTTCTTTCTTTGTGGAGCACTCCATGTAGGCCTCTTATTTCTTTTTATTATTTGTTTTTCCCTCATAAAGAGGGACGACCTCCTTCTCCCTTTTTTTAGTATTTGAAAATACTTTTATTGTCCCAACATAATAATTAGCCAGGACCAACTTACAATATCATTAATTATTTTTAATTTAGAAACACGAACATACGGGGGTTTAAGGAAGGAAGCAAGGGGAAGACTTGGATGACATTTTCTAAGTAAATATTTTCATTATTATCATGTATTCCTATTGGGAAGCCAAGAGCTCCAATAGAAGAACTTATTTAATTAGAATATAAAGTATTTTGAGCATGTAGGCTCTAAAAACAAATTAGATAATTAAAAGGTACTTATTATAAGGTCGGCCATAAGTTATGATGTAGCACCCCTTATGTTTATAAAAGGAGGTTGCTTGGCCATTTGATAATCATATGTGAATTCTATTATTTCGGAAAGATTGTTTGTGAAGTCAGTAATAACCCTTTCAAGGTTATTATTATATTTTTAATATTTTCTCGGAATAACTTGATCGATTGAAATTTACTTAATGAAGAATTATCACCAAATCTTTATGCCAAATCAACTGAAAATGATCTCCAAATATTATTAAATTGATTTCTAATAATTTGAGACAAATTATGACCCAAATCGACTTAGTATGGGCAAATTATGCAAATCTGGAAATTAATTGTAGACTGTCAAATCGCAGCACTTCTATCTAATTCGATTTGGCCTCAAATTTGCATGGAAATGCGTGTAAAGTGTAGTTTAAGCCTTTTTAGACCCAAGCGATCAGATTTGAATGAAATAACTCAACTTATTTGCTCAAAACAATTAATTATAAGCACATAGGCAAGTCGCATTTCAAGGAAATTGCACAGTTTGAATCAGATTTACAAAATAGCACGAAATTGGATAATCTTCAATGAAAGCTCAAATGTTTTAAGTCAATTCAAGAGGGTTTCGTCCCTTGAATGGACCTTTGTTTCCTTCTCTTCATCTCCTTCTCTCATTGTTTTTGGGCACCCGTTTGGGTCCTCTTGCATTGGGTTTGTATGCTTTGTACTTACAAATTCCATTGACCTACTTTTGTGGTCATTTGTTGACATTAATAATATTATCTTATCTCTTCCTCCAGTTTATCAGTGCAAATAAACCATCCCCATCACATTATTATGGCCGAGCTTAGAGTTCATCCTTTCGTATTAGAGGCTATGTTTGATTTTATCTCTCTTCGCACCACGCCGAGGCTTCGCCGACTTTGTTGAGGGGGGATATGTACCCGTTCTTGGCGTCGCTCTTTTAAAGGCTATTGCTCGTTCTGATGGTCCTTTCCGTAGTCGCAGCTGGTATGCGGAGGTTTTTTACCTTTGGGGATAGTTGGTATTCAGATGGATCATCTCCCTCCTTTTCAGTACTCCTTAGATGCGCCACGCCACCTTCCTCCTACTAGACGTGCTAAACATGGCCATTAGGGAGGATATCTATAGATGTTTCATCCTTACCACCTAGGCGAAACCCAAGGGGGTCTTCGCCCCAAGATGGCCTTTTACACCGAGCATTTTATGGAGTTGAGCGATGGCCTTATTATTCGCCCACAATACACTCGTCATCACTAGACGCATGAGCTCCGCATCACTCTCGACCAAATCAGCATTGGTTCCCACAGACTCCATTGCGAGACATACCACCACCTTGATCGTTCTAACAGGATCTGCCATCCGTAATCTCGGAGCCCGAGATAGAGATACACTTTATATTTTGTTGCCCTATATACTATGCGATCAAAGGGAGGTTTTACTGTCTCTTTAGAGGGGCACAGACTCTTTCGACTTCTTCAGATATGAGGATCAAAAGTGTCTTGCTTTATACATTCAGGAGGCCATGAGGCTTCGTGAGCACACTCTTCAGCCACATTCCAGACTAGACTCTACCCGGTTGATCACTTCCTTCTTCACAACGCTACCTTCAACGAGAGGCACCAAGCACCAATGGGTGACTAGCTCCGCTTATGACTCCGTGATCGGTTCATCCTGTGGATAACATTCACAGCTTCACCAAGCCATCATCTTCAGGACCTCATATGAATAATATGTAAAATTTACTACAAATGCATTTTTTTCTTATTCAGCTTCATTAATTGATGGGTAGTCACATGCGGTAGAGAGGATAGGAGATATTCACATAGTTTTCAATAATGCTAAAAAGTTCATCAGAAGGAACGTTAGATATGTTCCTAGCTTTGAACAAGAATATCATCTAATCTCAAGATTATTGTTAGTTTATTTTGAAAGAAGTGTATTGTGTTTGATGTGAAACAAGACAAGGTAGTTGCCCTAGGCATTGGTCAAGGTGGCTTGTATAGGCTTGTTGACTCTATCACAATCAACCTAAATACATTAGTTATGGAGGGAGACTTGACTATGCAAGATGTGCAGGAGGATGAAATGCTTCAATCAAATGCATGGTTAGTCAGTAGAGGAGACCACATTATCCAAGACATGCAAGAGGATGAAATGCCTCGATATAAGGCACTAGCTTCGAGGAACAAACAAAAGGTTGTCAATTCAGAAGAGCATGTTCACTTTGTGCTCGCTTTTGACCTTTTTATGGTACCTAAACCGCAACAATATTCTGAAGCAAAAGGAAAACCTAAATGGAAGACTTCCATACAAGTTGAATATGACACCTTGATGAAGAATCATACATGAAAGTTGCTGGAATTACCTCTAGGAAAACAACCCAATGGATACAAATGGGTGTACAAAGTCAAATGTAAATTCGATGACACTTTGGCCAAGTCAAGGATCATATTGTTGTGAAAAGCTTTGCACAACAGGAGGGAATAGACTATGAGGAGACCTTTTCTCCTACAACAAATATGATCACATTTCAGTTGCTTGTCTCCATAAAAACTCAGTTTTGTTGGAAGATGTTTCAAATGGATGTAAAGAGCATGTTCCTAAACAAAGAATTGGACGAGGAGGTCAACATGGTGCACCGTGAAAGATTTTGGGTACCTAGACCTAATATTTTAATTCGCAGATTGATTAAGTCCTTTTACATGACTTAAGCAAGCTCCACAAGCCTGGTATATTAAAATTGATCAGCATCTACAAGATTTTGTATTCAAAGGAGTTTTCTTATCCAAATCTTTATGTTTTGCAATATGTCAAAGGATGACTTTGACATTTTGTACCAAAGGAATACAAATTTCAAATTGACATGTTACAAAGACTCTTATTTGGAAAGATCAATTGGCACTCAGAGGTCTATCACCTGGTACATATTTTCCTTTGGTTCAAGATTGTTTCGAGGCAAAGCAAGCTTTAGCACATTGTGGCTTTATCTTCCACCAAATCTGAGTACAAGTCAACAGCAATGAGTGTCAGTTGTGAGGCAGTTTAGGTACATTGTATTTTGATTGATCTTCAACTTCCTTAGACTACACCTACTCCATTGTTCTCGTGACAATCAACATGTGTTGAAGTTAGTGAAGAATCTGGTGTATCATGCTTGCACCAAACACACTAGGATTCATCATCACTACATACAACAATTGCTTGATTTTGGGGATAAATCTCTTTACTCCTATGCCTCTAAGTAGCATCCTACAAATGTAATGATGAAACCCCATGGTCCCATTTTGTATGTAAATTTTGGAACAAACTCAGAGTAGTCTCTGATTTAGTCATTAAGGGGGTTTTAAGAGTATTAAATAAACATTAACTAATTAACTATTAGCTATAATTTAGTTCAGTTATTCACAAATAACTACCTCACCTAAATATGAAACTTCTTATTTGGCTAATAAAAGATGGACACACACAAGTATGTCAATGTACTTTTTATTTGGCTTATAAAAGATGGACACACACAAGTATGTCCATGCGCCTTCTCTTCATTCTCTCTCCGAATCTTACTAACATTTAAGATACAAAAGCAAAGAAAGGCATAAGGGATGAAAAAACATTAGATATAAAGCAACGATGAAACTTTGATTACTAGTAAACATATTTGGTTATATATACCCAAGGAAAGGGATAAACCATCCTCTCATATCAAAATGCTCAACCCTATGTAGCTCTTGGAAGACTTATAAAGGGGAAGACACCCAACTCTTGGAAAAAAATCAATATAAAAAAGTTCCTCCCCAAACACTTGGCTAACATTGGTAAAGGTTACTTCCAAGTCAAATCTGAATGTCAATCCTAATCTTGGTAAATATACCATCTTTCATTTCAAGATGTGCACCAAGATAGCTTGTTCATGTATTTATTGTTTTTATTTAAAATGAATGGGTTGACACAAACTAGAGGCTTAATGAAACTTTTGAACTAAAGCCTAAAGGTGTAATAAAGAGAATTTTATAGTGCTATATAAACAGAGAGAAATTAGAAACTGAAACATTTATGGATGCAAGACCGTACTTCCTTATTAGAATGGGTCTCTATATTACAATATATGGTGTGAGGTCAAATTCCCACATATGGTGTGCATCAATTCAAGTTGGAAATGTTTTAGGTACCATTTATCTTCTGATGTATTTTAAGATTTTATTTTATTTTTAATTCTAAAAATGTTCTTCTTATTATAAGATTAGGGATCAATTCTTTTGTCTCTTTAGATATATTTTTTACAGATTTTCATACTGTGTGAGGTTCCGAGATGTTTAGCTCTACTCATTTTAGAGTATTTGCCCAGAAATTTTACTAAATAATTATTATTTTGATAGAATTATAGAACGCTTGTTAGATATTGGAAAATACAATTTATTTCTAAATATTCTCTTAATCACATAATCTTTATGCCGTAACTATTTTAACACTCTCTATTTCTTATTTACATTGAAATCCCATTAATTATTATCTTATCTTATTTCCCTATTAAAATAGGCTATATTTGGATTCAATCATAGAGATAAAATTATAACACTCTCAATTTTTTTGTTTTCTAATAAATAGTAATGTGTTGGGGATGCGGGTTTATAAGACCAATAAATGTGTTGATTGTTTACACAGTAAATTGTGTAATGTGAAAGGATGAAGCTGAGTTTGGTATTTCTTATATTTATATATCATTAGCAATTAATTTTGTATATATATATATATATATATATATATATATTTGTAATAAGATTAACAAGTATGTTGTTACTTTAAGTATATTGTCTGCCATGTAACCAACGAAAATGAAATGTATGCTAAAAATGCAAAGTATTAAATAGGTTAACTCAAGCCAAACATAATGCATCCATATTTTCAATTAATATTGTTGTGCATGTTTTTATTTCAATTATTTCTGACCAGCTATCACTCACTGTTGTTCAGGTTTAGTTAAAACCTTGGCATGGATCCAAAAGAGATGTGGCGTTGCTTCTGCCTCTCATCAATACATGACTCCACTTATCCCCTGTTAGTTTTTATCTGTGGTGTTGCTTTACTTTTTGCTTTTGATGGATAAGGATCGAACACTTGCAAACAATTTTTTACGAGCTTTTATTCTATACTCAACGACCATTACAATCTTTAGATAAAAGTATAAACTATATATGGTGTGAGGTCAAAAATAGAGAAATCATGCAAAAAGACCAAGCATGATAGTAAGGTTTCAATAAAGGAGACTCTAAAACTGTTGAAATGGCTATCTTGTTGTGGAATGTAGGGTGCTTAGGGTCTTCCAGAATTAAGAACCATCACAAAGAACATATACCTTCATAAACAGAACATTCTTTTCATTCAAGAATCAAGGCTAACAAGGACAAAGATGATAACAGTTGGAGCCATCTAGAACAGTTATATCAATATTGCAAACTCAATGTCATTTGGATGGAAAAACATACCAACTACCAAAACAAGGCATCTCAAATGATGGAAATGCATGAAAATTTTGCAGCTCTAAAAAAGTAATAGGAAATAAAACATATTGGATAAGAAATGATCCAATGGAATCTTATAATAGAAATCATTATGTTGCCCTCCAAATAAATTGAAATTTGTACATTGGGTCAACATTATTCTTGCCTTAGATAATATTTATGAGCTATACTCAAAGTCTATAGGTAAAAGCATATTAGGAATACTCGCCAAATCCAAATACTCGCAGACCCCAAAAAAAAAAACTCGCAAAAACTCGCCAATATTCGGCCAATACTTGGCAACTTAAAAAATACTCAAATTTCTTTAAAAAACATAAATTTTAAGCAACACATAGCTACAAAATGTATCAAATGAGCCCATAAAATGTTGGAGAAGTGTTTTCTATTAGATTTGAATACAAATACAATACAAAATCACATCATCATGCGAATACAACAACCGGCTGATAAGTAATATGAATTTATGATGATTGACATTGAAAAATATCATCATAAATTTCATATCTATGCAAGTTACAATATACAATAAATTACATTTTCCTCTTCCCCAATCTAGAGAAAAATTGGGGAGAGGGTCTAGTGCCTCTACTAGTCCCCACACTCGGCTGCGTCTCCACGCTCCTCCTAGAAGGCTGCAAATCTGGCTCGATCATGGAACTAGATGGTGGTGTTGGTGGCTCCTCTCTTTGCCGCATGTTGAGATCACCTCCAAAGATGTCATCCACCCAATATCTCCTCGTAGTCCCGCTAGTGCTTCTCCCTCCATAGCCTCCCTCTCAAAAGAAGCAATCTCGTCCCTGTGAACGCAGGGTTTTCCTCTTCTTGCCCAGTCCACTCACTGTATGGATCTATCTCATCCAAATCAATGAGCTCCTTTGATGTGGCCTAAACTTTTTCCGCGAAGCCGGAGATTGTTTGCAGAAAAACCAAGTCGTGCCTTTTTGAGTCAACTTGTTGCGCTTCTCTTTGTGTGAATGGCCTTAAACAAACTCCAGTCATTGCTCACATCCGTAAGCGCTACAAGGTTGAGATAGAATTCGAGGGCTAACTTTTGAAGATTTGGGGTATTCCCTCCCAATCCTCCCACCAAGAACCTACAAACAAGATAATCAAAAATTATAATTAATTAATAAAATCAAATCAGAACTAATAAGTAACTTGGTAAACATTCTAATTTTTATTACCTCGGTGACTCAGTGTGGTTCTCCTCGAATAGCTAGCAGATCCGAAGAAAAGAGTCTCCCCACAGCATGTTTGAACTCTCGCACTCTAAAATGACGAGATCCCTCGTCTCAACATCCGGTATCATCCTCTCAATACATGTTGAAAGGCCCTCCATAACCTCTCCGTTCACATCTGTGAAGCCGCCAGAGAAGAAATACTTGGGGTTGAGGTAGTACCCATTTGCCGCATGAATAGGTGGGTGGAGTTGATTGCTCCACCTCGCGATCAATAATCTCCCAAAAGGACCATGTCCGACGATAGCCCCCGTAATAGTTTTGGATAGACTCTTTGGCCCTATCCATGGCCTCATATAAAACCCCATGGGGTTTTGCTCCCCATCAACCAAACGCAAAACTCTCACCAACAACTTACACCTACACACAAATAAAAATGTAAGATTGCAAACTTACAATACATTTTAGAAATGGAATAAAAAAGTGAAAAGTAGAACAATATATTTATAATTTAACAAATTAAGATAAAGGAATGAACTATAAATCAAAGTTTGAAATTACCTTGATGATGTCTATAGCTCTTCTCGTGCAAAGATATCATCAAAACTATCTTCTGACAACCCTCTCTCCATCACTTTCTTTGAATATCAGAGTCTAGCCATGCTTGACTCACAAACATTTGTTTCAAAGGTGTCAACAAACTAGAAATACTTTGCAACGTCAAGAAGTTAGTTGCAAACCTTGTGACACCGGCTCAAACAAGTTCTTTCCCTTTGTGTGTACTCTCATCAAGCTCAGAACCCAAGGGTGATTGTAGATATGTACTGCTATAGATCTCAGCATCTTCTACAACCGGCCTCACCCAATCAATTTTGCCTATGTCCTCCAAAAGAAGGTCAAGGCAATGAGTTACACAAGGAGTCCAAAAGAGTGATGGATGTCTCTCCTATAGTAGTCTCCCAACCGCCACATATGTTGTTGCATTGTTTGTGACAACTTGCACAACATTCTGTACACCAATCTCTAATACAACTATCTCTAACATAACACTCAAATTCTCTGCATTTTTTATTATGTTAGAGGCATCAATAGACTTTAAAAACACCATCTCACCGTTTGAAGTTGCTAAAAATTAACAAGGGTGCGGTTCCTTCCATCCGTCCACCCATCTGAAAGAATGGTGCATCCGAATTTTTTCCATTGCTTTCTTGGCTCTTCTAGCATGTTAGTGGCATCCGCAATCGCACTCTCAAGTAATTTCCCAATCAAATATTTTGGAGAGGGTGCCTTGTACCCTTTTCCCCGCAATCACAACGCTCGTCACCAAGTACTCTCGATATGGGCTCTTTGCCACATCAATGGTAAGTTGTTGTAGTACCAAAATTTGCACAAGCTTTATCCACTTCCTCGTGCATATCTTTGTTCCAGATCGTACCTTCCAATGAAGGTTGTGCTCCGTGTGTTCCTTGCCTGCAAAAAAAATCAATATGCCTTTTCTCGAACTCGATGAAGATGCGCCTCTTCCGGCTCTTCCTCTTCATATGTGTGACCACGAGTAGACCCCACAATTGTTCCCGCATCATCGTCTAAATCCTCTTCCATCAGAACCCCAGTCTAATAGCTTGTGCTATGGCTACCTTCACCTTGTCTTCTCTAGTTTCTTCTCCTCTAACTCGCCAGCTTTGCTCTCTAATCTCTTAATTTGCCTCTTCCGACAAGTTGGGAAACCGTAACATCTCGGAAAACAATAGTTGAAAGGTGATATTTCAAACAATTGATGTCTCCATTCATTTTTTTGTTACAGAAAGTGCAAAAAAATTCACCCTCACTAGCTCCACGTACAACATACTTCCATGCTATGGAACGGGCATTCGAAGGAACGGTCCCTGCTAGTGATTCAGATGCCGAACCTGATGCCGAGCTTGATGCCATTGTTAAGCTCTAATCTGCAACACAACACATTTAAAAATTAAAAACGTAAACTTAATTTAATTTTAAAAACAAAATGTGCCTGAATAACAAATTTGTGTAAATAAAAAAAAAAATACATTACAAACATTCAATTTTACATTACATGTATTTAGAATTACAAAAGAAATCAATTACAATACACATACATAAAATTTAACTAGTTTACAATGAATTTGTGTAAAATATATATATATATATATATATATACATACCTCAGCGTGAAATGAGCATAAAAAATTACAAGCATTCGATTTTACATTAAATGTATTTAGAATTACACAATGAATCGATTACAATACACATACATAAAATTTAACTAATTTACAATGAATTTGCGTTAAAAAAAAAATTACATACCTTTGGCTGCAAATGAGTATAAAAAAATTACAAGCATTCGATTTTACATTACATGTATTTAGAATCACAATAGGAATCTATAAAACCTAAATAATATACACAAAATTTGAAAAAACTTCAAAGAATTAAAAAAACCTACCTCCAAATGCAAATCTCCAAATTCTCTCCTCGAATTCGCTCCAAAATCCACTCAACACAAGCAATGCAAGCTCAAATGGTTGTGTGAGTGACAATGAGGGAGTAGAGGGCTTTTTAAAGAGCCAAAACCGTGTAAAAAAGCGGTTTTTGCGTGTGAAACCGTGTTCTGCATGTGTGAAAACCGTATTGGGCGAGTTTTACCCACGAACTCGCCGAGTTTTGGCGAGTACTCACCGAGTTAACTCAGCGAGTATTCCCCAAAACTCGGCGAGTTTTTTTTTCCTTTTCTGGCGAGTTTTCCTGCGATTTAATCGTTTTGCAAGTTTTTTTGCGAGTTTTTGGCGAGTATTCTATCTATGGGTAAAAGTATGCCAAACTTTTTTGGAAAACTTAATTGACGTTAACATTGTAAAATTTGGGTGTACTAATAAGTGAAGTGAATAGACTCAAATGAAGTCAGGTTTGTGATAAATGAAGTTATCGCATCTATGTTAACACATGTGAATATTCTTAAAGAAAAATCTCTGACATATGGAATTTCATGTCTTTTGTCATATGTAGACCCTTATCAAGCCCTCAAGCCAAATATATGAAAATTCTTATCATATTGCCTTCTTCTAGGTTCCCCATTATAAAGAAAAACTTAAATCATGAAGTCAAATAGTACACTAAAGTAAAAAAAAAAGGTCTGTCATTGTTTGGGGTAGAGACAAGAACTTATCTTAAGATTAATATCTATAATCTCAATATATGTTTCTGAAGTTTGAAATTACCTAGTACTATTTTATGAAATATAATTGAAAGCTCGCTAAAGATGAAAGGAAAAACCAAAAGAATCAAATACTCCATGTTCATAATTTTAACACTTTAACATTCTCTCATTGTGATAACTAGAAGCTTCTTATTCAAACACTACTTGTTGCAAGGCATACTCAACATGTAGCAAGCATAGCCCTAAAAATTGGATAATATAGATTTTAAAAAAACATACAAAAGTAATATAGAACTCCAAGACAATCATTAGATATTTTGGCATCCCGGCATTCTACAATTGGATTTTCGCATTAGACAAACAAGTAAATCATTATTGCAGAAATCCTTTCCAATGAAATAACTATCATGAACAATACTGTAACACATTCCTGTGATGAATGATTGTAATAAAAGGAAATTGACGCAAAATATGGTTGAGAACATAATTCACTACCTGTTGTGCAAGAGCCCCGTGAACAGGAGGTGATCCAAAATATTTAACTTCTCGGCATAAATTATTGCTTCCTTGTTTACAAAGTGAACAACTGTTACAAGGGATTCCAGGCTCCAATGCAACACGATCGCCGATTACTAAATTCTTAACATGTTTACCAGTTTGTATCACAATACCAGCACTTTCGTGGCCAAGCACCATAGGCTCTTTCAATGCAATGCGGGAGTTTCTCATATGCTGCTCAAATAGATTAAAGTGCTGGCATCAATTTTCTTAAATATTAAGAAAAATATCAAGACTTCATTGTTGGAATATTTTTTTCTGATTGCTGAAATAAGCTTTGAATTTACATGTTCCTCAAGCAAACCATTTACTATAGTTCAAATAAGCATTAGCAGAAACATACAGCAATTAATATCTGATGAAGAAAACACAACTTTGAACAAACCTTCACTACTTTCCTGTTCAAATTTGGAGGTGTTTCTTATCACATTTCTTAAGAAAGAAGTCCATGAAGAAATGGAAAAAACAGGATGATTGTATCCATGTATTTGTTGAGGATAACTACATGTTTTTTAATTATTCCCATCAACTTGAGCAAATGAAAATCTACCACCTTTGAAGATTAAAACTGGCTAAGCTAGGTAGCACAAAGAGTTGTACAGAACAAGCAGAGATTTTCCATTCTTGCTAGGGTTTCTTAAATAGAAGCTGCTTCATTCAAGCTATTATCTGGCAGCAGAGCAGTGTAGCAATCCAGTGTATTCCCCCTCTCTCTCTCTCTCTCTCTCTCTCTCTCTATGATACTAATGATCACTCTACGTCAGATTTTCAAGTAACAATATATTTTCTCCTTGGCTGATTAATTTTTTTAAATTCCTGAAACATTTTTTGTTACTAACAGAGTATTTAATTCAAGTGTTTCCTCCAGATGGTGCCGACAAAACTAAATTTGTCCCAAGTTTGTACAAATCCCAATTTCCTGAAATGATTCCTGAGTTATGATCCAGAGCAACCATATCAAATTTGGAAAACAAACTGAGAAAAACAAAGTTGAAGCAAGTTAGGCTTGTTTACTTGTAGATCAAAACGTGGGACCAATTTAACTGTGGTTGGAATCATCATATGCTTACTGACAGGTATTATTTTGTTAATGTAACATAAACCCTTAAAAATTATCATTCCCTTCTTAAAACGTAAACATTTTGACACACAATATATGATTTATACTATTATAGCATCAACATGACATCATAAGCATGAAATCATATGTAATAGTTTGGTTCCCTATTAGGGAATCATTTTGTAGGACATATTATCTATTAGTTTGAGTAAGACTATTCTTCAATTTTACTTTTAGCAAAAGCTATCTATACTCTTCAATATTTATGGCTGAACATTTGATTTCTAGATGCTTCTAGGACATGAGATTTATCTTATTGTTTCTTTGATAGAAGAATTGAATTGCAGAATCCATTTAATCCTGCTTCTTTTGTTAACATCCATAGATGATCACCTTATTGGGACTTTGTCATCCATGATGATGGTGACCCTTACCATGATTATCATTCTCGGGTGTCACATTCCTATTCCTTCAGTGATGTCAGTTTGTTAGGGGAATTTACACTTGGTTGGTCCTGTCTTTCTCCTATTCTTGATGTTATTGAGATGTGTTCGAGACACAAGAGCTTAACCTAGAGGCTGTGGACTTGACCAAAATTCAGCAAATCGAAGGAGCCCAAACACCATCTAGAGGAAACATTTCATACAAATGGGTGGCTTAAACAGCCTCTTTATTTTGAGATTCATTTCTTATTTTCTTGAGTATGGAGGTTTTACTTGCTTTCGCATAAGGGAGGCATTAGCATGGCTGACTAAGCTTTGACTAGTTTGTTAGTCTGCATATTTGAGAGCTTCAATTTTCTAACCAGCCTCGTCTTGCAAACCACACTATTTGTGTATGTCATTGTAACATGGTCACTATGAGTTCTTAATATTTATTCACACATTTGAACTACTGCAATTTGTATTAGCAATCTGAAGATTCTGTTTTGGTTGTTTGATTTGGATTTTTAATCAAACATATTTCATTAAGGAGTTTTAAATTGAATGATCAATTTACCATTGCTTCAAATTTTGCACTGTTTTTTCCAAATCAGGACTGTTGTCATTTTTGTCTGAGGCAGCTAATTGTACAAGGAATAGTAAATTCCACTGAGTTAAAAAAATTGTCATCAGATTTTGCATTTATGATGAAGAATGTGAAGGCTACCAGTTTGCTTTCTTTTTCTTTTTTTTTATATTTGCTAAATGATAAAACAGGGATAATCCATAACGGGTTTGAAAGTTAAGAGGCACATTAATGTGCAACAAAAAAGTCTGCTTAAGCAGTCGATAGACACCTGGATAACAAGATTTTATCCAAGTGGCTGCCTTCAATTGCTAGCTCAGTACCAAGCATCCAATTCCTTAACTTTCAAAAAAATTCTATCATATTCACCATTGAAAAACATCCAATCATAAGATATGTGTCGCTATGTGCATGATCTTATCATCCAATTGCTTGTAATTTTCAGAAACCACTCTGCAGCCATTCAGTTGAAACCACAATTGTGTATGCTTTGTGGTTTAAAACCGGGTTCATCAAAAACTACAGCAATATACCTTGCAATCAATACTTAGCATTTACCCGCCAAAATCATCCTCCAATCATCAATGACCTACATCGACCATGGGTGCATAAATGCATCATTTAGAATGAATTTGCAGGATCACCTGCCTGAAAGGCTATTGTGTTGGTTAAACAAGTGTGTGCCATACTTTACAGTGAGGGCAAACAGACTTCAAACAAATTGAAAAGAATGTGTAATATCCCTTTTGGAGACAAAACTGAACATTAAGAATATTAGCACGAATTCCAAGATGATCAAATCTGATTTTTAAAATCAGCAAACTGAAAATGAACTTAGATTAGGACAGAAAACTGTTTACGGAATTCAAATCCACTTTTCACCAAGAAAATCAATGAATAATGCCACAAGACAATTATTCTAGCCAGCGCAATATTTATTGATCATAAACACATCAAAAGATTGAAATAATATCTGATTTCACAGCTGGAATCAATTATTTCAAACAGCAGCAGACTTGCCAAAACTGAGGGCTAGGAAAAATAATAAACCCTTGCCAAAAATCACCAAAATGGAGATTATGGCTTTATAAAATATGTCAAATCAGAAAATGAAGTGAAATATCAATTATATGCCTTCTAGGGCATCAAACTACCCTCCAAGGTAGGTCGCTCCACCTAGGAGAGGCCTCTCAATGCAATTAGAAATCTGAATATGCTTTCTTTTCTTCAAATTTGCAATACTCTTTCAAGATCATGCAATGTTGGAGGGTTTCCGTCCTCCAATTAAACCACTAGAAGGGTTTTCGTCCTTCTAGGATGCCACACGAGGGTTTCATCCTCAAGTGGATGAACAAGGAGCAACAAGCTCACAATGCCCAAATAGAAAATGTCTAAAATCTAGATCCCCCAAATGAGCTCCTCTAATACACTTTTATACCTTTCTTTGGCGCCAAAGCCCATAAAGGTAAGGCCAACCCCTAATAAGTCATTATAATCTTTTATTAAGCCTCATTAAAAGCACTAAACCCAACCGACAAAGCACTAAACCCAACCGACCTCATTAATAGTTTATTTCTTTATTTTGAGCTTATTAAAAGCTCTCCAACCCAGCCGCCCATAATAAGTCATAATCTTTTATTAAGCCTCATTAAAGGCACTAAACCCAGCCGACCCACTAAGAATGGGAAATACAAAAATAAAACATGAATATGAATGATGAAAACTGAAATATAATCCATGATCTTCCATTGTTCAACCATTGCTTGCCAAGGAATCCTTTATTTTAGATTAATTCGAAAAAGGGGACATTACAGTCCTCCCTTCCCGAAATTGTTTGTCCTCAAGCAATTGTAAGTACCCGGATCCCAAATGAATCTTAACTGCTTTCTTCTTCGACATACCTGCACATGAAGCAAACATATCAAAGAAAACAAGAGTGTTTAACAACACTTTTAAATTCCCCTTGTCATGCCTTAGAGACATGACAGCTAGCTCTCTTTTGTTGCTTGATGCCACTTCATAATTTTTATTCAGATGATGGCTTCCCAAAACTTTAGCAAGGTTGTCCCAAAAATAGCTGTGAGTATGCATTTTTCCTTCAAAAATCAGAATGTTCAAATCTGAAAATAACATGCCACAACCTGATTTCTTTCCTCCTTCCAACTAGAACCTTCCTTCCTCATTTCTCCATGACAAAATGTTTTCACAAAACAAAAACATACTGTTGTTTATGACTGAAAATGGCAGCCCTAAACCTGATTTTTGTAATTTCAGTCTTATAATCATGGCATAACAACTAGCAAACTGAAATCTCACGAAGAATGGAAAGTCCATGAGTAATGTGGAGGCTGAAATTTGATTTGCATATGCTGAAAATTTATGAACAGCAGGCCTACAATTGAAACCAACAGATATATTGGCCGTAATCTTAAGAAAATCAGCTTTCTTATCACCCCTCTGAATTCTGATTTCATCATAATTGCTTCTCTTTTTCCAAACTTCTTTTGGTTCTCTCATGGAACCATAGGTTAGCAAATCATAGAGAGAAAAATCAGAATTCCCCTCAAGCTTATGTTTTCTTAAACATGGCATGCTAGCATTCTCTTTCATCAAATTCCATAAGCAAAGAGAAAAACTGAAATTTTTACCTTTGTCTTCTTTGAGCCTCAAGGGTTTACCCGGATTCCAAGGATGCAAGCAATCTTTGTAACTCTTCATCATCCCTCTTTTCTCTCAATCATCATATGCATGGCAATCCCTATCTTGAAATCCAAACTCGTGACAAAGAGTTTCCCAACAAAATGATAAGGAAGGAAACAATAGATCTGAAATGTGTGAGTACCTTGGACTATCATAAAACCCACTTTATTGCTTGGAAAATACATAGTGAGCCCTTGGCAAAGAGCCTTCTTCCCACCTTGCCCCTTATTAGCATAGATATGATCACCCAAACATGGCCATGATACATAATGATGAAATAGACCTTTGACATGATCAAATAAGACATCATAGGACTTACCATGGGCTGCTGATCTGAAATTTACAGCGGGTTGAAAGAGGCCATGGACACCTGGAAATGCTCGTCTCACGTGTGCACCTCCTAACATCGTCCCTTGGAAGATCCACTTCATCTTTCCTTATGTGTTCAGATTTTTCACCCCTTATAACCCCTTTTCTAGCTTGTTGATCCATATGTACCGCCACTTGCCATGTTTTACAAGGGAGCCTCAACAATGTCATATTGTTACCAAATGGCTCAAGACAACAAAACTGAATTGGAGTAGAAGAAAGCAATGATTTTAGAACACATTCATACCTTTGGACATCCTTGATGTGTTCAATTCCCTCTATCCCTTGAAACTTGCTTGGCATCTTTTCAACATCCTCTTCATTCTCTTGCTCCTCATGCTTCTTTCCATCCTTTTGCTTATGCCTCCAAGATCCTTTAGTATCTTGCCACATGCAACCATTAAAAAGCAAAGGAATATCATGAACAACCAAAAGTATTTTACCTTCTTCTTTGCTTGATGCTTGCTTGACAATTTCCCCATGCTCTTGAGCTTTCGTAGGGCTGTGATTTTCCTCAAACGACCTTCTTTTGACTGCTGTTAGGAACAGACCAGCCACTTCATTTTGTCCCTTATGGGGTGTTTCCTTCCATTTCCTTGACCATAAAAGGCTCGTTGAAGTACCATCAATACAAATATCATTGTGACCCTCATTTCTTCCTTCAAACACAAGCATATCAGATGGATTATAAACCAATTGGAAAAAAGTAGTAGTTACCTTAATATGCATACTGCTGGCCTTGAGAGAATGTTATCTCTTATCAATCCAACTTCAGTTTCTGAGCCTAAAGTGACATTTGTCTTGATGCATGTATAACTTGAGGGACACCGGAAAGGGTGCAAGTACCCCTTACTACTCAAGGTGCTCCTTGTTTTGCCCATATTTGTACCAAACTGATTTAGATGACCAGCTCCATGTGATGGTGAACTAAAGAGCAATAAATCTGAAATATATTGGTTCCTTGGGCTCTCAACAAGATTTTCCTTCCCTTTTCCTTTGCCTCTTCGATCCTCGGTGCCACAACCACCGTACCTTGTTCATATGTGCTTGGAATGTCCTTTTGGTTCTTACCCAAGTCTAATTCTTCATCTTTGGGCTCTTTATTGTCTATTGTTATAAACAGACCAGCAAGCTGACTGTTATCATTTCCACTTGGGAAATGGGTTCCATCCATCCCTTTCGCTACCTCTTCTTGTTCACAACCCCTTCTTTCACCTCTGAATTCATCATATGCAAAAATATCATCATTATTAGTCAAACAATGATCAATAATTACCTCATAATGTTGACTATCCGGAGCAATAATGGAAGTAGGGGTTGAATCATTCTTCATGGCTCCCTTTCCTCCATGGTGCAAATCTTGAATATTGTGCTCCTTCTCCTTGGCTCGTGTTCCACAATTTCATTAAACCCTCGTGTCACTAAGGTGTTGTGAGGAACAACAAGTCAAGAGATCAACCTTGGCAAGAGGGTTGGAGGTTTCCAAGGGCTGCTCCCTCTCAATTACCAGCTGTTGCAATATACCCTCCACTTTCTTGTTCTTAGGGAAATAGGCATGCCCATCCTCTTCTAGCAAACTTGGGGGTTTGGTCCCTTCTCCAACAAACTCCGTAGCCACTCCTTGCTTCTTGATCAAGATGGGGCTCTTTTCCACTAGGGTAGGGATATTTTTCCCATGACCCTTGTGCATGCCTCGAGGCTTGGACCGAGTTCCAATGCCCACTCTTTCTTTTTCCAAATTTATGAATTCTGAAAAGGTTAGGGCATCACGGATCTTCTCCAGAAGAGCTTGATATTCCTCAAAGCAAGTTGCCACCTTGTTGACCTTTGAAACCCTAGGCTCTTCCTTGAATGTCCTTCCTCTTTGTAGGTTTTGCATGGTGGAGGCAAGAGAGTCCAAGGTACCTGCTAGTCTTTCTTGCACCTTCATCAATCTATCCATTGAAACCCTAGGCCTTTGAGAATCGAGCTCTGATACCACTATAATATCCCTTTTGGAGACAAAACAGAAAAATTAAGAATATTAGCACAAATTCCAAGATGATCAAATCTGATTTTAAAATCAGCAAACTGAAAATGAACTCATATTAGGACAATGAACTGTTTATGGAATTCAAATCCACTTTTCACCAAGCAAATCAATGAGTAATGCCACAAAACAATTATTTTAGCCACGAAATATTTATTGATCATAAACACATCAAAAGATTGAAATATTATCTAATTTCACGACTGGAATTAATTATTTCAAACGGCAGCAAACTTACCAAAACCGAGGGCAAGGAAAACTAGTAAACCCTTGCCAAAAATCACCAAAATGGAGATTCCGGCTTTATAAAATATGTCATATGTCAAATCAGAAAAGAAGTGAAATATCAATTATATGCCTTCTAGGGCATCAAACTACCCTCCAGATAGGTCACTCCACCTAGGAGAGGCCTCTCAATACAATTAGAAATCTGAATATGCTTTCTTTTCTTCAAATTTGCAATACTCCTTCAAAATCATGCAATGTTGGAGGGTTTCGTCCCTCCATTAAACCATTAGAAGGGTTTTCGTCCTTCTAAGATGCCACCTGAGGGTTTTCATCCTCAAGCGGATGAACAAGGAAACAAGCTCACAATGCCCAAATAGAAAATGCCCAAAATCTAGATCCCCCAAATGAGCTCCTCTAATCCTCTTTTATACCTTTCTTTGGCGCCAAAGCCCATAAAGGTAAGGCCAACCCCTAATAAGTCATTATAATCTTTTATTAAGCCTCATTAAAAGCACTAAACCCAACCGACCTCATTAATAGCTTATTTCTTTATTTTGAGCTTATTAAAAGCTCTCCAACCCAACTGACCCACTAAGAATGGGAAATACAAAAATAAAACATGAATATGAATGATGAAAACTAAAATATAATCCATGATCTTCCCTTGTTCAACCATTGCTTGCCAAGGAATCCTTTATTTTAGATTAATTCGAAAAAGGGGACATTATAGAATGCCACAATCTATTCCTAATATATATATATGCCATTCGTTTCATCGAAAAAAGAGAATACGAAGTTGTCAATTGTTATGCTATTGTCATTTCTTTTCCTAAGATCAAAGCTACTTCATCCGTACCCAATGGCATGGGAAAATTACACAACCCATTCTATGTCAAAAACTTTATATAACATATATCAAAACAAGGAGAGTGTAAATAGCAACCAATGCAATCAACCACATGACATTATCCGGGGATGCCGACGCATGTTTTCCGCGCATCATCATCGATGGCGGGTAGCAGCAGGGGGTCGAAAAGCATCCCCATAAAAGCTTGAGCCCATTTCTTTCCGATTTGAACAAGACCCTTACTTGTCGCTTGTTGTTTTTATTGCCCGAAAAAAATTCGTACTTTTAAAATAGTGGTCGTTTGTTGTTTTTATTGCAATTGGCCAAAAAATCCTAAAGAGCCATATTAGCCTTTTTTCGCCAAATACCCAGATGCCCAAAATTGTTTTATTCTCATTGCCGGGATTTGTCTCATGGAAATTTGTATTTAATTATTTTGAGCCCCGTATGAGGCTATTTCAAGCGCCTGCTTTAACTCCATTATAAGCGAATATGTTATTATTCCTATGTACTGCAAGGATTTTAACTTATTTTAAGTTTTGGGCTTTATTTGTAACTTTTGGCAATTTTTCGTGTTTTTGTGGTGTCCCGCTCGCTTTTTCTCGTAAAATTTCTCTCGAACAACTCCTTTGCACGGTAAGCCCGATTTTTGGCCCGGAGCGGCTAGAAAACATATACGCACATCAGCCCTGAGGAAGTCGCCATCGGAGGTCCGATCACCGGGAAAAAGCGAAGTCGCAGCAGTAAAAGCCCTCGGGATGGGCGCATTTTTGGAAAACAAAGGATTTAAGTCGATGATGGGAAAATATAAGCCGCAGTGTGGTGGGAATTTTATACTTGCCTGGCAGGGTACTTTTTTCCCGTGTTATAAAAATCACTTAAGTGGATCACGGGGTTTTGGTGCCTCCCTGGGCAGGTAAAGCATCCCGCTATCAAAAAATTCTTAAAAATAGAATTACATGTGCAAAAAAGTGCGCCCCCTTTGGTGAGAGATTAAAAGGATTAAATTTGATTATTTTTATTAATCTTTCTTCTCAAAAAGTGCGCCCAAGCTTGGAGGAGGTCAACAAGTCAAAGATGGAATAAAAGAAAGGAGTTAAATGCATTAAATTTAATTTATTTAATGGCTGCCCTCTTCCTCTCAAAAAGTGCGCCCCATTTGGGTATTATTTAATGTTTTTTAAGGCATTAAAACATTAAATTAATTTCTATTTTCAGTGGCTATGGTCAAAGCACACTGTGGGGCTTGAGTGAAGTGTGTGAAGGATTAAATTGGATTAATTTAATTTATTGGATGGCTGTCCTTAAACATGCTATTTTTAAAAGAGAAAAGCATGATTTTTAATTAATTAATTGCCTTTAATTGTTAGGGCAATTATTAATTATAGAATTGTGAAGGTTATATAAGCATGGGCAGCCATATGGGTGAATAATTTAATTCACAGGTAAAGAATTGCAGCTAGGAGGAAAAGTGCGCCCCCATTAGAGGAAGGATTTTGTTCAGACAAAGTGCTAACAAGGCTAAAAGCTTCCAGATTTGGCGCATGCTTTGGAGAAGGTTGATCTTCGTCTGCATAGTTGTTTTCACAGGTGTTACAGAGCTCGTGTGTTGATCAAAGGATTCATGCTCTCTTTATGTGCAAATTAAACACCAATTTTTGGGGCAGCAGGCTTGAAAAGTGCAGATTTTTATAATTTAAATTCACTATTCATGCTCCGGTGGCCATTTTTGTCCAATAAATTGCAGAATTCATTACAGTGCTTTACAAAAGAAAAGGAGTTTTTATCAATGTCCAATACATCGCAAATATCCTCCGAATCAAGAATTGTCCAGATCTCGCACTCAAGATTGAAGAAATCCGCCAAGTTAGAAGAAAAAGAATTATTCGACAAAGATAGATAAAGCCATGGCGAAAAGGAGATGAAAAAGAGAGCACGATGGATTCATGCATTGCTTCCAAACTTTCGCACATAGGAGACACGGATCTAGGCCCGTAACCTCTTTCTCGATTTGATTGATAGATCCAGAGCGGAAAGACTTCACTCATGCGTGCGGTCAAAAGTAGCGAATTATCCGAGCCGCAGCTTTTCCCATGTACAACCCAATTGCCGAGTTCGTGATGGAGTGTGCTAGATCTTATCATCCTTCATCCAGATCGCGCGTGATGTCATGGGAAAGACAATAATTCGCTTGATGCGGAATTCATCAATTATTGTCAAGATTCCAAAGGCGAAAAGGTGGTGACTTCTATTAGCATTCGTGATGCCGACAGAGATGGGAGAAACATAGAGCCGATTGCATGAGCATAATGAACAACCGGTTCATGAAGAAGCCTAGATCCCCTTCAAAGTTCCCGAGAACTCTTCCACGGTCCAATTTGGTGCAGGAGGCGATGATGTCGTCAATCATGCTATGCAGTCAATGGCGGCGAATGCCTACACTTTCCGTACATGGATGTATGCTTTCATCAGACTATCAAATCAACAAGGTTGATTCTATAATCAATCGGTCGGAAATTATTAAGCAAAGAACATCGGTGAGCAACTTCGGAACGTGAAGCGTACTTTCAGCTTCAAGATGACTTCATACTTGGTATATGCTGCAGCTTCACAGGGTGTCTTTTCCAAGCTGGATAGATGTGGTGTTCTTTCCAAGGACCCCATTTTCGAGTGCTACCCACAGCTTACTGTACCTGCGTGCGAGAAGGACTTCAAAGTGATCAACGATGACTTCTTCTACGATTTCATCTGCAGGCTAGACAAAGACTTGAAGACTCACAGGGTAAGCAAGGAAGCGTGGGAAGCAAAGGTCCAAGATTGCGCTTTATTCATCCAGTTTGCAGATTTCACATACCTCAGGGTTACGGGCTTTTCTGGAGAACCTATAAAGATGCCCAGGTATCCAAGTGATAGAGTGATCGCCATGGAGCTGAGCAGGCAACTCGTAGAGTTACACGACCTTCAGTTGAAACGGCACAAGTCTACGGGCTTCTTCCCAATCACCGTGGATATTACAACAGATCAAAGATTCACAGAGCTCGAGGGATGGAAGCGCAAATGTTATCCGAGTATGAGCAAGAGTTCTTCCTCGCACGGCTTAACTTCGATCCATTTGGAGTAGCCAGGAAGACAATCTCCCAGGAGTACGCACATGTGCCTTCGTTAGAAGATTTCTGGATGAAGTGCAAAAGTGAGTACGAGGTTAGAAAGAAAGATTTCAGCAAAGCATCAAGAAAGCAAGTGTTCGACTTTGACTAGCGCGATACTCGCGGATCTTAAAGATGATGGGAACGTGGTACTTGACACTTACCATCGATGGGAGGAGATAAAGCTATACCGCAGATAACATCGAGGCCGCCATTCAATCAAGAGAGATCTCGAGTCGTGTTGGTGAATACTTCGAATCGGCCGCTAACGAAGGGATACCGCTTGATGAAGTATTGATGAATCAAATCACGGCAACTTCGGCGCAGGAGATTCCCTCAAACGAAAGCATGAAGGAGAAAGCAGCAGAAGGTCCGAGAAGTTAAAAGTACACAAAAGATCTCAAGAGAAAGAGAAGACCACTTCTACGACCATAGCTTTGACTCCGACTTCTCCAAAGACTCCGCAGAGATCACCAACTATCGCACCGCAAAGCAGCAGGATGCTTCCATGCCTTCATCAAACCGGCGACATTCGCTTTCTCTCCGCAGCCACTTCGCTCAAAGACCCGCCCAGAGGAGATGTCAAGCCGCAGATGACGGAGTTCGAAAGAGCTTTGTCCTCGATGTTTCAAAGATGGCAGCCATGACACCGTGGCACTTTCTCGACGGAGAGGATGCAGAGCGGGAGATGGTAGTGCACTCAAAGCGACTTTTACTCCGAGAAATAACTTCTCGGGATGGTTAGCTTTGCAGCTTGGTTCCTAAGCAAGAGTAGAGATGAACTTAGAGGAGCATGACTTGCAGCCTACTTCAGATCCGAGCAAAGAGACAGAAGGCCTAAAGTTGCTAAAGCAACTTCTAGGCCGATCATCAAAGATTCGGGAGAGAAGTTTGCCGAGATATCAATTCCGCGCGAAGGAAAGATAGAAGAGGAGCTCACGGCGTAAGATGTGACGGTGACCAAAATACCACTCTGGCCAAGCTACCACCGAAGGATCAAGCAGACACGCAAACATTGCCGGATGCTTTGCTCTCTTAGGCTTGATGCTGAAAAGGCGGAGAAAGAAGAGTCACAGAAAAAATATCTCAATTATGTGAGATCATAGCCAAGGTTGCTAAACCTTCCATTCAGCCCATTTCAGAAAGGTGTGAGTGATCATCTTATGCAGAAATGGAAGATGCAAGCAATCAAGTAAAGGCTATCGATTTAATGGAAGGATCTCGATTATTCGCCAAGCTTCTCATGCAACTTGGGAAGTGCCACCGCCTAAAGGTTATGAAAGATGCAAAGAATCAACTAAAGCAACTCGATGGAAAGCATAGAAGGCATGAATACAAATACAGAGAGTAACCCGAGTATTTTGGCCGAGATCAACAAGTCACGGAGATGTATTGTCAGCAGAACAAATTGTACTGATGGATCACGAGAAGGGGAAGTAATGCTAGAGTTTGCAGATATCTTCCGCTTTGAGATCTGCAGAGTTTTGCTTGAAAAGGATGCAGTGCTTGAGAGTAGTAACATCGATTTACCAGACAAAGATCATTTCTTTCACCGAGGAAAGAGTGGATGGAGGTGTTACTTCATACGTGCGGATTGCTTCTAACGAGGTGCATGATTCCTCTAGAAGGTTCTCTTCTCGATGGTGCAAAAGAGAATTGATAAAGCTACCAAGCCTTTCACGATGAATTCTATCAAGAGATCGGGGCGCCGCAGTGCATATCATGAGGTTCGGGCCGAGTTTGAAGAGGTGGAAGCATGCAAAGAAAGTGTCAAATGAAGGGTTGCACGCAGCTTCAGACAGAGAAGGAAGCAAAGTGGTTAAAACAGATGGAAGGATGTCAATTATATGTTCGATAAGTATATCGATATCGTAACAAGAAGAAGATGTAAACATTACAAATGGGCATGACTTCTTCTATTCTTTCTTCTTCTATTTTCTATGTTCCCGGATGAAATTGTAAAACTTCTAAGTTATTGGTTTTCAAACCATTACTTGAAGTCATGTGGAACTATTCTATTAGTTAAGTGATACATGTGTCACTTAAGAAGAAGTTAGTTGAGGATGATTGCAAATGTCATCTTTACTTGTTGTTCATACTTTAGTTCAACAGAGTCTTCTATTTGTACTTTCCTCCCTACATTCTATAAGTAGGAGAAGAACCTCCGGTTAATGATCGATCGAATTTGTAAGAAGCAATCTTGTGTTCTAGACTTTGTGCCGAACCCCGAGAGCCACTTGTAGCAGAGAGAATACAAAGAAGCAGTGTTTCCTGAGAACTTTGTGTCACGGCGTCACTCGTGTTTTTCTTGCTTTTAAATCTTAGATCTTTTAGAGTAAACTTTGTGTTATTTTAGATCCGGATCTAGAGCCGCCTTTGCTTTATAATTCGTGTGTTCAAATCTATTAAGTTTCTTCTATGTGCATGCAATTAGCTCGCTATCTACTAATCGGGATGCACATCTTCCTTATTTCTTCTCTCAGTAATACCTTTACTTTCTTCTTCTATAATTTTCCTTTCTTAAACAAAATGCTTACTTTCACGCAGAACTTCTTAGTTATGGTTCATGAACTAAGTGGTTAAAGTAAAACCCCGATAGATAAAAACACATTTATATCGACATGCCTACATGAGGGTTAGATAGCACAAACCCATAGAAGGTGGAGACCCATAAAGCACCACTACCCAATCCTCACTTGATTTGCAGAGCATACAAAGACACGTATCCCTAAGACTCTTAATGATAGGATTGAACTCATGACCACCGGGTGGAGTGGAATCAATAAATTACCAACCAACATCCACAAGTGACCAATAAAGAAGACAAAAGAGACAGGAATGGGAGAAAAAAGCCCCATCACGCTATTGGCAATGACTCAAGCACAAATTCACCCTCAAACTCACTTTCACCTTTGCATTTGCCAAGAAGCCAAGTGGGAAAGGGACGTCCCTGGAACCCCAACATTTGGTGAGAGAAGTACCTCTGACCCAACCATTTTCACCTTGCCACAAATAGCTACTGAAAGGAGATCATATCTGAAATTTTTGATGGCCACTCGCACCTCTGATAAATTAAACAAGTCCACCTGATCATGACCTATCGAATGTTTCTCCTCATGCATGAACATTGAATATATGAATGACTTGTCATCATGGTGGGAGGAGGTGGAGTTTGCGCATGAGAGCAAAGCGGTGCCATTTGGGGGTGTGAGACCAGCCCATATCCCCCACACATATCAAGGTTTATGAATGAATGAAAGATTTTAATAACGTCCATGAGACCAAGTAGTCTATGGGACTAAGAGCCACACTAAGAATGTTCCAAGCCATCTTAAGCACTTTATTATTTTTCCATGGTCTACCCTATGACTCTTGCTTTAAAATTCCATTCCTTTTTGATGTTGGATCTTCTACCATGAATCTTGATCAGAAAATTCATTGTTTTGTCAAGCCTCTCTTCCTCAAACAAGGTTGTTACGTTGTCTACTTTCAAGTTGTCCTCATACTTGATTCGGATGCCATTAGAGGATGAGAACTCCACGGCGTAGTGCCATTTTGTCTCCACCGCCCCCTTGTTACAAAAAAGGCATTTTTTTACCAATCTTCTTTAGGCGATGCCCACCGGTTGATTTCACACCTAAGATGATGTGAACTAGTCCTTAATTGAGCCATTAACATTTTCACCTTCCATTTGATTTCTACTCCTAAGTAGGCCTTTTCTCCATGGTCCCAAGTTGGGTTAAATTACATAGCATAATATTCTTTCTTTCACCAAAGTTTTTCGTCAACATGACTATCCTAAATTTCTCTCAAAAAAGTTTGTATTTCCTTATTACTGTTTGGGCACTCTTGCATGTTAGATCCCATTTATTCATCCATTTGTTGTTATATTCCATCCATGTGTTCCTCCTCTTGCCTAGATATTTCTCTACCACCATTCTAGGCCATCGATGAGACTACATGCCTTGTGTCTTTTTTAAATAACTTAACCACTAAATCATCATTAAAGCCTCTAACAGAAATCCTTGTTTTAGTTAACAGAAATTCATGTGGAACTGATGTTTTAATTTTGAGGCTTCTTGTCATTAGGTGCTTTTGGATTTTCTCTATCTATCTACATTTGAGATCTAACACATCGTTGTCTCAAACTTCACACCCTTACAAGATCATTGGTGTGACAAGCAAGCCGAATGGGGTTCTTTTGGTTTCCCAATCCCATAGCTCTGCATTCCTGCACCTATTTTATGTAACTTGAGTATAATGCCTTCCACCCCCTTATATTCTTTTTCCTTACAAGTTTCCCAACTAAGCTTGTTGTGAAAATGCATCTCGAGATACTTGTACACTTCTACCACCTCCATTTATCTTCCTCGAAAAGGAAGTTAGTTTTTTCTTTTTTCTTTATAATGAAAACATCATGAATTTCGTTTTAGTGGTGTTCACTTGCATTCTGACCTCTTGACAAAAGAGCTCAAGGGCCCTAAAGTGTTCTCTCAAATTATGTGTTGATTTTGCAATTAAGATGAGATAATCTGCATAAAGCAACAACTTGACCACATAGTTGGCTAGGTGGTCGCCCTCTCCACCAATTTTGTCTATCCACTCCTCTAGCTTATCAATGTGTAGCTTAAACAAAATGGGTGAAAGCGGACATCCTTGTTTGACACCAATATCACTCCCAAAATTTTCTGACATTCCTTAACCTGTTTTAATTTTGGCCTTGACATGGTCATAGAGCCTATGTATTGACTTAATATTCATCTAGAACTCCAAGTTCCTTTATTCTACTCCAAAGTTTGCTTCTAAGTACCGTGTCGAATGTTTTTTTGAAGTCAACAATGCGACAAAAACTATTTCATCTTAGTTATCCTATACTTTTCAATCATCCCTAAGAGTGACTCGAGAGATCGATGCCATCATTTTTCTCTTTTTTCCTTCTTTTTCTACCCAAATGCTAATTTTGTGCTCTACCATGCTCCCGAATAGTTTCCAAGAATAGGATTTACCATGATAAAGGGATAATTAGACAGATTATTGATATCCCCACTTTTATATATAGGGATAACGACACTAGCAGATCCAATCTATCACGGGAGCCTTTACGAATGATACCATTGAATGTACTTTTGATGTGCACTGTGAGGACTTCCACACCCCATTTTTGATATTCAGCTTATAGCCCATCTATGGCTTATGCCTTATCCTTTGTAGAGAAGAGCTCGATTGTGTTGATTACGATGGGGGTGTATTTATCTTGATCTCGCTCATAGAGTAACTTTGCATATTCTAGCCATTGGATGTTTGGTATATTATTCTCTATCCATATCCAGAGACGGTGATGGTGCCTCCTCCACCTGGTTCTAATATCTATCCTTTTGTTTGTTGATGACGTGGTCCTTCTAGCCTCATCTCTTGAGGGACTACGAGATTGCTGGATTGTTTTATGATCTCCGACAATTGGCGGTCAACCTAGGTAAAACCAAGGTTATGGTCTTGGCCGGTTCAAGACCTCACACCTCCATTTCTTCTTCAGGGGGGACGAGATTGAGATTACCGGTACTACACCTCTTTTGGGGTGTGCGGTTCTCACAGTCCGCATTTTAATCTAAGAGCAATTTGTTCCTCATCACATCATTATTGCAAAGTTTGGGGCCCATCCTTTTAGGCTAGAGACCATTTTTGACTTGGTTTCCTTTTTGCACCGTATCAAGAGTTTTGCTTTGGCTTGATGGAGGGGAGGGACAAGTACTGTATTTAGCATATTGTTCCTCGGAGAGAATTTTCATTTCTGATTCTCCAATTCGCGCTTGTTGTTGGTACGCTTGGGCTTCTGCTCTCTTAAGGTCAATGAGTATTAGGATGGATCGTCTTCCTCCTTTTCGATACTCTGTGGACGCACCGGCTCATCTCCTACCTTCCAGACAGGAGCTGAACAGGATCATCAGAGAGGATATTTACAGACAATTCATCCACACCACTTGGGTGAACCCTCATGGTGGGTTACACCCAAAGATGGTTTTCTATGCGGAGCACTTCTTGGAGTTGAGGGACAGGCTTATTATCCGTCCTCAGTATACCCTTCGCCATTGGATGCACGCTCTTCGCATCCCCTTGGGTCAGTTCAAAGTGGGTTCTCATAGGCTTCGGATTGAGACGGACCACCATATCAATCGTCAGATAAGACTTGCTAGCTATGTAATCTTCAGGAGGTCGAGACAGAAGCCCACTTCATCTTCCGTTGTCCCATTGTCTTTTCAGAGGGACCCGTGCACTTACTGACTTTTTCAAATATGTTGATCAGAAGTGCCTAGCTTTATACATGCAGGAGGCTCTTAGGCTTCGGGATCACACTATTCAGACACTTAAAAGCGGACTCTCCCCAGAAGGATCACTTCCTTCTTTCTGGATTTGCCTTGGAGAGAAGCATTAAGCGCCCGAGATAAATACCTACCTAGCATCACACTCCAGATCAATTCAATTCAGGGGTCCATATTTAACCCCCGATATCTCCCAAGCACTATTATACCAATCCCAGTACTAGAGGGCGGACTAGATCCACCAAGCCCTTGAGGCATACTACTTTCGCAAGACAGCAACAGACAGGGGAGATCTCGTCATCTCACCTCCTCTTCCTCGTCTTCGGATCATCACACTATTCTGAGTTTCTTCCAGTCGGCCTCGGATGTTAGGAGAGATGTGTCCACCATTCCGGATAGGCATTCCCCAATGCTTCTTTTGGGTCTTCTTCCTTCTCTTCTTCTTCCCTTCTCATGCTTTGTACTTCTTTGAAACCTTAGGGTTTCTTTGGAAACTTTGGCCTCTTCTCTTGCTTTGCACTTCTTTCGGAAACCTTTTGGTTTCCCGCTTTGTATGGACACATTTGTACTTTGTAGTCCCTTTGACCTACTTTTGTGGTCATTCGTTGGACATTAATATAATTATCTTATCTTATCTATTTGTTTTCTCTTTTTCTATAGCTATCTTCAAAAGCCTTTGGGGTTATGCTTTCCTAGAGAAATCAGTTCTTTCCTTCTTGTCCTCATATAGCCTTCTTTTTTAGACCATATAAACTTTTCACAAGCCTTCTTATGTTCTTTATCCATCCCAAATTCAAGATGGATCATTAGAGCCTCAAATATTTTTTGGAGGATCAATTTTCATCAAAATAGCAACAAGAATAGGTCACCAACATGCTAAGGTCTGATTTTGAAATAATTTCAAGAAGGAAAACGAGATTATAGCAGCCACGGCCACGGCCTTTTCTCAACAAGACATAAAGGAGGTCATTTCTGTAATGTAGTTGGAATTGGTAGAAGCAGCAATTGTAGAATAACAATGGAACAATCAAACAAGGAAACTCATTCAATAACTTCAGCAAGATCCATCTTCTTCAGATCAGTTTGCATGGAAAGGAGATTTCTTATGATATAAAGATAGTCTCTTTTGATGCAAAAACTCTCAATTAAAAGCTTGTACTCTATTTCAAATGCACGACCCTCGAGTAGGACTTATAGGGTTCTTGAAGAGTTATCACCATACAAAGAATGATTTCTTTTAGGAAGGCATTAAGAGGGATGTAAGAATATATGTGGCCAATATTTGGTTTGTCGATAGAATAAGGGAGAAATGGTCGAGACTTCAGGTCTCTTACAGCCATTAGCCATTCCAACACAATGTTCAGAGGAAATATCAATGGATATCATCAGAGTGTTTCCAAAGTCGAATACTAATGTGATTATTCCCGGTGATGGGCATCCCTTTTCATTTAATCATTCTAGATGTTTCTTTATGCCAACCTAATAACGGTTGCAGGATCAACCCTACCTAATTATCTTAATAAATAGGTCTGTAGGATCTTCTAAATCATGATAAGTCGAATTATATATTTCAATTCAATATTGTTCTGCATTCTGGAGGTTTCTCCCTCAAAGTGGCCAGTATATTTGATTAAATCATTTCACTTCATTTATCAATTGTGCAACAATAAATTTGGATTTGTTCTGATTTTTGCATTCAAGTGGATCTGCTATTGCTATCTAAGTTTATTTTATAAGAAATATCCTAACAAAGTGGGATTGATCCTTTAGAAAAGCATAGTTTAATCACCAAGAATAAAAGTTAGTTTAGAGCTTGCTCAGTAGAGGGGAGGTCATTAACTATTGCATTAGAAGACAAAATTCTAACACTTGCAGATGCCGAGAGTCTAATTAAGAAATTTGAGCATAGTTAAAAGGGTCTAGCTTGTTTTACTGGGACTATTGTGATTATTCCAGGTGATGTGCATCCCTTGTTTAGGAATTCTGAAAAATACTTACTTAGAATTAAAAAATGATGGAACTAGGACCACCAAGGAACATATGATAGCTTTCAAATCCGCCCTTATCTTGCTCAATGTAGAACAGACTTGTAGGCTATTCCCATTTACTTTCAAGACTTAGTGTATGACCATTATTTGAATTTACTTTGGCATCCATTGTCCCTCGGGTCCAATTTGAAAATGCAATCATTTCTCAGTATAGTGATGCCACTGACCCAAGTATGTTATATAGGCAATTCAATTTTTTGTAGATGGAGGGAAATGAGCCTATTAGGAATTTTAATGCAAGGTTTCAAACGATGCATTACATAATTTCCCCAAAATTGAAGGCCGACTCTTGAGATGACTTGTGACATGTATTTGAACGCTCGAGATTATGACTTCTATCATTGTGAAAAGATCTCAAGAAAACAATATAAGCGATGCATATGCTGAAGCCATTGTAGTGGAAAGGTAATTTATCTTTATCAAATACAGACCACATTCTCAACCCAACCCCTTGCAAGTAATCAGGCCTAATACTAGGAAGAATGCACTATCTGTCAACAAGAACAATGCTTTGCTACCCAACAACAATGCTCTAATCCCGATGATCCAAAACAATCAGAGTACAGATACAGCTTGTATAACAGCCTCATAACTAGAAAACATCTTGAAAGTAGTGCAAAAACGAGCAATGATTTTATTTTCCTTCAAAGAAGAGAGGGGGTGGAAATGTCTCTAACAACAGAAAATGCACTTTCCAAAGAAGTAATAGGAGGTGGCGAGTGAAATATCCCTTTTGGGGACAAAACTAAAAATTACGGAAATTAGCTCAAACCCCAAAATTAGCAAGTCTGATTTTAAAATCAACAACTGAAATTAAATCTGAAATCAGCAATCTACAAGGGCAACGAACTGTTTATGAAATTCAAATCCACTTTTCACCAAGCAAATCAATGAATAATGCCACAAAACAATTATTCTAGCCACGGCAATATTTATTGATCATAAACACATCAAAAGATTGAAAGAATATCTGATTTCACGGCTGGAATTAATTATTTAAAATCTAGCAACAGACTAGCCAAAACCGAGGGCTAGGAAAAATAATAAACCCTTGCCAAAAATCACCAAAATGGAGATTTCGGCTTAATAAAATATGCCAAATCAGAAAATGAAGTGAGATCTCAATTTTATGCCCTCTAGGGCACCAAACCCTACACCAAGGTAGGTTGCTCCACCTAGGGAAGGCTGCCCAATGCCAATAAAAATCTGAATATTAAGTATTCTCCTCAAATCTGCATGTTGGCTAGATTTTACGCAAGCACAAAACCTAGGCGATCATGAGATAAATCACTCTCATTTAACCGGTGAGGCTCTGTGTCAAATTTGTCAATTTAAGTATGCTAATATCTAAATGGGGTTTTACTTTAACTACTCATGGTGTCCTCAGTTTCACCACAAATCTCCAAACTAGATCAGAAAAATTTTCGTACTTATAAAATAACGGGTTCGTTTGTTGTTTTTATTGCGCCTGAAAGTTCTTGTATTAACAAGATAATCCCAAAGAGCCATATTAGCCCTTTTTGGCTCCAAATACCCGGATACCCAAAATTGTTTTATTACAAACACATTTGTGCGGGAAATTTGTATTTAATTATTTTGAGCCCAAATATGAGGCTATTTCCACTTCTTTTTAACTCTATTATGAGCGAATATGTTATTATTCCTATGTGCTCTTAAGGATTTTAACTTATTTTAAGTTTTGGGCTTTATTTGTAACTTTTGGCAATTTTTCGTGTTTTTATGGTGTCCCGTTTCGTTTTACGTGAAATTTCTCTGGAGCAATTCCTTTACGGGTAAGCCCGATTTTGGCACAGGAGCGGCGGAAAACATATCGCACATTATGCCGGAGAAGTCGCCATCGGATTAGGATCACTGGGAAAAAGCGAAGTCGTGCAACGAAAAAGCCTGCCATGGGCGCATTTTTGAAAAAAAAGGATTTAGGCTGATGGGAAAGTTAGAGGCATAGACTTATTGAAGAGCGGGATTTATTGCACTGCCTTGCGGGATAAAAATTCCCATGGTGAAATAAAATAAAAGTGACTTAAGTGAAATCACGGGATTTTATTGCTCCACTTGCGGGGTAAAAATCCCATTGTCGAAATCTATTATGCAAAAGTGCGACCCACCTTGGGTGAATAATAATGCATTAAATAAATATTTGTTAATATTTATTCACCCAATTTGGCACCTGGGGTTGTGGAAAAGTCAACAAAAGCAAAGGGGAATGAATCATTTGGAAATAGAATTCCAAAATTAAATAAATTTAATTTATTTAATTGCAGCCCCTTTTCGAGAAGGAATTAATACTTTTAAAGTATTAAATGATTATATTAATTCCTATTTTCGGTGGCTATGGTCAAAACATTTGTGAAGCTTAAGTGAAGTGATGTGTGAAGGATTAAATTGGATTAATTTAATTTATTGGATGGCTTTTCCTTAAAAAATGCTATTTTTAAAAAAATGATGAGCATGATTTTTAATTAATTAATTGCCTTTAATTGTTAGGGCAATTATTAATTATAGAATTGTGAAGGTTATATAAGCATGGGCAGCCATATGGGTGAATTATTTAATTCACAGGTAAAGAATTGCAGCCAAGAGGAAAAGTGCGCCCCCATTTGAAGAAGGATTTTGCTCAGGCAAGGTGGAAACAAGGCTAAAAGCTTCCAAATTTGGCGCATGCTTTGAAGGAGGTTGATCTTTGTCTACATAATTGTTTGCACAGGTGTTACAGGAGCTCAGGTGTTGTTGAAAGGATTCATGCTCTCTTTATGTGCAAATTAAACACCATTTTTTGGGGCAGCAGGCTTGAAAAGTGCAGATTTTTACAATTAAAATTCACTATTCATGCTCTATGGCCATTTTGTCTGAATAAATTGCGGGAATTCATTACGAATAACTTTGTGCTTTACAAAAGAAAAGGAGCTTTTATCAATGTCCTATACATTGCATATATCCTCCGAATCAAGAATTGTCGAATCTGCACCATTTTGAAGAATTCCGATTAAATAAGAAGAAAAAATTATTCCAAAGACAAAGATAGACAAAACTATGGCGAAGAAAGATGAAAAAGAAAGCACAACGGAGTCATGCATCACTTCTAAATTTACTGAATCCACTTTTACACGGATCTAGGCTCGAAACCTCTTTTTGAATTGATAGACAAATCCAGAGCAATAAGGAAAGACTTCACTCATGCGTGCGGAGAAACTTCACTCATGCGTGCTTAAAAACGATGGAATTATTCGAGTTGCGGCTTTTCCATCCATAGCCTGTTGCCAAACTTTGTTATGCAGTGCGAGATCCATATCCGGATGCGAGATGCGAATGCGAATCCATATGCCAGATCTAGATCTCATAGTTGCAAAAGCTTCCATGATAAAGGCTTCATCCTCTTGTTTGAAATGCACCCGTGAAGAAGTCGGTGCGTGGAAAATTCCTTCAAGATCTTGTGCATGTGCTCTCATCTTCCAGATTGAAGCTTTCATTGAATTTTCATTCATCCAGGAGTGATTTCGGGATTTTTAATTGCCCATATGCAATTAAAAATAAGGATGATGAGTTATCTTGTCCTTGCGATTGATGCATGTAATTTTGTATAGCTTCAGAAAAAGCTTGAGGATAAAAGAAAGACAATGTGAAGGCAAAATTCGAGATTGCTTCCAATTCCAATTGCTTGCATTCTAGTTTTCGATATCTGTGTTTGAATCAGTTTATTGCGAGATTCTTATGAAAAAGGACAAAGTCGACTTTCCTCTTCCTTCTTCTTTCCTTGACAAAGTAATTGTTTGATCAATTAAATTATACTGACTTAAGTGATTGGTTTAAAAGCCATTACTTGAAGAAGTCAACTACTTGGAGATAGGTGGCGGGCGTGCAAAATAGAAGGTTCTATTTTATGACTGAATCATACATGTCATGCGAAAGAGGAATTCCGGAGGGAGATTGCCGGTTGTTTCTTTTCCGACTTCCACATGTGCCCGATTCAACTAAAGCTTCCTTCTTGTAATTGCCCCTCTACATTACATAAGTAGAGGAAGAACCTTAAGTTAATTGATTAGAATTTGTAGCAAGTCTTGTGTTCTAGACTTTGTCTTTGAACCCTTGAGAAGCAACTTAGAGCAAAGGAATCAAGGAGCGAGGTTTAGGAGAACTTTGTGTCACGGTGTCTTGTGTTTCTTGCTTTGAATCTTAGATCTCTTGATAAACTTTGTGTTATTTTAGATCTAAATCTAGAGTATGCCTTTGTTTTATAATTTTGTGTGTTCATATCTATTAAGTTTCTTACATGTGCATGCACATTAGCTCTGTATCTACTAATTGGGATGCACATTTTCCCATTTCTTCTCTGTATTTCCTTTACTTCCTTCTTCTATAAAATACTTCCTTTCTTGAGCAGTACTTACATGATGCGAACTTCTTAGTTATGGTTCATGAACTAAGTGGTTAAAGTAAAACCCACGATAGATAATAACACATTTTTATTGACAAATCGACACGGGAGCCTCACCGGTTAAATGAGGAGATTTATCTCATGAACCTGCCTAGGTTTGATCTTGTCTATAAATGAGAAAATCTATCCAACAACTTAGTTCATGAACCATAATTCAATAGTTCTGACAAGTAAGTAGTTGTTTAAAGAAAGGAAAAGTTATAGAAGAAGGTAATTACATAAACATATAAAAGAAATGGGGAAGATGTGCATCCCAATCAATAGATGGCAAAGCGATTAATCGCATGCACATAGAAGAATCCAATAGATATAAACACGAGAATTATAAAACCAAGGCGCTGCTCTAAATCCAAATCTAAAATAATACGGTTTATTAAGAGATCTAAGATTAAAAGCAAGAAACACATGACACCGTGACACAAAGTTCTCAGGAAACCTCTCCTTTGTATTCCTTTGCTCAAGTGGCTCTCGGGGTTCGACACAAAGTCTAGAAACACAAGATTGCTTTAACTACAAATTCGATGATTAACCCGAAGGTTCTTCCTCTACTTATAGAATGTAGATGGGCAATTACAAGTTGGAAGCTTTACTTGAACTGCACATGTGGAAGTCGGAGAAAAAACAACTAGCAATCTTCATCCCCAGGAATTCCTCTTTGCATGACATGTATGATTTGCTGGCTGAAAATAGAACCTTACTATTTTGCACGTCGCCACCTATCTCCAAGTAGTTGACTTCTTGAGGAATGGCTTTTAAACCAATCACTTAAGTTGTATAATTTAAATGATCGCTCAATTACTTTGTCGGAGGAAAGAAGAAGGAAGAGGAAAGCTACGAGTCTTGTCTTTTTCATGTCTCCAGGTCGGTGATTCTTTTGCCTTTGATTCTCACCAAACTAGACTGGGAGTAGTTGGATCTGGAAAGATGACTTGGATCCTTTTTCAAGTCTGGAATTGGAAGCAAGGATTTGGAAACAACAAGCTGCGGGAAACGGCTGAAATTTTGCCTTCACCTTGTCTTCTCTTTTATCCTTGAAGCTTTTCTGATTCATCTCTGCACTTATTTGGAAGATCTGGAAGAAATTTTCCACGCATTAACTTCTTCACGGGCTGCATTGAAACAAGAGGATGAAGCCTTTGTGCCGAGAAAGCTTTTGCAACTATGAGATCTAGATCTGGATTTGCATCTGCATCTGGATATGGATTTGCGCACTGCATAACAAACTTTGCAGCAACTTGGTCTATGGATGGAAAAGCTGCAGCTCGAATAATTCCACTTGCTTTTAATCACACGCACATGAGTGAAGTTTTCCCGCACGCATGAGTGAAGTCTTTCTGCTCTGGATCTGTCTCATCAATTCTGCAAAGAGGTTTCGAGCCTAGATCCGTGTCTCCCAGTATCTGTAATTTAGAAGTGATGCATGACTCCGTTGTGCTTTCTTTTTCATCCCTCTTTGCCATGGCTTTGTCTATCTTTGTCTGAATAATTCTTTTTCTTCTTACTTGGCCGGATTTCTTCAAAACTGGTGCAAATCTGGATAATTCTTCAGATTCGGAGGATATATTCAATGTATTGGACATTGATTAGAGCTCCTTTTCTTTTGTAAAGCACCTATAATGAATCCCTGCAATTAATTCAGACAAAGATGGCCACCGAAGCATGAATAGTGAATTTTAATTATAAAAATCTGCACTTTTCAAGCCTGCTGCCCCAAAAATTGATGTTTTAATTGCATGCAAAGAGAGCATGAATTTTTCCAACTTCACCTAAGCACCTGTATCACCTATGCAAACAATTATGCAAACACAAATCAACCTCCTTCAATGCATGCGCCAAAATTGGAAGCTTTTAGCCTTGATTTGATCTTCTTTTAAGAAAATCCTCTTGATATGGGCGCACTTTTCCTTTGGCTGCACTTCTTCACTGTGAATTAATTAATTCACCCTTATGGCAACCCATGCTTATATAACTCTCATAATTCTATAATTAATAATTGCCCTTCCTATTCTGGCAATTAATTAATTAAAAATCATGTCTCTTTAAAAATAGCATGTTTCAATAAATTAAATTAATCCAATTTAATCATTCACTCTTCACTTCACTTAAGCTTCACAGTGTGCTTTGACCATAGCCACTAAAAATAGAATTTAATTTAATCAATTAATACTTTAAAAAGTATTATTTCCTTCTCAAAAGGGGCTGCATTAAATAAATTAAATTTATTTAATTTTAGAATTTTATTTTTAAATTTCTTTTGTCCACTTTCCTTTTTTGACTTTTCCACAAGCCTAGGTGCCAAAATTGGGTGAATAAATATTAACAAATATTTATTTAATGCATTATTATTCACCCAAGGTGGGTTGCACTTTTTGGAATAATAGAATTCTATTTTTAAAAACACATGGCGGTGGGACTTTTTACCTGCAAGGCAGCAGGAAATCCCATGATCCACTTAAGTGATTTGACTTTGACAATGGGATTATTTACTCTACATGGCAGGCAATAAAATCCCATGATTTCACTTAAGTCACTTTTCTTTTATTTCACCATGGCAATTTTTACCCTGCAAGGCGAAGCAATAAATTCACGCCTGCATACTTGCCTCTAATTTTCCCACGCATCTTAAGTGAATTTTCTATCATGGGAAAAAGTACCTGCTTTCCAAGTCAAAAAATTCCTTTTACTTTGCTTTTCTTTCTATTTTTCCCACTGATCCCGGCTTAAATCTTTTGTTTTCCAAAAATGCGCCCAACCCCATGCAGAGGCTTTTTTAGTGCACAACTTCGTCTTTTCCCAATGAACCGGACCTCGATGGACTTCCTTCTGGCACATATGTGCGTATGTGATCTCCAATACTCAGGCCAAGAATCGGGCTAACCGTGAAAGGAATTGATCTAGAAAAATTTCACAAAACGAAACGGAAAACACAAAAACACGAAAAATTGTCAAAAGTCACAAATAAAGCCCAAAACTTATTTTTAGTTAAAACCCTTACGTATATATAGGAATAATGATATGTTCATATCACAACGGGTTAAAGCGGAGCGCAAATTGCCTCAAACGGGGCTCAAAATAATTAAATACAAATTTCCCGTAGACAAATCCCGACAATAGAATATAACAATTTTGGGCATCTGGGTATTTGGCGAAAATGGCTAATAGGGCTCTTTGGAAATATCTTGATACAATACAAGGACTTTCGAGGCAATAAAAACACATAACGACCCATTATTTTAAAAGTACGAAATTTTTCGGATAGTGTAGTCATAGATTTCAGGATGAAATCTGGGGACACCAAATCGCCTCCGTCTATGGACATCTTTTTCCTATCAAAATGACAAGGGAAAATATGAGATCCCAGCATCTCTGGTTTCATATCTTGTCCTTTGGGCACGAGGTCAGGCAAACAAAAACAACACAACACAAAAACAAAACAAGGAAAAACAAACAAAGTTTTATTTATATACATAAAGGTTTTAACTCGCTTTTCGGTTCTGAACAACTTCGATCTTTACCGTTGAAAAGGCGGTGGTAACTCAATTCCATCCCGGTAGGCAAGGAAGAAAGTGTCCATTCCGGCATCTCTTTTGATCATGAAGGGCCCTTTCCAAAGTGAATCAAATTTGTCGTGCATGCCCTTTGGTTCATATCTCTTGTCCCGACTCCCACCAGAGTACCCAATCTCCGATCTCAAATTTCCTTTCTCATCGGCCTTCTTGTCAAATAAATACCTTGGGCAAGTCTTTATCAACTTCATTATGCAGCGGTGGCTCATCCTTTCTTCTTCTCTCTCAGTGGCGGGTAAGTTTGGATCAACTTGCTCCGTTCCCATTTATTTGCTACTGATTAAGAGAAGAACTATCACCATATTCTTTGTTCTTCTTCAGGTACTGATCATGCTTGTTGAAAGTCTCCACTAAGGAAACTAAACCCTTGGGGATTTTGTTACCTTTTGGTTGGACTATTCCACTATTGTCATCATAACCTGGATCAGCTTTTTCTGTGACTGTTTGTCGTGGTGGTGATTTACTCCCTTCAACATGTAGACATGCAGATGTTTGTTCAAGGACTCTGGGGTGGTAGACCATCTCCACTTTATAGTTTCCTTGTTTGAATATGGACGGTGGTCTATCCGGATTTCATGATACATTTATTTGATCCAAAGAATCTGCCTTGGAGTTTTGATTTATTGGAATGAAGTCAATAGAGAAGGCTACAAAATTGAATGTGGCGGAAAGCACTTTATCTCTGTAATGCTCCAGCTTATCTCTTTTGACTTGACTTTGCCCTCGAACCTGCTTTACTAGAAGTTCAGCATCTCCTTGGGCTTTGAGGAGTTTTACTCCTTTCTTTTTAGCTTGCTCCATTCCTAGAAGCAAGCTTCATACTCCATTGTATGATTGGTGTTCTCGAACATCAACTTGTGGGAGTATGGAAATATCTCATGATCTGGAGATATTAGTAGAGCGCTAACTCCTGATCCAAAAGAACAACATGTGCCTTTAAACTCCAGAGTCCAAACTTTTTCTTCTTCTTTTCTGGCCTGCTCGCTCACGTCGAAGTTCGCTCTAGAACGTCTTTATCCATTTCCAAGAAATAGACCCCTGACAATAAGATTCTTGAAAAGAATATGAGATCTAGGATCCTCATATTTTGTAACAAAGTGTACCTAGACTTCTTTTCCGACTCCGACTTATGGTTAATCACCTTGATAAAAATATGAGCACAGACCAATCCATCTTTACTTCTCCTCCCGACTCTTTGCAGAAGTTTCTGCTCAAAGACATCCCATAGGAGACAGGAATATAAAGCAACTAAATTGTCATCTTTAATCTTTTGTCAAGAAAAGCCGCAAGAATAGCTTGTGCATCTTTGATTTGTCCGATTAAAGGGACTTGTCTCTCTCCATGGAGTAGCACCTTTTGATGGTCTTTGTCGGGGTAAGCCCAAAAGCATCTACAACTTTAGGCGGCATGACATTGTCGAGACGCACTTTGAATCTAGAATGCAATTGTTTAACTTGAAACCATTGAGCAATAAGGAGACATAGAAAGGTTCCACACTTTCGGAAGATGGTGAGGGTTTAACAACCGTAGTGTTGTTTTGTGGAGTATAAAGGTTCCACACTTTGGAAGATGGTGAGAGTTTAACAAGCTAGTGTTGTTTTGTGGAGGAGTATTTTTCGGCTTAGGCAAAAGGCCTTTTGATGTATTGGATTGTCACATGATTGTACATATTTGACTAGCGTATTTAATCGCTCCAGAAAAGCTCTCGGGTATTCGAACTTCGACATTTGAGCTGTAGTTTTCTTGGCATGATCAATAATGTCAAAAGAAGAAATAGATTCAGATACCTGAGCTGCTTTCTGTGGTTGAGATGAAGAACTCGCATGCTTACTTCCGGGAGCTAAGGAAGAAGGCAAAGGGATGCCCCTTCTTTTCTCGTCTGCTAATGCTTCAGCTTGGCGAGTTTGTGATCTTGTAAGTCTGCATATGCATAACCATGATCGTCTTCAAGAAGCTCCTCATACTCATGTTCATATTTGTAGTTTAGGTAATTAATGTTGGAGTCGCCAGCAGGACCTATAAAATCATCATTCTCGAGCTGATCAGCGTCAGCTTCTAGGTCTTCTTCATTCATCTCCACGTTTAGAGCAGCCTTCAATTGCTAATCTTTAGGAACCAGATGTCAACTAGATTCCGTTGTTGAAATTACGAAGCGGGGCGGTGTTGTTTCCCTGAGCCATTTGAGCCATCTCGCTTCTTCATCTACATCATCTCCTTTACTAATTTTTGCAATAGTGAATCGAAGTAGTAGCGAGAGGATGAACTTTCAGGCTCTAGAAGTGTTGCCCTTTATCTTTCCAAACCATGACGAGGTCGTCTTCAATTTCAACCGCCATGTTTTGGGCTCGCTAACAAGTCGAGGGGACGTGCTCTTCGCATTGATAGCTTACTTCGTGGAAGTAAAGCATTGATGAAGAATACCTTTTGATTCTCATCATTGAGAGAAGCGAGAAGCCGAATTTTGTACAAGGTAATCTTTGGAATTTTGCATAAAATCCCGCATGTGCTCTTGTGGTTCTTTCTTCAACCGAGTCAGGTTGAATTATCAATGTGCTTGAATCTTTTCAAAACACATCCCGCATAGTAGCCCGATTGGTTATGGTGCGAGAGCTAGCCGGTATGGTGTCACTCAGATTTCACCCTGAAATCTGCGACTACCCTATCCAAAATATTTCGTACTTTTAAAATAATGGGTCGTTTGTTGTTTTTATTGCCTGAAAGTTCTTGTATTGCGTCAAGATAATCCCAAAGAGCCATATTAGCCCTTTTCGCCAAATACCCAGATGCCCAAAATTGTTTTATTCAGTCATCGGGATTTGTCTGCGGGAAATTTGTATTTAATTATTTTGAGCCCCGTATGAGGCTATTTGCGCTCTGTTTTAACTCTATTATGAGCAAATATGTTATTATTCCTATGTGCCAGAAGGATTTTAACTTATTTTAAGTTTTGGGCTTTATTTGTAACTTTTGGCAATTTTTCGTGTTTTTGTGGTGTCCTGTTTTGTTTTCTGTGAAATTTCTCTGGAGCAATTCCTCGCGAAGCCCGATTTTGGCTGGAGCACTGGAAAACATATACGCACATTATGCCCGAAGGAAGTCACCATCGGAGTGCGGATCAGCTGGGAAAAAGCGAAGTCGTGCACAGAAAAGCCCCTGCGGGGATGGGCGCATTTTTGGAAAACAAAGGATTTAAGCTGCGATGGGAAAAATAGAAGCCGCAGGCATGATGGGAATTTTATACCTTTTAACAGGTACTTTTTCCCATGTTATAAAATTCACTTAAGTCTGCGGTGGGAAAAATAGAAACGGCGAGGCAAGTGGGAATTTATTCCCGCTTGCAGGTACTTTTTCCCATGTTATAAAATTCATTTAAGTGCGATGGGAAAAATAGAAGCCACACGGTATGATGGGAATTTTATACCTGCCTAGCAGGGTACTTTTTCCCATGTTATAAAATTCACTTAAGCTGCAGTGGGAAAAATAGAAGCAGCAGGTAGGTGGGAATTTATTGCCTACCTTGCAGGGTACTTTTCCCATGTTATAAAATTCACTTAAGGCTGCGAGTGGGAAAAATAGAAGCACGGGCGGGTGGGAATTTATTATGCGCGCCTGCAGAGTACTTTTTCCCGTGATATAAAATTCACTTAAGTGCAAAGTGGGAAAGTTAGAGGTGCAGTGGGAATTTATTCCACGCCTTGCAGATAAAAATTCCCATGGTGAAATAAAATAAAAGTGACTTAAGTGAAATCACGGGATTTTATTGCTGCCTTGCGGTGAGTAAAAATCTCATTGTCGAAATTGTTAAAAATAGAATTCTATTAATGCAAAAAGTGCGACCCACCTTGGGTGAATAATAATGCATTAAATAAATATTTGTTAATATTTATTCACCCAATTTTGGCACCTAGGCTTGTGGAAAAGTCAACAAAAGCAAAGGGGATAAATCAATTGAAAATAGAATTCCAAAATTAAATAAATTTAATTTATTTAATGCAGCCCCTTTTGAGAAGGAATTAATACTTTTTAAAGTATTAAATGATTATATTAATTCCTATTTTCAGTGGCTATGGTCAAAGCACACTGTGAAGCTTAAGTGAAGTGAAGTGTGGATGATTAAATTGGATTAATTTAATTTATTGGATGGTTGTCCTTAAACATGCTATTTTTAAAAGAGAAGAGCATGATTTTTAATTAATTAATTGCCTTTAATTGTTAGGGCAATTATTAATTATAGAATTGTGAAGGTTATATAAGCATGGGCAGCCATATGGGTGAATTATTTAATTCACAGGTCAAAAATTGCAGCCAAGTGGAAAAGTGCGCCCCCATTAAAGGAAGGATTTTGCTCAGGCAAGGTGGAAACAAGGCTAAAAGCTTCCAAATTTGGCGCATGCTTTGAAGGAGGTTGATCTTTGTCTACATAATTGTTTGCACAGGTGTTACAGGAGCTCAGGTGTTGTTGAAAGGATTCATGCTCTCTTTATGTGCAAATTAAACACCATTTTTTTGGGGCAGCAGGCTTGAAAAGTGCAGATTTTTACAATTAAAATTCACTATTCATGCTCCGGTGGCCATTTTTGTCTGGATAAATTGCAGGAATTCATTACAGGTGCTTTACAAAGGAAAAGGAGCTTTTATCAATGTCCAATACATTGCATATATCCTCCAAATCTGAAGAATTGTCCAGATCTGCACCAGTATTGAAGAATTCCAGTCAAATAAGAAGAAAAAGACATTCAGACAAAGATAGACAAAGCTATGGCGAAGAAAGATGAAAAAGAAAGCACAACGGAGTCATGCATCACTTCTAAATTTGCAGATATTGGAAACACGGATCTAGGCTCGGAACCTCTTGCTAAATTGATAGACAGATCCAGAGCAAGAAAGACTTCACTCATGCGTGCAGGAGAAACTTCACTCATGCGTGCGGGTAAAAGCAAAGTGGAATTATTCGAGCTCTGACTTTTCCATCCATAGCTTGATTGCTTAGAATTTGTTATGCAGGTGCAGATCCATATCCAGATGCAGATGCAGATGCAAATCCATATGCAGATCCAGATCCAGATCTTATAGTTGCAAAAGCTTCTGGCACAAAGGCTTCATCCTCTTGTTTCGAATGCAGCCCATGAAGAAGACAGTGCGTGGGAAATTCCTTCCAAGACCTTGTGCATGTGCTCTCATCTTCCAGTTGAAGCCTTCATTGAATTTTCATTCACCCTGAGTGCTTTCCAGAATTTTTAATTGCTCATATGCAATTAAAAATAAGGATGATGAGTTATCTACGGCCAACCTTGCACTGATGCATGTACAACAGAAGAACTGCAAAAGCTTCAAGGATAAAAGAGAAGACAATGCGAAGGCAAAATTCCAGCTTGCTTCCAATTCCAGCGCTTGCCCGATTCCGGCTTGTTCCGATCTAGCCGCTTCAAGATCCAACTAATTCCGCTTGTTTCCCGATCCGGTTTGAATCAATTTTTGCGTGCGAGACATGAAAAAGACAAAGTTAGCTTTCCTCTTCCTTCTTCTTTCCTCCGACAAAGTCAGCTTTCCTCTTCCTTCTTCTTTCCTTCGACAAAGTAATTGAGCGATCAATTCAATTATACAACTTAAGTGATTGGTTTAAAAGCCATTACTTGAAGAAGTCAACTACTTGGAGATAGGTGGCGGACGTGCGAAAATAGAGGTTCTATTTTCAGATTCTGCAAATCATACATGTCACGCGAAAGAGGAATTCCGGAGGAAGATTGCCGGTTGTTTCTTTCCAACTTCCACATGTGCCGCTCAACTAAAGCTTTGACTTGTAATTGCCCCTCTACATTCTATAAGTAGAGGAAGAACCTTCGGGTTAAAAATCGATCGAAATTTGTAAGAAGCAATCTTGTGTTCTAGACTTTGTCTTGAACCCTGAGAGCCACTTGTTGCAGAGGAATACAAAGAAGTAGGTTTAGGAGAACTTTGTGTCACGGCGTCTTGTGTTTCTTGCTTTTAAATCTTTAGATCTTTTAAGTAAACTTTGTGTTATTGTAGATCCGGATCTAGAGCCCTTTGCTTTATAATTACGTGTGTTCAAATCTATTAAGTTTCTTCTATGTGCATGCAATTAGCTCTGCTATCTCTACTAATGGGATGCACATCTTCCTTATTTCTTCTCTGTAATTCCTTTAATTCTTTCTTCTATAATTTTCCTTTCTTAAACAAATTGCTTACTTGTTGCGAAACTTCTTAGTTATGGTTCATGAACTAAGTGGTTCATGAACTAAGTGGTTAAAGTAAAACCCACGATAGATAAAAACACATTTATATTGACAAATCGACACGGGAGCCTCACCGGTTAAATGAGGGAGATTTATCTCATGACTTGCCTAGGTTTGATGCTACGCAGAAAATCTAGCCAACACGGTAGAACCATTCTCCGGCCAAGTCATGCAGAGTCTTTATGAAGAGTCTAACAAATACATCTTCATGTTCGACTGCAAGCACTCCACAGGATATGAAAAACGCAGCCAAGTGGTCATCTGAATTCTACTTGCCATCTCCAAAGAATTTTGGAAAATTATTTCTCATCCCTTTAGGTAGATCATGGCTCAGGAGTCGATTCAAAGGCCCAAAAGCTGCTCCCCATGGAACAGGTACTAACTGATTCTGCATGTTGACTGGGCCACGTCTTCTCCTTGTGTAGACTTGATGGATAATTCCAGTAGCTGGAATGTGCCGAAGGGGATCCGGATCTGGATGCGTTTGGACTCGTCTTCTGGTGAAAGACTGGATCTGCGACCCCAACTTGAGAAGGACGATTAAAATTGAATTGCTCCCAGATCGATTCCAAGAAATGATCGGTGACTTCCTTGCACTTCACGGATCGGGTGAATGGATGTTCGGCCAGTTGAGAGTTGAATGGGAAAACACTCGATCTCGCAAGATAAGCCTTGATCTGCAAATATAGTTGTTCCCAGTGAGTCGCTTAAAAGCTGTTGGCTAGATTTTACTGCATAGCACAAAACCTAGGCGGTCATAAGATAAATCTCCCTCATTTAACCGGTGAGGCTCCGTGTCGATTTGTCAATTTAAGTATGCTAATATCTAAATGGGGTTTTACTTTAACTACTCGGTTCATGAACCATAACTAAACATCAGTTTTACAGTAAGTAAGCATTTATTTAAAGAAAGGAAAAGCTATAGAAGAAGGTAATTACATAAACATATAAAATAAATGGGAAAGATGTGCATCCCAATCAATACATGGCAAGAGCTAATTGCATGCACGTAAAGAATCCAATAGATATAAACACGAATTCTAAAACCAAGGCAGCTCTAGATCCGGATCTAAAATAACACAAAGTTTATTAAGAGATTTAAGATTAAAAGCAAGAAACACAAGACACCGTGACACAAAGTTCTCCGGAAACACCGCTCCTTTGTATTCCTTTGCTCCAAGTGGCTCTCGGGGTTCAAGATAGTCTGACAACACAAGATTGTTGCTTACAAATTCGATGATTCACCCGAAGGTTCTTCCTCTACTTATAGAACGTAGATGGGCAACTACAAGTTGGAAGCTTTTACTTGAATCGCACATGTGGAAGTCGGAGGAAAGAAACAACTAGCAATCTCTATCCCGAATTCTTCTTTGCATGACATGTATTATTTGTAACCGAAAATAAAACCTTCTATTTTGCACGTCCGCCACCTATCTCCAAGTAGTTGACTTCTTCAGTTATGGCTTTTAAACCAATCACTTAAGTTGTATAATTTAAATGATCGCTCAATTACTTTGTTGGACGAAAGAAAAATGAAGAGGAAAGCTGCAGTCTTGTCCTTTTTCATGTCTGCATGCAGTTGATTCTTTTGCCTTTGATTCTCACCAAACTGGACCTGGGAGTAGCTGGATCTGGAAGCAAGCTGGATCTGGAAACAAGTTGGAATTGGAAACATTGGATTTGGAAACAACAAGTTTGGAATTGGAAACGGCAGAATTTTGCCTTCACCTTGTCTTCTCTTTTATCCTTGAAGCTTTTACAGTTCTTCTCCTGCACAAGATCTTGGAAGAAATTTTCCACGCACTGACTTCTTCTGGGCTGCATTCGAAACAAGAGGATGAAGCCTTTGTCTTGCGAAGCTTTTTGCGACTATGAGATCTGGATCTCGATCTCGGATCTGCATATGGATTTGCATCTACATCACGGATATGGATTTGCACTGCATAACAAACTCGCAACTTGGCTATGGATGAAAAAGCTGCAACTCGAATAATTCCATTGCTTTTAATCTCGCACGCATGAGTGAAGTTTTCCCCGCACGCATGAGTGAAGTCTTTCCTTCTCTGGATCTCGTCTATCAATTCAAGAAGAGGTTAGAGCCTAGATCCGTGTCTCAATATCTACAAATTTAGAAGTGATGCGTGACTCGTTGTGCTTTCTTTTTCCTCCTCTTTGCCATGGCTTTGTCTATCTTTGTCTCGAATAGTTCTTTTCTTCTTACTTGGCGGATTTCTTCAAAAAGCTGGTGCAATCTGGATAATTCTTCGATTCGAAGGATATCTTCAATGTATTGGACATTGATTAGAGCTCCTTTTCTTTTGTAAAGCACACCGTAATGAATCCCCTGCAATTAATTCAGACAAAGATGGCCACCGAAGCATAAATAGTGAATTTTAATTATAAAAATCTGCACTTTTCAAATCTGCTGCCCCAAAAATTGATGTTTTAATTGCATGCAAAGAGAGCATGAATTTTTCCAACTTCACCTGAGCACCTGTATCACCTATGCAAACAATTATGCAAACACAAATCAACCTCCTTCAATGTATGCGCCAAAATTGGAAGCTTTTAGCCTTGATTTGATCTTCTTTTAAGCAAAATCCTCTTCAATATGGGGCGCACTTTTCCTTTGGCTGCACTTCTTCACCTGTGAATTAATTAATTCACCCTTATGGCAGCCCATGCTTATATAACTCTCATAATTCTATAATTAATAATTGCCCTTCCTATTCCTGGCAATTAATTAATTAAAAATCATGTCTCTTTAAAAATAGCATGTTTCCAATAAATTAAATTAATCCAATTTAATCATTCACTCTTCACTTCACTTAAGTTTCACGGTGTGCTTTGACCATAGCCACTAAAAATAGAATTTAATTTAATCAATTAATACTTTAAAAAGTATTATTTCCTTCTCAAAAGGGGCTGCATTAAATAAATTAAATTTATTTAATTTTAGAATTTTATTTTTAAATTTTTTTGTCCACTTTCCTTTTTTGACTTTTCCACAAGCCTAGGTGCCAAATTGGGTGAATAAATATTAACAAATATTTATTTAATGCATTATTATTCACCCAAGGTCGGTTGCACTTTTTGGAATATATAGAATTCTATTTTTAAAAACACATGGCGGTGGGACTTTTTACCTATGCAAGGCAGACCGAAATCCCATGATCCACTTAAGTGATTTGACTTTGACAATGGGATTATTTACTCTGCATGGCGACAATAAAATCCCATGATTTCACTTAAGTCACTTTTCTTTTATTTCACCATGGGAATTTTTACCCTGCAAGGCAGACAATAAATTCCCGCCTGCCTGTTGCCTCTAATTTTCCCACTGCAGCTTAAGTGAATTTTCTATCATGGGAAAAAGTACCTGCTAAGCAGGTACAAAATTCCACTTTGCACATTGCTTCTATTTTCCCACTGCAGCTTAAATCCTTTGTTTTCCAAAAATGTGCCCAACCCATGAGGCTTTTTAGTGCACGACTTCGCCTTTTCCTAGTGAACCGGACCTCCGATGGCGACTTCCTTCTGGCACAATGTGCGTATGTGATCTCCGAATACTCCAGCCAAGAATCGGGCTAACCCGGCAAAGGAATTGATCTAGAGAAATTTCACAGAAAACGAAACGGGAAAACACAAAAACACGAAAAATTGCCAAAAGTCACAAATAAAGCCCAAAACTTATTTTTAGTTAAAACCCTTCTGGTATATAGGAATAATGATATGTTCGATCACAACAGGGTTAAAATGGAGCGCAAATTGCCTCAAACGGGCTCAAAATAATTAAATACAAATTTCCCGTCAGACAAATCCCGACGACAGAATATAACAATTTTGGGCATCTGGGTATTTGGCAAAAATGGCTAATATGGCTCTTTGGGAATATCTTGATGCAATACAAGAACTTTCAGGCAATAAAAACACAAAATAACCCATTATTTTAAAAGTACGAAATTTTTTCGGATAGGGTAGTCGCAGATTTCAGGATGAAATTTGGGGACACCAATGTGTCGCAATAATCTTCAAGCTCAATCAATGTTGAAGGGTTTTCGTCCTCCAACAAAACCACTAGAAGGGTTTTCGTCCTTCTAGAAGTCACACAAGAGGTTTTTCGTCCTCAAGTGGAAGAACATGGAGTACAATCTCACAACGCCCAAATAGGAAAAATGCGCCAAATCTAGATGCTTTAAATGAGCTCTCTAATCTTCTTTTATAACCTCCTTTTGGCGCCAAAGCTTGGAATAGCAAGGCCGACCTCTTAAAGTATTTTTTTAATCTTTAATTGGCTTTTAAAGTGCATAAAACCCAACCGACCTGCTAAAGGCAAACACATGCTAAAAAGAAACATTAAAAATTAGAAAAACAAATACAAAGAAGCTCAATTTCCTTCTCCAACTCCTCTACTTCTTTGCCATGGAAAAGGGAATGGCAAGAAGTCCAAATCATGCTCTTAAATTGGAAAAGGGGACATTACAATCCTCCCTTCCCAAAATTGCTTGTCCTCAAGCAATTGCAAGCTCTCACCCCAAAAGCCAATGTATCCAAGTAGAAGAACATGCTGTAATACTTCCACAAACGAGCTCTCATGCCTGTCAAATGAGAGAGCTGATGTAAAAACAATATTTTGCAATGGCTGCCCCAATCTTCCTTGAATTCCCAAGGCTGCCCATGAAGACCAACTGCTGTCATACCCAACATTGACAAGAAGTTTGAAAAGTAATCATGAATTTGACAAGAAAATCAATTCCCAGCTTGGCCCATGCATCAATAATGTTCCTCAAAGTGTAAGAGAGTTCTTTAACCATGAACATGAAAGCAATTGAGTAATATAAGGGGTTGTAGTAATTGATGACAGCAACCTTAGTGGCTGCAAATGAGCACGCGGTAGCTTTGAACCAGCTCCTTCCAACTGATCCGTAAACTTCTACTTTGGAACTCTACGAAATCACACAATTATGTTCTACTTTCAACTTTGGAAAATGACAGATTGCTTGAAGATTAGAGCTTTAGTGACTGATTATCTAGTGCTATAGAAAGGAAATTGCAGAGAAGAGAAACAAATTCAACTCCAAACACCAACAATTTTATCCTGAAAACCTCCAATGGAGGAAAACCAGTCGGGAAGGGCAAAACGCTCTTTCTTCCCACTTTTATTGGTCAATTATAGATAATTACAGATTATAAGAAGTAGAAAATGGAGACAACAATGTAAACCTCTCCTTCCTATGCTTGCTTGCTTTGTTTCTACACCTTGCTCCTACAATTCCACTCCAACACTGAAGATCTTGCTCACTTGCTCTCATTAAACTTAAACCTTTGCTCTTTGATCTCTTTGGATCTCTGAATGCTCAATTCTCTTGCTCCTCCTTGTATTTATAGCCTTCTCCCATGTCCTCCCATGCATTGGAGAATGGGAAAGGTCAGGGAGGGAAGAGACACAGTCGAGCGCTTCAAATTCGCGTCCATTCATGCTCCATTTCTCTTTTTTGTTCGAAAGTGTCAGATCGAATGATAATAAACACTGAAGGCGCTTGATTGGTTTTGACCGCCATTTTCCTAAGCACCGGGCCGGTTCGGACCACCGCCACAGGTGGGCAACGATTACGGTACCGTCGCCTTAAAGGGTGGCGGTTCTACAACCACCGCTCTGCACAGAGCGGCAGTTCTGTCCAGAACCTCCGTTTACCTCATTTTTCTTCATTTTCTTCAATTCTCCTTCTTGGTGCTAATGGAACTGATGAAGTGGTGTGTTTTTGGATCCCTATGGATCATACCTCCCCTGCTTAGGAGGCTTTTGGTCCCACAAAATCTTAGTGGGGGAGTGGTAGAGGAATCAACTCCCTCTCTTGCTCCTTCGAGTACCATCGGGTCTACCTTGGTGTCTTCTCTCGTCTAATTTGCCAAGGCTCCTGTGGATCTCTGGTTTGCTGCTCCAGTGCTACATCCTCCTCGAGTTGCCTTGAGTACAATCCTCTTTGGAAGGAAACTTCTATATGTTTCCTTCTTTGTCATGCATAGATGGCTTTAGTAGGTGCGAGCTCTTGCAACTTGTTATCGCGTGCATCTGCATGAAGTATGGCCTGAAGGTTTCTTTTCCAACCTACTCAAGTATGGCGAAGGTCCCATACTGTAGTGGTTTAGTCCTTCTTGCTTGTCTTTGTCTCTTGAGATGGATTGGCCGAATCCTCTCCATGTACGTTTGCTTTATAGTCACCACTATTCCTTGTATCTCCTCTTCTCCTTGCTGCCCCATGGTTAGGTCCAATGAATCCATAGGTAGATACGGTGATTGCATAGTGGAAGTTTGTTTGCTCCTTGAATGAGCAGCCTTATGGTGGCTTCTTCTACAAAAACTGACAAGTGCTATCCAAATTCTCCATCCTTTGGTCAGAAATATCCGTGCTCTCACGTCCATTTTGCTTTTCTTCCAAAGAAAGTAAACAAAGCGATGATTTTCTGGATAAGTCTCGGTGCTTGGATTACATTTACCATAGCCTCCTTTGATTTGCTCTGGTGTGCCCGGATGTTGAAACTGACTCCGTCCTTGATCCATCTGTACCGGTTCTCCCTCCTTGCGAACACATCATCCCTGACATACAAGTAAGGACTTCCGAAGACAACGTCAAAAGCATCAAGTGGAATAATATCAGCTTCTATTACATCTATGTATTGGGTATTTATCCCAAACTGAAACTTACACTTTCTTGTAACTTGTATTTCTACACCCTTCTTCACCCATCCCAATGGGTATGGATGTGGATGTGCGTAAGTCTCTAAGCCAAGCTGTTCTACAACTACATCAGAAATCAAATTTGACTGAGAACCAAAATCTACTAAAGCATTTACCTTAGTCTTCTTGATCTCGGATTCGATTTGAAAAAGCTTACTCATCTCTTCTTCTTATGCTCCCCATACATGTTAGTGGCCGTGCATCCCAGCCTTTCGTCTACATCCGAATCATCCTCAATCTCCACCTCTCCTTCTATTTTCACAGCGGCCATGGATTTCTTGGAATCCTTGGTTCAATGCTTTGGGTGCAATTCCGAATGCAACTTCCAACATGTGGCATCAGTGTGTCCATTTATATCACAATTCTTACAGAAATTCTTAGGATCTTTACAAGTATGAAAAGCAGTAGCAGCATGTTTACCTTTCCATTTACCTTTGTTACTTGTCTTCCCTTGTTCTTTTCCCGCTAAATTTGTTGATTGCTCTTCCTTTAGCTAGCTTCTCCTTTCCTTTTCTCATCATCGATATAGTATGCTTGTATACAAGCTTCATTGAGATCCTTGGGCTTCGTGGAGATTACCTTCCTCCGAAGGTGAGTGTGAAGTCCTCCCAAATACTTGGTCGAATGTCCTCATCCTCCAAGTCCATATTTAGCAACATGGCTTGTCTCCGAAACTCGTAGTATAGTTCTTCCGCATGCTTTGACCCTTTTGCCTGCTAAAGTATTGCCACTTAATCATCATGTCAGTCTTATGGCCAATAGGATAGAAGTTAGCTCTAAGAAATTCTTTAAAACCTTTCCAAGTACTAACAATAGGACGTTTCTTCCTTTCACAAGTGGCTAAGTGGGTTTCCCACCAAACCAGAGCATGACCTTCCATTTTGAGACGTGCAAAGGTGATCCTTTGTGCCTCAGTAACATTATGCACACTAAAATAGACTTCCAACTATTTTAGCCACTTATCAAGCAATTTTGCATCTACTTGTCCTTCAAAGTTCTTTATTTCCACTTCGTTTCAACTTTAAAAGGTGTATGAGCAGATTTTACCTTCTCGCTTACAATTGGCGTCTCTTCTTCACGCTCTTCCCATTCTTCCTCTTCGTGGCTCTTTTCCGATACCGAATTTTTGGCGGTAGCTCGAACCATTGAGTCCATGGAATCTTGCTTAACCGAAGCCGTCTTTTGCAGATCGAAAGCTTGTTGGCTAGATTTTCTGCACAGCTGAAAACCTAGGCAGTCATGAGATAAATCTCCCTCATTTACCAGTGAGGCTCCCGTGTAAGATTTTGTCAATTATATTTTCTAATATCTATCTATTGGTTTTACTTTAACCACGTAGCTCATGCACCATAGCTAGGCAATTTTGCAGCAAGTAAACAGTTATGTAAGAAATGTATATATGCAGAAGAGGGAAATAATTGAATGTGAGCAGAAAAAGAAAGAAGATGTGCAACCTAACCAATAGTTGTGAGTTGGTCACATGCACATAGACAAAACAAATAGATCTTGAAATACAAAATTTAAAGCAAAGGAAAGTTTCAGATCCAGATCTAAGATAACACAAAGTTTATGCAAAGATCTATACGAAATAAGAAACAAATACACCGTTGACACAAAGTTCTCCGGAAATCTGCCTCTTCTCTATTCCTCAGCTTTCGAAAAATATCAAGGGTTTCAGCTCAAAGTCTGGAACACAAGAATGTTGATTACAAATTTTGATCCTTTAACCCGTAGGTTCTTCCTCTATTTATAGTGTATAGAGGGCAATTACAAATAGGAAGCTTTTTAATGAATTGCCACATGTTGAAGCTATGAAAAGGGAAGCAATTGAGCAATCTTCCTCCTGGAATTCCTCTTTGCATGACATGCATGATTTATAATTGAAAATAGAACCTTCTATTTTGCATGTCTGCCACCTATTTCCAAGTAATTGACTTCTTCCAGTAACTTGAAGTAACGACTTTTAAACCAATCACTTAAGTTTTACAATTTAATTGATTACTCAATTACTTTGTCGGAGAAAATAAAGAAAAAAAAAAAAAAAAAGAAATTAGAAGAAAGTTGCTACACTCTCAGTCTTGTTCTTTTTCCATATTTTGCATGCGGTTGACTCTTTTGCCTTTGATTCTCACCAAACTGGATCTGGAAGCAGTTGACTGTGATTTGCTGCGGGTGCTACCTCTGACCTGTCTTCCCCTTTCATCCTTGAAGCTTTTGCAATTCTTCTCCAGTATATGCACCAGTGCAATGTTTGTCATAAATAATTCAAACAAAACTCATCATCTTTTATTTTTAATTGTATATGAGCAATTTTAAATTTTGGAAAGCACTCCGGGTGAAGGCAAATACAAGTATATTCAATGAAGGCTTCAACTAGAAGATTGGGAGCACATGTACAAGCTCCTGGAAGGAATTTTCCATGCAATGACTTCTACTTGGGCTGCATTAGAAACAAGAGGATGAATTTTTGCCGAAGCCTTTGCAATTATGAGATCTGGATCTATTTCTCCCTCTGATTCTGAAGATATATTCAATGTATCAGATATTGACTTCTGCTTTCTTCACCAATATGGGCATTTGTGATGAATACCTGCAATTGATTCAGACAAATATGGAGTCCATGGCATGAATACTCAATTTTCATCACCAAAATCTGCTTATAAAGTCTGCTGCCCTCTATTTTTAGACTTTGTTTGCATGCCAAGCAAGCTAAAAATATTATTTTATTCACTTGTGCACTCACATCAACATGCAGATGCTCTGAATAATAAAAAGAAAGCTTCTCCAACCCTAGGCACCAAAACTGGATGCTTCCCGACAATTAAAAAAATCAGCTTTTAGACATTTAGCTATGCCAAAATGGGTTGCACTTTTTGGCTAGAAGTCATGTTAAAAATAAGAAGTCAAAGCAATGGGAATTTTCACCTGCGACAAGGAAGCGAAATTCTTGCTTTCACTTAAGTGACTTTACTTTCATAATGAGAATTTTCACCTGCAAAGTAGGCAAGAAATTCCCTTTTCACTTAAGTGACTTTACTTTCATAATGGGAATTTTCACCCTTAGGCAAGTAAGAAATTCCCGCTTTTCACTTAAGTGACTTTACTTTCATAATGGGAATTTTCACCTTGCTAGGCAAGTAAGAAATTCTTTCTGCTTTTCCACCTCCAAAATTCCCATTGGCTTTCACTTAAGTGATTTTGACTTCATGGGAAAAAGTAACCTGCTATGCAAGAAAAAATTCCCGCATGTCTTGCCACCTTACCAAAATTCCCATTGGCAACTTAAACCCTTCCTTCCAAAAAGTGCGACTTGCATAAAAGATAGCTCTTTTCAAAAGTGCAACTTGCATTGTGACTTCGCCTTTAAAATTGTGTGAAAATTTATCACTGAAGGTAGCGTGGAAATTGGACGCGGAAGGCAGCTTTGAAAATTACGGCATTGTGAAAGACCGCATTTCTTTCCTTTTTTTGGATTTTGGTTTTGCCATTTTTGGAAAGGGTTCGAGAAGATGTAGCAGAAAACTTGCATGTGCCATAACTTCCATTACGTGGCTCCACAGGGTGTCGTTTTCTCTAAAAGTGCATATTTTCTCGAGCTCTACGCATTGATGGCAATATTTTTCTTATTTTCATAAAATCCATTTTTGCACATTTTTGGACCAAGCAACTTTTTGCAATCTTCTGAAAGAATCTTGAGCTCTGATCGCTTTGTAGACAGATTAGTAATTAAAAATACTAGATAGCTTTTCAAAACCCTAGGCTTGGGGAAAGAAAGAATGAATAGGCTACGGGAATTGCCGGAGAAAACAAACCAAAACACAAGATAAAAAGAAATAAAACAAAACAAAAAAGAAGTTGTGGGCAATTGCTCAAAAATTTCTCCAATTAGCTGATCTGCAAAAAATTCTTCCCCCGTGAATGTTCTATGGTAATAATGATGGGGTGAAGTGCTTTATATAACCTAAATCCTCCAATTTTAGCTCAATCTATTTTTAAAAGAACTTTATTTATTTAATAAATAAATAAATAAAATTCTCTCAGACAAAACCTGGCAAAGGGATAGAGTGAGTTTTAGCATGTGGGTACTTGGGGAATTTGGATTTTATGACTCTCTGGGGATACCTTAGAGCAATGCAAACAACTGCAAGCAAAACAAACACAAAATGACCCGTTACTTTGAAAAGAACGATTTTTTTAAAAGGGGTAGTCCCAGATTTCAGGGTGAAATCTCGGGACACCAAAGCTCTTCTTGTTTTCTATGCAACCTATCCATCATGGTCTCTAGCATTTCGACTCTACGGACCAAGTTCTCTTCCTCCATTTGAGCTCGAATTCTCTGTTTCCACTTCTTCGTAGAAATATCTAGCTCACAAGGTTAAAATTCTTCGCCTTTGGACCTTGTCAACTGTCATACAAATCACAAGAAAGAATCGAATACCACAGTCCTAGATATATAATCAGCTCTGATACCAAAATGATCCGTAAACTTCTACTTTGGAACTCTACGAAATCACACAATTATGTTGTTCTACTTTCAACTTTGGAAAATGATAGATTTCTTAAAGATTAGAGCTTTAGTGACTGATTATCTAGTGCTATAGAAAGGAAATTGCAGAGAAGAGAAACAAATTCAACTCCAAACACCAACAATTTTATCCTAGAAACCTCCAATGGAGGAAAACCAGTCGGGAAGGGCAAAAAATGCTCTTTCTTCCCACTTTTATTGGTCAATTATAGACAATTACAGATTACAAGAAGTAGAAAATGGAGACAACAATGTAAACCTCTCCCTTCCTATGCTTGCTTGCTTTGTTTCTACACCTTGCTCCTACAATTCCACTCCAGCACTAAAGATCTTGCTCACTTTCTCTCATTAAACTTAAACATTTGCTCTTTGATCTCTTTGGATCTCTGAATGCTCAATTCTCTTGCTCCTTGTATTTATAGCCTTCTCCCATGTCCTCCCGTGCACTGGAGAATGGGAAAGGTCGGGGAGGGAAGAGACACAGTCGAGCACTTCAAATTCACGTCCATTCATGCTCCATTTCTCTTTTTGTTTGAAAGTGTCAGGACCACCGCCACGAAGCGATCGGCGGTTTCAAACCGCCACCCCGGTTGGGCAACGATTAACTGCGAACCGCCGCCACAGTAAGGCGGTGGTTCTGCCGCAACCACCTCTTTGCACAGAGCGACGCTTCTATCCAGAACCTCCGTTCACCTCATTTTTGCAAGGCGGTGGTTACTGCAACCACCTCTTTCCACAAAGCAACGGTTCTATCCGTGAACCTCCGTTCACCTCATTTTCTTCATTTTCTTCAATTCTCCTTCTTGGTGCTGATGGAATTGATGAAGTGGTATGTTTTTCTAGATCTCTATGGATCACCAACCCTAGAAAAAGGTAGAATACCTCCCCTTTTCTTCATGATATTTTGAGGTCCTTGGGCATGAATCCTCAAGTTAACATTGTTGTCGTCCCAAGAAAACAAAATGTCGGGGTTGAATTTTTGGCTTGTTCTATTGCCACTTTATCTCCATGGGATAATACGACATTAAGAAAGTTCTTCATTGAAATGATTTCAATGCCCTCCGTCCTAGACAATATTGGAAAGTTTCAAGTTTTCAATGATGAGCAGGAAATCCTTCAATTTATGACCAAAAGGATGCATTCAAGTATTGAATCATTGATGAAAGACAACACACCAGTTATTAGAAAATGATGAAGATAAAGGGATAATCAACCTAAAAACCAATAACAATCCCTAAGATTTGACTTCAATGGAAAAATTATTTGATCTGTATGCTATATTTTCTGTTAAAAACCTAAAACAAAAGTCAATGATTCTTACAGGGACTATAAGCCCATTAATCTAGGGACTACCAAAAATCCTCAATTCGTTAACTTGGAATCTCATGTTTGAAGAAGAAAAGAAAAGGTTTGATGAATGCTCATGAACTTTTAAGATAATTTTTGCTTGGATCTACGAAGACTTGAAGACATTTGACCCAAAATAATGACCAATAATATACTCCTCAAACCAGATGCTATACCTTTTAGACAAATACAAAGACCAATGAACCCTCTTCTTGAGCCCACAATTATCAGGAAGTGCAGAAATTGCTGTCCACAAGAATAATTCCCATTAGACACTCTGTCTGGGTGGCTAACCTAGTCCCTATTCAAAAGAAGAATAGGGAGATTAGGCTATGTGTTGATTTCAAACATCTGATCAAAGCCCCAGAAGGATAATTACCCATTAACCTCTATTGTAGAGGTTATGCAAATGGTAAACAGGTCCGAAATGATGTTACTCCTTGATGGTTTTTCTGTTTATATTCACTTGTCATAGTTGATCAAAGTGACAGGTCTAAAATGGTCTTCACATCCAAGTGGGGCACTTTTCCTTATATATAAATGTTGTTTGGTTTAATCAATGCTAGCGCTACTTTTCAAAATGCAATGGATACAAATTTTAAGGGATTAATCAATAAATGTGTTGTGATTTACATATATGGCGTAACTGTGATTTCTAAAGCCAGGGATAAACATTCAAATTCCTGAGAGGAGTATTTGAGCGTTGAAGACAACATGGTATTCCCCTGAATCCCAAGTAGATAAGATAATTATATTAATGTCCGACAAGTGACCACAAAAGTAGGTCAATGGGATTGTACAGTACAATGCAAGAGGTGCCAGCAGCGAGACCCAAGGGGTCATCCAAACAACAAAAGAAGAGAGAATAAGAAAGAGAAGAAAGAAGAAGGAGAAGCAAATGCCACCATGGCCAGAAGAGTGCAAATGGATGGGGCTGAAGAGGAGAAGAAAATCTTTGGAAGCATGGAGGGTAAGTTGTTGGGGCAAGTAGTCTTCAAGGAAGGTCTAGAACTGATTCAATTTTATAGTTCCCATAGCTGAATAGTAATAAAAAATTTAAATATTTCTTCTAGAAAATCAATTGTATAATTCTGTTAAGATGGTAAAGCGCTGAATTTCAGGCTGAAACAGGTATATGAAATCAAGTGAAGCAGTAATGACAAGGCAGCTTTCAAAGACATATAGAAGGTGATTTCTTATGCTCTTTTTCTTAGCAGTCCAGCCCACTAAGCAGATTTTTACATTTACCCTTTTAAATCAGAAGACTCCATTGCACGGTTCTGATGCAAAGGCATGGTAAAGAGGATGAAAGGCCCATTGCCTTTATTATTTCTAACTTAAAAGAGTCAGAACTCAAACACCCACCACTGGATAAATTGGCTCATGCCTTGGGGAAAGCAGTTAGAATGTTCAGGCCTTACATTTTTCACAGAAAAGTCCATGCCAATGCTCCTAACCCAGCTGTGAAATCTTTATTTAGTCAAACTACTCTGGGTGAAAAAAAAAAAAGGAAAATGGTTTTTTGTTTTTCAGGAATGATATATGGAAATAAAACCTGCAACGATAGTAAAATGCCAAAGAATTTGTCTGATGATTGCTCAAGGCAATATAACTAAAGAGCCAGAAGTGGAAGCTTTTGGAATTGATATGAATGTATGCTATCAACGAATGAGGTAGATGAGGGAGAAGATTCTTGGTATAAGGACATCGTCTATAATTTTACGACCAGGAACTGTCCCAAGCATTTGAATACCACCAAAAGGAGAGCTCTCAGATTGATGGCTGCTCACTATATGCTAAAAGAAGTAAAAGCAATAGTATATTATAGAAGAAATCATGAATGAATTTACTTTCGTTGTCTAAACACAATATAAGCACAAAAGATAATGGGACAATTTTGTCAGAGCTTAGGTAATGGACACTTTCAGGGGTACGTACTGCCCATAAAATTCTTAGGACTAGATATTATTGGCCCAATATTTTATGAAGACACACACCAACATGTGTGAACATGCCATTCATGTAAAATACAAGCCAAAGGAGAAAATAATGCAGTTATGCCATTTCATCCAGTGGTGGAACAACCACCTTTTGCACAATGTGGACTAGATTTTGTGGGGTTGGTTAACTCAAATTCAAGTTTGGGGCATAAATTTGTTTTTACTGCTACAGATTATTGCACAAGGTGTTTTGAAGCCCCAGCCAATAAGCATGGTACAGCTGGTGAAGTAATCAAGTTCCTAGAAGAAAACATCCACACCGGGTTTGGGACACCATACTCACTGATGTTATAACAGATCAGCATTCAAGTCTGCAGAATTCACCAAGTGGAGTTATGTTTGGAAAATCGTTCTCAAATTTGCCTCTAATTATTACCCTTGGGAGAATAGTGTGGCTGAGTCTATAATAAAAATCTGATAAGCATCATCAAGAAAGCTGCAGATTAGAATCTCACAATATGACATGCCTTGCTGAAGCATGTGTTATGGGCTGAGAGAACCAGGTTCAAGGATGCTCTTGAAACATCCACATATCTGCTGGTCTTTGGACAACAAACTCATCTTCCCCACAAATTAGTTGATTCATACTTATCAATTTGTGTAAGAGTATGTAGGGAGAGTGACCAAGTTGAAAGAAGACTGCTGGATATTTTCAAGGTTGAAAAAAATCAGAAGAAAGCTCTGAATCAATTAAACAGACCTCAAAAGAGGTCAAAAGATGGAGCTTATGAGTTAGAACAAGATTTAGCATAACAAGAAGCATGTCATAATGCTGGTTTCGTTTTGTGTTTATCTTGCATGGTATTAGTCTTCTCTCTTAAATGATATGTAAGCCGGAAATCATTTTGAAAAGAATATTTCTGTACTTATGATGGATCACTTTTGTACAATAAGTAAATTTTAAAAATTGTAATCGAAATGCAACATTCCCAAATGTTCAAACAAGATATACGATAGGAGAAGTCCTAGCAAACAATATGTATTGTTTTGTCATAAAGAAATCCTAACAAACAAATTGTATTGTTTTGTCATAAATAACTATCCACAAAAAGAATAGCAAACCTTAAGATAGTGCACATCACTTCCACAAATACCCACAGCCTTGATTTGTACTCTTACATCTTCAGAACCTGCCAATTTCAACAGTCTATTGTTAGCTATTGGGTGCATAATCAATTACTTTCTTGGTAAAAAGAGATCAGCTAATCAGAAACTAAATTGCAGAACTGGATAGAAGGGAATTGTATGCGCACAGGAAAATGTGATAAGAAAGCTATAAATTAAACTATAAAAATCCCACCTCATCTCACTAAAATGTTAAAACAAACATATTTCATGAGAAACTCAAGCGTATGAACAAATAGAAAGGAAAATCAAAGTTAAACCACAGAGAAACAAAAGTGAATGACTAGACGGGAGAAAACAATGAAAAACATGTGAAGAAGCCTTTAAATTAATGAAGTTTTAGTAGGGGTAGCATTGGAAGAAATTGAAACTCGCCCATACCAAATGAGATGAGAGACAAAAGAAATAGATTATTCCAAGTAAAAATGGTATGAAAAAAATTCCACAAAAAGGTTGAAACATCCAAATGCGTGTTATAGCATGTAAGGAATAGAATATCTTAAAATCAAAGCAAATGCAACTTCCTTTGATGATGAAAGTGTGAGAAACATTTTGAATCGCACATGTGAAAGCCAATATGTATGTTGGGGATTTTGCCTCCTACACACAATAAGTAAACACAAAGGAGAGATTCTTTACTTTAAATCTACATCGTATATAGAAATGGAACACAAGATATAGGTACATGATTCACTGGGAAAATCCTTTCAGGTAAAAGGACCCAGCAAACTAACCTTGTTTTTATTGCATTAACTTTAACCCAACTCACAAATACAATAAAGTGACTTTCAAGGCACTTAGTAAATAGTACTTAGTAGTCCAAGGATGGGAATGAACTATTGTATTGTTACAACCACTTCCATAATTCACTCTTAGGAGTCACTCACACTTTGAAGCACTCACATGCTTTAAAATAGTTGACGACTTTACAAAGCATAGAATCCCGAGATTCTCTCTAACCATTAAGCGAAGTCATCATTCATAATATTCCTTCACCAACCATGTTGGTTTATTATCAACACATCATTTTTATACCTTAATTTGACAAATCCATTCATACAAGTATTGATAATGTTGCATGCATCACATTGTTACACTCTAATGTTGCGTAGAACCTCTTCATGCCATAATGCAACTCCTACTACACAAATACATGTGCATAGTCCTGCTCACAACACAATGTTCCACACAAAGTTCTTATCCATATTGTGCAAGTCCCACACAAAGTGCCCATATGCCTATGCACATTCCCTTGTGCAATAGTGTACAAACCAATGCACCAACCATTGCACAAAATGCCTTGCACAATCCTCTGCCGAAAGTTGAGACACTCCCAACATTCCCGCAACGTGTTGAACACTTTGCAAAAAGGAGCACGTACCCATTCTTCAACAACTATGGGCCTCCAAGCCCATGCTTATTCTACACCAACAGAACTTCTCGGTAGCCAATGCCTTGGTCAATGACTCCACAACATTCAAATCAGTATCCACCTTTTTCATTCGTATCCTCTTCTCCACCATTTTCTTTACAAAATGATATTGCACATCAATATGGTTAGTTTGAGGATATTAAGCTTTCTTTACTAGACAAATTGCACTCACGGGAATCACAATCTATCCAACTCCAAGAAAATGAAATCCAAAAGCAAGCATGTATTTTCCCAAGCCAAGTGACCCCTTTATATAGCTAAAGGTGGTGCAAAATCCAAAAAGATGATCCCCCAAAGAGGACCGACCTACGTGATAAGTTTCTTTTTATTTTTCAAGTTGGTATTTGCACTTTTTTGAACCAACTTAACTTTTCTAAGTCATAATTAGAAAGTTGCTTTAAAATAATATAAAGCTACAAAAGCAACTAACAATTATGACATTAAATAATTCCCTTACTTTTCCTTTAAGCCCACGGGAAGTGGAATGGGCCCAAGGTCTTCAAAATGAACTAGCCTAGAGAAGGGGACATTACAGTCCTCCCCTCCCAAAATTGCTCGTCCTCAAGCAGTTTCAAGCTTTACTTCTCCAATTCAACCTTGGGAGCCTGCAATCCCATGTTGTAGCTTCCCTTGAAGTCTTTTTCATACATCCATCAATAGTCATAAAATGAAACTCCTGTGTGGCTGCAAATGATGTACTACAATAGCGGGGAATGATGATGACAACAATCCCAATGATTCTTACCATGACACCCAATGTTGTACCTGCAGATCTATGACTGCCTATGACAGATGTCATTATCCCAAAACATGAATTTGTCAAAGTGACCATACAGAATATAGAACCATGGCTGTCAAACTGGTTTCCCTTACTCAAAATCAAGAATGTAAAGGCTGGAAACCATTTTGTATCAGCTGCAAATACCTTAATAATGACAATGGGTGGGAAATACATCTTCCAAGTGACAAAATTTGCCTTTATGACTTTAAATAGAGGATGGGACAAGCTGGAAGTGTGAGTAGTTCTAAAATTGTAGACAGCTCCCATAATGATCCATGGGTCATGGTTCTTGTTACCAAAGATCCCAAACCCGTTTTTGTCTAAATATTTTATTTATTTTTTTTTATTTTTTTTTATATATATATATATATAATGCTCAAGTATGGAGCTGAACTGGTAATATCAAATAAATCCACGAAACAACATTCTCACACTGCATAACAATTAAAATACTGCAAACTCCCGCAAACCGGGTATATATAGAAATGGCGCCTAGGGTTTAAATGATAGATTTCTTCATTAATAACGCAGCCATACATTCAACATTGATTTCTAATGATAAATAATTAGGGCAAACACAAATAGAAATCTGCAGATGGAATAATACAGATACTGCCCAAAACTCAACTAGAAAGAATCCAAATCAAATCGATTTGGTATATATATGTGGCTGAAATGTATAACAATAAACTATCATGAAAAATACCTCTGATAATGCATACATCAACTGTAGAACAAGTCGCCCCACTCTAGAAGTTGCCTGAATGCCCACTGCTGCAATTTATTTCTCGTGTGAAATTTGCTGAAATGATAATAACTTTGTGTAAACAATGAAGATTCTGGTGGAAGCTTCTCTCACTTTACTCTCCGGGTTTCCATCCATGAGTAATAATCCAGAGGGGTTTCCGTCCTTTGATTTTGTCTGCAAAAGCTCTGTCTTCTAATCGCTCTGTGAAAATAATAATAATAATCGAATGAATCTCCCCCAAGTCGCATTTTCTTTCATATAGCCAAAAACCCTTCCAAATATCCAAGTCGCACTTTTTGGCTAAAACCCAATAATTAATATTTAATTAATTATTTTGGGTTTAATTAATCATCCCAAACATTTTTGGCTAGGAAGTGCATTTAAATAGTTTATTAATTTATTTAAATACACTTTCCTAATTCAAAGTCACTCAAACAATCTATTAATTCATTATATGTGCTTTAATGATATTTTACTTTAATTCGAGCACCATATAATAGAATAATAAACCGAAGTCACCCTTGAAAACACCCTTTTGGCCGTCGGGTAGACAAAACAGGCCAAAAGGTCTTCGACCGAACTAATCGAGAAAGAGGGACATTACAGTCCTCCCTTCCCGAGATTGCTTGTCCCAAGCAGCAATTTGTAGAGTGGATCTTTGTAATATAATCTCGCCTTCCCATGTAGCATCCTCCTCTGGCAATTCTTTCCACCTCACCAGGAACTCCCGAATGACCCTGTTCCTCAGTCTCCTCTCTCGGCTGTCCAAGATCTCCTCTGGCACTAGGTCTAATCTCCCTTCCTCATCCAGGGGTGGCAAATCTGTAGAGGAAATAATGTTCTGCCCCAAAGCCTTTTTCAAGCAAGACACATGAAAAACATTATGTATCTTACTCTCAGAAGGCAACTCCAGCTCATATGCCACTTCACCAACTCTCCTCAACACCCTGTATGGCCCATAAAATCGCGGTTTGAGCTTTTCAGCCCCACTCTTCTTGAGAGTACTTTGCCTGTAAGGCTGAAGTCGTAGAAAAACCATGTCTCCTATCTCAAATGATCTCTCCACTCGGTGCCTATCTGCATACATTTTCTGCTGATTCTGGGCCCGCTGAATGTTTTCCTTAAGCACCTTAAGGATTTCCTGAATATCCTGTAAACTCTCCTGAGCCTTGGGAGCTCTACTATCCCCAAATGCCATATCAACAAAGGATCTCGCATCATACCCATAAAGTGCTCGGAATGGAGTCATACCAATAGACATATGGTGAGTGGTGTTATAAGCAATACTCACATAAATACAACAACTTAACCCATGCCTTCTGCTGTCCTGCAACGTAGTTGCGAAGATAACCCTCTATCCATTTGTTCACAATCTATGTCTGTCCATCCGTCTGAGGGTGATAGCTAGTCTTGGGAGTCGGCTCGGTGTAAACCGAGACGGAAAAGCTCTGCCAAAATATGCTCATAAACCTACTATCCCGTCACTAACTATGTTCTTCGGAAGCCCATGCGGCTGAATATCGGCGAAAGAACAAATCAGCCACGTGTGGTGCCTTAAAGCTGGTAGGAATAGCGAAAAAGTGTGCATATTTTGTCAACCGATCCACTACCGCATAAATGCGATCATTCCCTTGCACCACGGGAAGACCTGTAATGAAATCCATCGAAATACTTTCCCACTTCTGCTCCGGAATAGGCAATGGCTGTAGCAAACCTGCTGGGAAAGTATGCTCTGACTTGTTCTGCTGACAAGTCATACACTCACGGACATGGCGCAAGACATCATCCTTGAGACCCTTCCAAGAGAATCTCTCTCTAATCTGCCTGTATGTTTTAAAATACCCTGGATGTCCTGCAAGTGGTGCATCATGGAAAGCATGCATAATCTTCTCCTTAAGTTCAGATTCAGGAACTAGGTAAATTCTGCCCTTATACAAAATCAGATCAGCTATTACCTTATACCGGCCATCCTGAATTTTTCCATCCATAATGTCACATGTCCATGTGTTTTTGGAATACTCAACTAACAGTTGAGATTTCCAATCTGCTGAAATCTCGCTCAAAGAACATAGGGCAGCGAGATGGGGTTTCTTGGAAAGTGCATCAGCCACTACATTCTTAGTCCCCTTAACATACTCAATGTCAAAATCATATGCTTGGATCTGCTGAACCCATTTTTGTTGCCTCTCATTGAGTTCTTTTTGTTCAGGAAATATTTCAAACTGTTGTGGTCGGTTCTCACCACAAACTTTCCACCACCAAATATTGTCTAAACTTTGCCAAAGCGTGCATAATGGCAAGCATTTCCTTATCATAGGTGGAATACAGTCTCTCATTATCTCTCAGCTTCCGGCTCTCGAAGGCAATAGGATGGCGATCCTGCATAAGAACTGCACCAATCCCCAATCCCGAAGCATCACACTCTAAAATGAAGGGCCGTGAGAAATCTGGAAGAGCCAAAACTGGACAGGTGCTCATAATTACCTTTAGCCTCTCAAATACCACCTGTGCCTCATCTGACCAACTGAATGCACCTTTCCGTGTAAGATCTGTCAATGGAGCTACCAGCTGAGAGTAACCCTTCACAAACCTCCTGTAGTAACCGCATAACCCTAAGAATCCTCGCAAGTCAGAGATATTCCTGGGTGGTGGCCAATCCTGCATTGCCTGTATCTTCTCCTGATGGACCTTGACCCCATTGGCCCCAATGACATGCCCAAGATACAATATCTCCGTAAGTCCAAATTCACATTTGGACATCTTAGCAAACAAAGACTGAGTCTCCATTATGCTAAGTACCTCATCAAGATGCCTCAAATGATCATCCCATGTCCTGCTATAAATCAAAATATCATCAAAAAACACCAACACAAACTGCCTCAACTGCCTGTTGAAGAGATGGTTCATACATGACTGAAATGTAGCAGGTGCATTAGTGAGTCCGAATGGCATCACCAAGAACTCATAGTGCCCATAGTGACACCTGAAGGTTGTCTTGTGGATATCCTCATCCCGAACTCTAATCTGGTGGTAGCCTGATCGAAGATCAATCTTCGAGAAGTAGATAGATCCATGCAGCTCATCTAACAACTCATCAATGCGGGGAATGGGATACCTGTTTTTGATGGTTTTCTTGTTCAGTGCACGATAGTCAATGCACATCCTCATGGTCCCATCCTTCTTCTTCACCAAAACTACTGAAGAAGCAAAGGGACTAGAACTAGGACGGATGTGTCCCATCTCCAAGAGCTCTCTAATGGCCTTCTCTATCTCATCCTTGTATGTCTTAGGATGGCGATAAGGCGTAGTCATCACGGGTTTAGCACCCTCCTCAAGCTCTATAACATGCTCAAACCCTCTATCTGGTGGTCTACCTGGAGGAATGTCACCAAACACTGGGCCGTGCTTATCCAGTATGGACTGGATGTCAATATGATAAGGCTGCTCATCGTCTGAAGAAGATTTGGATGAAATGAAACACTGGGCTGCCCATGCAACCTCTCCATGTCTCACTATAGACTCCATCCTGCGTGCTGAAACAACTCTAGGCCCACTGTCAGAAAGAGCCCGAAGCACAATCTTCTTCTTATCCACCATAAACTCCAACTCCATCCTGCGGAAATCCTGCACATATCTGCCAAGGGACTGTAACCACTGAATACCCAATACTGTATCAATCTCACCAAGTCCAATAACATAGAAGTCATCGGTCAATGTATAGTCCCCCATCTAAATACTAAGTCATGGAATCCTCTTAGTGCAACTGATAGCAAATCCATCGCCACCCGTACACTAAACCCATCAAATTCCTCAACTGTAATCCACGCCAGCGACCCCTCATCAATGAAGTTGTGCGTAGCTCCACTGTCAACCAGACAAACAATCCGCTGTCCCTTAAGCACTCCCTTCAGCCGAAAGGGATGGTACCTAGGAACGCCTGAAAGTGTGGCAATAGTAACATCGGATGAATCCAATGCCTCACCCTCGCCAAGCTCTATTTGGGGCTGCTCCCCCTGTGCATCATGGTCACCGCCCTCATCCTCTACATCATATCTGGTGAGTGATCATCCTCCCCATCTGAAATCACCTCAATGAGATGCACCTTGCCTTTACCAAGGCAACGATGTCTAGGCTCCCAATGGTCTTTGCAATGAAAGCAAAGCTTCCTCCTCCTTAACTCATTACAAGTCTCTGATCCACCTTAGGAGGTGGTGCACTCTTCTGCGGGGCGGTAGAGCGTTGAAATGGCCTGGAGCTCGTGGGAAACTTCTTATTGGGCTGATAAGAAGTGGGCTGATAGGAAGTGGGGGATGTGTCCAAGTCCAATGCCATCTGAATGGCATCATGCAATGTCCTAGGCTTAAGAGCCTTGACCAATCCTCTCATCCTGTCATGGAGGCCCTCTATAAATAACATCACCACCCTCTTCTCAGGCATCTCTGGAACCATAACGGCTATCTGCTGAAATTCGTTGATGTAAGAATCAACATGTCCACTCTGTCTGAGCTGTGCTAAATCCCTGTAATATAACTCCACATCCTTGCGATCAAATCTCGCAATCAATCTATCACTGAAATCCCTGTATGAATGTAGAAGCTCATGACCCTGTGTAACTAACCCATGGTGCCACCAATCATAAGCCACCCCCTCAAGGTGCAATGTAGCGAACTGTATGGCCTCCTGCTCCCTCATGGGCTTGAGGGTAAGGTAGGTGTCGAGCTTGTGAATCCAAGCCCTGGCACTGATCTTTCCACTACCATCAAAAGTGGAGAGGGTTACCTTATTGGTAACCTGCTGCAAATCTTTGTTCTGCTGTGCTCTAGGTCTCCTATCCTGTCCAGCCCTCATGTTGTCTCTCCTCTGAGCACAATACTGTGGGAGGGGAAATGCATCCCTCACATGCTGTGGCAAACTCCTCCACTCATCGCTGACTGCCATGATAGTATCCGGAAAGCTACTTCTTCCAACCGTCCCTCAATCTCTGGTGGGTCACCTCTAGGCAAGAAGTTAGGCTGCATGGGCCTATCTGCCATCCGTGTAGGTCTCCTCTCGTCTGTATGGGTATGCCTCCGCTCACGGCGTGGCGATCCCCTAACACTCCCAAGCTCTGAAGGTGATCTGCTATGACCCCTGTAGGCTGCTGCTTTGTGGTGATACGGATCTATCCCTCTGCCATGCATCCCATGGCCTATCCAGGTGCCCGACTGTCCAAAGTAGTACCCATGCGCTCCATGGTCTGTAATAACTGCCTCTGTGTAGCTGCCATATCCCGAATAAAATTCCTATCTGGATCTGCATGTTCCTCTCGAGGACTCTCAGGCCTCTCGCCCAAATGTTCCATTCTGTCACCTCTGCATGATACCAACTTGAGTCGTGCTCGTGCTGCGGGTGTAGTATCTATGTGTACCGTCCTCTCTATGATGCATTCAAAGCTGATTTCTGTTTTAATACCCTGTCTGTTCCTTCCCACACAGGCTGGGAGGATACACTGCTCTGATACCACTGAAAGATCCCAAACCCGTTTTTGTCTGAATATATTTATATTTTTTTATTATTTTTATATAATGCTCAGGTATGGAGCTGAACTGGTAATATCAAATAAATCCATGAAACAACATTCTCACACTGCATAACAATTAAAATACTGCAAACTCCCGCAAACCGGGTATATATAGAAATGGCGCCTAGGGTTTAAATGATTGATTTCTTCATTAATAACGCAGCCATACATTCAACATTGATTTCTAATGATAAATAATTAGGGCAAACACAAATAGAAATCTGCAGATGGAATAATACAGATACTGCCCAAAACTCAACCAGAAAGAATCCAAATCAAATCGATTTGGTATATATATGTGGCTGAAATGTATAACAATAAACTATCATGAAAAATACCTCTGATAATGCATACATCAACTGTAGAACAAGTCGCCCCACTCTAGAAGTTGCCTGAATGCCCACTGCTGCAATTTATTTCTCTGTTTGAAATTCTTTGAAATGATAATAACTTTGTGTAAACAATGAAGATTCTTGGGTGGAAGCTTCTCTCACTACTCTGGGGTTTCCGTCAAGAGTAATAATCCAGAGGGTTTCCGTCCTTGGATTTTGTCTGCAAAAGCTCTGTGCTAACTGCTCTCTGTGAAATAATAATAATAATCTGAATGAATCTCCCCCAAGTCGCATTTTCTTTCATATAGCCAAAAACCCTTCCAAATATCCAAGTCGCACTTTTTGGCTAAAACCCAATAATTAATATTTAATTAATTATTTTGCTTTACTAAGTAAGTCGCATTTTTGGCTAGGAAGTGCATTTAAATAGTTTATTAATTTATTTAAATACACTTTCCTAAGTCAAAGTCACTCAAACTTGATCTATTAATTCATTATATGTGCTTTAATGATATTTTCCTTTAATTCGAGCACCATATAATAGAATAATAAACCGAAGTCACCCTTGAAAACACCCTTTTAGCCGTCAAGGTAGACAAAACAAGCTAAGAGGTCTTCGACCGAACTAATCGAGAAAGAGGGACATTACATTACGCATAACCATTTTTATGATTTCCCAAGTTGTACCTTTTGACAAACAACATGGATCATATTGTATGTGGGCTGTAAAATGGCTGTAACAGTCATAAGTTGCTCGGAATTTCCCTCTAAACAGCAATGTGTAGGCTGGAAAACTTGTACTTAGTGACCCCACAAGGTGAAACCTCCTACACACAACATCAAGCAAAGAGTCCTTTTCCATACCATGGCTGTTACACTGTATTTTTGCTTGAAATTTGATTTGTAATGGCTGGAAACGACCCTGCATTAGTTGTACATACCTCAACATTGATAACAGGTTGAAAATCCTTCCACCATGTGGCTGGAAACTCTTTTATGACTGTAATGACAGAATGGAAGAGGCTGGAAATATTGAGAACAGCAGATCTAAGATTGGAAACCACTTTCATATGGCCACTGGTTCATTTATCATGTTTCCCACACTCATCCCTACCATGCATGGTGACTTCCAACAAGAGAGCTCCATTTTGCAAATATCACATTCGATGACCACCTTAGGGAAGTGATATTGGGTATGACCTCATGATATGACTGTTGTTCGGAAAAAGAGGTTGTAGATCTTACCAAACATTGTGCTGCCCATTCTTGACTGTTGACCACAACCGGCGGATCATGAGGATGCAAACACAACAAATCACCATTACCCTTTTCCACTTTGAGGCTGTTAAACAGTCCTTCCTTAAATGTGATATTATTTCCACACAAATACAACTTATTATATATGGAGGATATCATGCCCGTGTGGAATGGTAAACTAGCAACTGAATCAAAACCAACATAAGAAGAAAAACAGCTGCTGCCTTATCTAGCATACCATGGATCTTGTAAAGAAAACAGCCATTTGCCAACTTATTGCCAATTACCATGTCATATGCATTTGCCAATGCAATCATAGTTCGGATATCAAATCTGAACCCAACAAGAATGATATGAATTTGTTTACCTGGACTTTGAATTGTCCCATTGTTGCTTGCCTTGAGAGTACTATCAGATGTGTGGTGACATGCCTTGATTCCCTGCATTTGACCCATGAGCTCCAACCACTGAATCCTATTATCATTCACTATATTTTTCTTATACTCATATGAAGTCAATTCTGATTTTTCCCTTATCCCAATGAAATTAACAGCAACAAAAATATTGAAATCAGAATTGCTACCCTTTATAGATCTCAGAATATTACCGGGATCCCACACCATCTGGCACAAACAATTATGAACTGGAATCAAAGGATCTATATGCCCTATGCTGCAAGTTGTATCCTTCACTCTATCATTATTTTTAGAGTGCTCATCATGATGACAAAAACATTGTAATGACATAATATGAGGATGATGTAATAAATTCTTGCTACTATTATCATCCTTATTTCTTGAGCTATAATCACAGCGGCAATCAAAGTGTTTACCTTCTTTTGCTGATTCAGAATTTTCTGAGAGATTTGTAGCAATACTACCATTCCCGTCATGAAGATCATCAACTGAAACATCCTCCTCAGGTTCATGCCCATAGTTAATTTGCAAACCATTCTCACATGCCAATGGTCCCATATTTTCTAATATTTGTAATGTCCCCTTTTCCAAGCTAGTTACTATAAAGGCCTTGGGCCCATTCCACCTTCTGTGGGCCTCAAGGAAAGGTATCAAGGTTAGGTGAACGTTGCCACAATTGTAAGTGTTTGAATTTTCATACTCATTTATTTTTTCATAATCATGGTTTGGAGTGATTAGACTGGGTGATGGATGATTTGGCATACAAACAAGAGGAACTATTATCTCTCCTTCATTAAGGTCAAGTCTTCTTGAGAATAATGGAGATAAAGAAATACTCTTCCCTTTTGAATAGGTCTGCGCTTCTTAAGTGAATATTAAAGAGTACACTCCTTCATTAAAGAGGTCGGTCATTAGAAGTAGTCTTAGGTTCACTAACTAATTCATCCTTAGCACCAAAAATGAGGATATAAAGGTGATCGGAGTGGCCAAAATATGAAAAATTTATGCTATTTTGGAGATTGAATTGCTATAAGATATCATTGTAGGGCTAGTGTAGTAATAGAAATGAGCTATTGTATTTGCATGGTTGTACAATTTTAAGTGCATGGACTTTTAAATATTGTTTATACCTTTTAAGATCACTTTATTGTATTTGTAAGTTGGGTTAAATATAATGCAATAAAAACAAGGTTCCTTTTTGGTGATGGGGTTTTTACCTGCCATAACTTTTCGTCCGGTGAACAATGTGTGCATATCTTGAGTGCCATTTCTATATATTGTGTAGATTTATAGCTTAAAAGCTCTCCTTTTCAAATTACTTATTGTGCATGAGAGATTGAATCCCCATTTAGTATCAGAGCTCAATGAGTGTTGGTTATTTCCTACAATAAGTGTTTGAATTGAGTAAGAGCACATACATTGTCTTGTGCATAGAATATGTCATGAAACACAAGAATAGAGAAATTTAAAGGTTAGAATATCAAGTTATGGAAGCTCAAAATGGAAGATCTCTTTTCTAGAGATTAGTGGGTCCCCGTGTGAGTTGGGACCTAAAATGGGATAAGATTGATAGGAAAGATAGAATCTCTATCAATATTTTCTATTAGATTCAATTTTACTAAATGTATCTGGAGAAAAGACAACAAAGTTTATAGGATAAGTTGGGAATGTTGTACCAAGATAAATCTCTAGTCAAAACTATTCTGCACAAGAGGCTTTATTCATTAAGGATGAATGATGGTGGCTCGATTATTGAGCACTTGAATGCCTTTAACACAATGATTAGTTAGTTATCACCAAAAGGTGTATTATTCTTTTGATGCTTTTGTGAGCCAGGATAATGGGATAACCTAGTTATGAAAATTACTAATACCTCATCTTTAGTAAATATAGATGAGATTGTTTCTAGGCTTTATCATCAAAGGTATGCCGCATATCACATGTAGGAAATGAAGCACAAGTCATCCAGATCACCTAAGTTGATGCAAGAGAGCACATGAAAAAGGCAAAAAGATCGAGGGATAAGCTCCTCCCTTAAAGTCCCTAGTAGTAGATCTAAGACTCCGAATTAGCGGGGTCTTTTTGGAAATGTTAGAATTGCTAAAAGAAAAAGGGGCATTTTATGGACCATGAGAGTGAAGGCTGGCCAGAGATTTTCATTGATGCTCCATAAGTCAAGATAGTGAAAGGGTCCATTGAAGAAAATGGATATGTTTGATTTGGCATGTTTAAGTCAAACATGCCCATGATGCAATGGTTGGTAATGAATTTGAGGCTTTTTATCATGACTTGATGTAAGTGCATTCTACGAATGTGGAATATGATGGTGGTAATATATTTTCCATGAATGATGTCTTAAATCACTAGATCTTTGGGTCAAGAGTAAAGTTAAGGTTTTGAGATGGGAGGATCAAGACTCTCCCGCATGTGTTGAACATTCCAGGTCTTGGGAGGAATTTAGTTTCAAAGATGTGTGATGTTGGTGTGAAGTGTCATTTGTGAAGGATGGTTGCAAGTAATGTCCCCTTTTCTAGGACATTCCTAAGAGCTATTTTTTGGTCCACTTTGCATTTGACCTTACATGCAACTAAAAGGCGAGGGGCAGTTGGTCTCTTGGTCTTAAAAGTGCACATAGGTTAATTAATTTCCTAATATTAAATTGGGAAAAATAAATAAAGTGCACGTAGTCTTAGTATTAAATATTTTTAATTATGTTTTAATGTGAGTTTAAAAGTTTTCCTCCAAAAGGGATAGGTGAGGAAGGAAAAGGAATGTAACATCCTCTTGTTGTGAGTTCTATAAAAGAGGTTGAAGACCTTTAGCAGGTTATGTGAGATTGATCATTTGAAATTACTTGATGCTTGGAGAAGTAAGGGATGATGCCTGAGTTGTTGATTGTTCTCTAGTTGTTGAAATTATTATTTACAAATTTAAGTTGCATTGAGGAAAGATTCAATAAGTCTTCTTGAGTTAGTGTTACGAAGGAGTATTTGTGCAAGATTAAATCTTTAAGCTTGATGACTTGCTATAGAGTGTGGCACATTTATTTGTGGGTGAAATTTGAATGTTTATTGCCCATCTTTGAAGTAATTTTTGAAGAGTTTGGGCTCTTTTTACCATCCAAAAGATTTTGTTCAGACCCTGGATTTATTCTAGCTATATCTTTTGACTTAGATTGGAGACTATTTTAGCATGTTTTGATAACATATGAGCTAGATCTGAAATTTGTTGTGTTAGCATCTAAGTTACCGAAACGTTTTGGATACGGGAGCGGGAGCGGGGTATCCGATACGCGGAAACGGCAAATTTTTTTTTGACCCCGGATACGGCGTAGGATACGGCAGTACAAAAACTATATAAAAATTAAAAAATATATAAATTTCAGCCTTCTAAATAGGAATTTAATTATTAACCACATATTATGCATATGAAAGACAAGATAAAAGACAAGTTATAAGCTAAATAAGTGAATAACCACAACAAACAAGCTAGGATACCGATAAAACTTAGAAACTTAAAAACTTAAAAGTTAAATTAAAATTTAAAATACTTAAATCAAACACAATGTGAATGTCATGAATCTCATGATATATTAAATTCAATCATAGATCAATATTCAAAGCTCAAACTATCTTTCATTGTCAATATTCATCATATTCCTCTTCATCAAGAGGATCAAAACCAACTACATCATCATCATTATGTGGTTCATTAGAACCACATGGGCTCGAACCACTCGCACTAGGGCCACTGCTAGTTGCACCCCCTTGTGCATGTAGGTCTCGTGGTGCCACATAACTCCCTCATCATCATATGCTCCATGGTGGGAAATGGAAGCATCCAAGTCAACTATCTCTGGATCAATGTCCCAATGTTTTGTTGACCCTTCCTTGTACTCCGGCTGCTTGTGGGATAAAAGGCGCAAGTTGGAATGTATGTATACCAAATCTTCAGCCCTTTTAGCCCCCAACTTGTTGCATTTTTGTGAGTGGATGAAATTATATGTACTCCAGTTGCACTCAGAGGAAGATGAACTTGCAACCTATTAAGGCAACCCAAACTTCAAAGTCAATGCAAAGTTCAACTTGATTTAAACACTCAAACTTAAATTTTAAAAACTAAAAGAAAAGAGAATAAAAAATTAAAACTTACTTGTGCAGACCTTGACCTTGATCAAAGAGGTTGCAAGTAAGCCGATGAAGTACCATGGAGGTACCACCACATATGTGCATCCATCTTGTATTTGCTCCGAAGAGCGAGAAGGCTATGACCCGTTTCTGCTATGAAATTGCCAAACTCTACCATAACCTGGTCTTGGGCCTCAGGATCAGGGAAGAGCCTAGCCAATGCCGCCATATATCCCTCACTGACTTCCGCATCCCTGTATGGTGCTACCCTCCCTGGCAAGGAAAGGATCTCTATGCTATAAAATCTAGGAGTCAATGCAAAAGCTAGTAGATGTAATGGGGTGGTCATTTTGTTCCACCGCTCAATGAGGATTGACTTCACTTGTTTGAAAAATATTTCCTCGGGATCTTGTTCTTTTGCATTTATGACGGCTTTTATCTTCTCAATCATTGAGTCGATGCCGTCATATATCTCTCCTAGACATGGTTGATCCGTGTCAGTAAACCGGATCATGCTCATAATGGGCTCCGTAAAACTCAACAGATAACCCACTCTATCCCACCAAGAGTCCTCTAAGATCAAGTTCTTCACTTTTTGAGCCCCTTGAGTGTTTGATTGCCTCCATACTGAGACTCACCAAAGATTGGATGTTACCATCCTCATGAGTGCCTCTCGCACCTTCACTAGTCATCTCAAGACGATTGTGTGTGATCTGCAAACCGAGTCTCAAAGAACCTAATAAGAATGAGGAACAAAATTAAAAATAAAATTTAAATTATAAAATTGAAAGCTAAAAGAATACTAAAAAACTTATATTAAATATTAAATTAAAAAGAAAGAAAGAAATAAAGTTTGTCCTTACCTTCAGTAGCTCCAACTGCGAGAATGATCTAAAAATGCCTTGTGACATGTGGTGGTTGGTGACAAACATTTGGATTTCTTCAGCTTCTGCATACACTTGTTGGATCCACTCTATTTTGTTTGCCATTTTCTTTAGCATTAAATTCAATGAATGCACAGCACAAGGTGTCCAAAAAATATGCCCATACCGTGCCTCAACTAGCATCCCCGACTTTGCGATTTTTGGTGTTGTCCGTTATCACTTGGACAACATTTTCGTGCCCCACCGCCTCGATGGACTCAAAGAGAATGTTGGCTATGAATTGGGCATCTTCACTTGCCCCTCACAATCAACCGCTTTCAAAACATTGCCCCTTAGGGCATACCGCAATCACATTGATTAAAGGGCGGTTTCTTGCATCTTTCCATCCATCAGAAACAATGGACACACCAGTTTTGGTCCATGAGTCCCTAATTGGTTGCAAGGAGGTTTCCACATATTTTTTTTGTTTATCCAAAAGGGTGGTGCGGATCTTCTCATATCCTGGTGGTTTATACCCTTTTGGTGCCTCATTGATGGCTTTCACCATCTCATGCCAATAAGGTGATCTCACAACATTAAAAGAAAGCCCATTAGCATATACACACCTTGCAATGTGTTCATCTATAATCTCTCTGCTCTCATTCTGAAAGGCCTTTTCCAATGGCCCTTTGTCTTACTTTTCTTTCGTGCAAGGAAACATCCTCATCTGTGGAGATAGGAGCCACAAATGGATGTGGCATGGCCACAATTGGGGATCCACTAGGTGATGGAGCAACTGGAGGCCTTGCTGAACGAGATGAACCTCCTCTTTTGGCCAATGGATGACCCACTCTCATAGCCACTTTAGCCTCTGCATCCTCCTGCTCTTTGATATATGCCAAAACATTTGCTTTTGGCACCCCAACATTATTCCTCCCCCTACATACTCTTATACCATTACCCGTTATGGCACACAAATGGCTTTTCACCCTACTGTAAGAGCCTTTGAATAGTCCATCACACTCATTGCATTTCCATTCAAAACAACCACCACCTGCAAGTTGTTGAACTATTGTTACGTGCCTCCATAACGGTGAATTTGGGTCAAAGTCTTTGGCCAAAGATTGCCCAGAAGAAGCAGAACTTGTTGCCATTGTAGAAATACCTACAAGGTTTAAAAAAAAATTAAGCAAAGAAAACAATGGCATGCAATTGCATTGTGATTGAACAATGAAAATTAAAAAAATTAAATGGAAAGAGCAAAATAAAAATGAACATAAGCAAAAAAATGTAATGTGTGAAAGATTAAATAATAAAAAAATAGAGGAACAAGGCTAGAAATTAAAAAAAAACTTACCTTCACTTAGTAAACCACAAATCAAATCCTTCACAAATCCTCCTTTGCAGCTCCCCACACTCCTACAAGCTTAGCAATAGCTCCTCACACTCCTACAAGCTTAGCAATAGCTCCTCAAACCCTAGACAAGCACAATGCAATTTTGGAGAGCCACAATGTGAGTTTGTTTGCTTTATGTTTTGTTTGTGTGTTGTTCTTTTGTTTTATTGTTTAGAGGTAGCTTTTAGGTTTTAGATTAGAAGAATTTATAATTTTTTATTGTTGTGTGCCTTTAAAAACATAAAAAAATTTAAAAAAATTTAAAAACGCGTTTTTTTCTACGCGGGAGCGGCCAGGGAGCGGGCAGGGGCTGCGGAAACGCCCGGGTACGGCGCAGGCCGTGCCTGCTTCCCACTGGCCCGCCCGCTCCCACAGGCGCTCCCGCTCCCGGACGCTCCCGCTCCTCCGTCTCCTGCCGCCTCATGTACTGCGTTTCCGATAACCTAGGTTAGCATTTATTTCAAAGCAAGGGCCGCGATTATTTGGGGTGTTTGGAGGCTAGAGAAGGACTGATAATAATTTATTTATTTTCCTCTAACCCTAGCGACTTGGTTTCAGATTTCTGGGGCTGTTTTGATGAGGTTTTATTGATCAGAAAATTCAGATCTATAGTGCATTGGAAAGCTCTTAATTTCTAGTTTATTATGCACTTTATTTTGTGGCAAAATATGAGGTATTGAATGAGATATTAATTTTTGAAGTTTCAGCGGTTAAAATGTCATATTTAATTTTATAATCATTAATGTTTGAGTCTCCAATTGGTCCTCCCATCTAACCCACTACCTTGGCTAATTCCAACCCCATTTTGGGTTGTAATTACGCTGACATTGGGTTATTTGAGGAAGAACTAAAAGGATCTCATCCTTCTTGGTTCGATTTGGGTTGAAGTTGTTGCAAGTTTCTAATCTCCCAAAAAGGGGACATCACAAAGTTGTATAATGGTGCATGGTTCTATGGTACTATCAAGAGGAGTGCACACTAGAACCTTTTTGAAACTGGATGTGGGTATGCTTATTAGTGTTTGAATAACTCTATTGTCCTTTAGGCCAATTAAGCATGTGAGAAAATTGACGCGCTCCACTAGAGAAGACTATGCTTTGGCATGAAAGGTTGGGTCATATTGGCAAGAAAGAAATGAGCTCAAAGGTGCAATCCAAAGGAACGGTGAAAGGAGTCACAAATGGTCCCTTAGACTTTGACATTTGCAAGTATTGTGTATATGGAAAGTAGAGAAAAGTCAAGTTCCTACAAATGTTGTACATGCGTAAGGGATCTTGTAGGTTATACATAGTGATGTGTTTGGGCCAGTGAAGGTCCCATCACTTGGAAAAGTTGTGTACTATGTGTCTTTCAAAGATAACTTTTCCAAGAAGACTTGGATATACTTTCTCTAGAAGAAGGCTGAAGTTTTCAAGAAATACGAGTTCAAAGCACTTTTGGAGAACTAGAAGGATAAGAAGATTAAGGTATCGCACATGGATAACAGTGGGTGAATTTTGTTCAAAGGAATAAGATGAAATCTATAGGTATTGCTGAATTAAAAGACATATAACAACTCCATACATACCTCGGCAAAATGGAGTTGCAGTAGCGGATGAACAAGAAATTGGTGGATAAAGCCTTATGTATCCTAAGTGGTGCACAAATCGAACAAAAGCTTGGGATGAAGTAATGATTGCTATTTTTATTTGGCTAATTGTTCACCATCATTAGTGTTGAGGATATGATTCTCGCACAAAATTCCACAGGAAGCTTGGACTAGTAAGAAACTATCCCTCAAACTCCCGAGACTTTTTGGTGCAGTAATGCATATGTACATAGTCCAAAGGGAAAGAGGACAAAGCTTGGCTACAAATCTGCAAAAAGCATCATCATTGGATATGGTAATGGTGTTAAGGGCACAAGCTATGGAATCCTAAAACAAAGAAGTTGGTCTACATCAGAAATGTGGTCTTTAGAGAATCAAGAGGATTCACGCATAGAAGGGTGTGCACATTGGTGAAGCCGAGCAAGAACACTTGAAGGAGTAGCCAAAAATAATTATAAAATGTGTGGGTCGACTTAGAATCTAAAGAGCCTATATTCGAGTATGAAGTTGTTAATAAAGAAGATGCCTGCGGAGGAAGAAAACCTTAAAACTCTCAGCACAAAGGAGATAAGAATGGGTTCTTAGAGTGCTTGAAAGATATAGCCCATTGGACTTTTGTTCTACCTTCCTACTTTCGCAGTAATAGATGGTGTGATCCCAAAACATTGCAAGAAGCTCTTTTATCCAAGGAGGCAAGTTTTGAAAGAAACCCATGGAGGAGATTGAAAATCTACATGTTGTAGAATGAAAAGTTTCATAGTCAAGAGGATAGAGGACTTGGTCTTCCACCTGAAGAAGTCCTTATATGGCTTGAAACAATCACCAAGGATGTGGAATCAAAAGTTTGTGATACATATTAAAACTTGGTCTTGTGCACAACAAGGCGGATCCTCGTGTACTTCAAAGGAGGAGAAAAAATTGTCATCATAGTTCTCTATGTTGATGACATGCTACTGAATGGAAATTGCAAGGCAATGATCAAGAAGGTAAAGTCTCGAGCTTGTTAGTGCAGTTCAACATGAAGGATCTTGCAAATAGCTTTATGAAGGTTTGTTTGAGTGGTTGGTTATGCCCTTTGGCTTGATCAACACATCCACAACATTCATGCGGATGATGAATGATAATCTACGACATTTCACAAATTCATTTGTTGTAGTCTACCTTGATGACATCCTAATCTTCAACAAAACATGGGATGAACACTTGTGCCATATTCAACAAGTGCTCCACACTTTGCGGAAGTAGAAGCTATATGCTAACATGGAGAAATGTTCATTTGCCACACGGGAGATATAGTATCTGGGATACATAGTAGATGCACAAGGAGTTCATGTGAAACCGGCCAAGATCAAGTGTCATCCAAGAATGGCCTACACCAAAAAATCTCACAGAGTCCGAAAATTCTTGGGGTTAGCAAATTTCTACAAGAGGTTTGTACTTGGTTTTTCTCACATCACTTGGCCATTGAATCAAGTTACCAAAGGTGGCACCAAAGCAGCCTTTGTCTGGTTAGCTACACAAGAAAACACTCAAAGAATTGAAGTGCAGACTTTGTTCCATGCTAGCAGGTATGTTACCTATCTTCAGCAAGCATTTGAGATAAAGACTGACGCATCCAATCATGCATTTGAGTCCTTCCTAGCTCAAGATGGTCACCCAATTGCTTACCACAATGAAACCTTCACCGCACCAGTAACTATCCAACATATGATTGCAAGCTTTATGCTATTTTTCAAGCATGTAAGCATTGGAAGCATTATATATTGGGCAAGGAGAATGTGATCCATGTTGATCACAAGCTGTTTTAGTTCTCATGCAAACTTAAATCAAGTTGCATTAAGGGCAGCCTTAGAAATGGTCTTCTTATCTTCAGCAGTTTCACCTCAACATCAAGCATAAGAAGGGAAGTGTCAATCCAATAGTTGATTGTTTGAGCCAACCTCTAGTTCAAGCTCTCCTCACAGTGCTTGATGCTTGTGGACATGAAATAAACACTTGGTCAGACTTGCATCCTTCAAAGCCAAACTTTTCATAAATCTATCACAATTTTCTCAGCAGTAAATTAGTTATGAAGTTCTACTTACAGAATGAACTCCTATATCACCTTGGTCACTTGTGTGTACCGCACGAGGCATGAAGGTAAAAACTAATATGGGAAGCTCACTTTAGTAAGGTTGCAAGACACTTTGAAGTTGAAAAGACCCTTGTGTTGCTACAAAAGTACTCTTTTTGGTACACCTCAACTCATGTCACTAGATACATCAGGTTTTGTACCACATGCGCTGTTACCAAACCGATCAACAAGAAGCTAGTATGTATACACCTTTGTCAGCTCCAACAAGATTGTGAGAATATGTTTCCAAGGGATAACCTCTTAAGATACCTTACTAACAAGCATGGAAATGATTGTATTTATGTAGTAGTTGATAAATTCTCTAATATGCCAATTCTAATACCTTATAATAAATATATTTCCACCTTAGAAACTGCCAAATTGTACTTTAAAAAATGTCTGGGTCAATTTAAGATTACTGGAAACTATCATCTATGATAGGGACACAAGGTTTTTGAAAACAATTGTAGGAAACATTTCAGTCTATGATGGACACAAAGTTGAGTACTACTGCATTCCATCCGTGAACTGATGGGCAAATGAAAGTGGTAAACAGGATGATCATGCATCTTCTCAAAATGTACAATTCAAAGAAGCAATGCACATGGGATGAAATCTTTCCTTTCATTCAGCATAGCTACAACAAAGCTCTTCACAACTCTATCACACACAACCCTTTTCAGGTTTGTTTGGGTTTCCAACCATTGGCACCCATCAATGTAGCTTATCCTATACAGCCATCAATAGTAACAACTCCTTTAGCTCAAAAGGAAGTTGACAAAGTTGTTAAGTTCATTGAGCACATTCAGCAGCAACTACAACCGTTCTACAATAGGAAAATACTAGATACCAGAAGCACCATGCAAAGCATTGCACCCTGCGCACGTTATATGTTGGCGATCAGGGCATGGCTTCACCTATAAAAATAAAGGCTGACAGGACCTTACTGCAAGCTTTGTCCTCTTCAATACGGGCCCCATAACATCAGCAAACAAGTAGGAGATAACACTTTCGAGCCCAATCTTCCTTCTTATCACGAGTTGCATCCCGATTTCAATGCAAAACTCTTGTGTCACTACTTTCCACCTTTGTTGGACACTTAAAACATTACATAAAAACTATTCAATAATCATAAATTAATCTTGATTGTAACATGCCAACAAAATGGATCAAGTCATTGTCTCTAGGGCCAAATGAACAAGACAACAAGAGATCCCTCTCTTCCAAATCGTCAAAGCAAGTCAAGCACCTTCTCAAGAAAAATGGTTCATGAAGCTCAAGTTCCCAACAACTACATGCAATGGGGACCATTGCTCTTCAAGGAGGGGTGATTGATCCAAGAGGATCTGAGACCTCAAATAATTTTATGCACAATGACGTTGCTCCACGTCATGATTTGACTTCACCTATGGGTTTAGCATCATACCACCCACATATATGCATAATGTGAGGTCCTAACTCCTCTAGGTTACTGCATAGGTCCTGTAATGTTAGCATTGTACCACGAGCTCTACAACACATCCAGTTAAAGATGATGGAATGATGACTAGTTATGAATCGGTTCTATCAATTTAGCCAACATTTCATCTTCTTCCCTGACTATTAGCGCTTTCTTCCTTTCTTGGCAGTTAGTGGATTAGTAACTAGAGAATAAGGAGTGTCATAGACATCCTACATACGACCTCTAAGATCTTGTATAGGACTTTGCATTACACGTCTACATCTGATGTTGATTATCTTCTTTGCTTTTTATTTGATGCATAAGCATTGTAATATATTCTTCAACCTCTATCATTCACAATACATTCTACCGCACATAACACATCTAGAATTTCATTTAGAGTGTTGTCCACTAGGTATTCTTTTTCGGTCCCTAGTCACTTGATAGCAAAATTTGTGAGTAAAATTTGTGCAATTCATTGATTTGTTAAAAACTATAAAATGATCCTTACCAACGTTAATTTCAATGTCCTTCTAGGAGAAGAAGAGAGAAGAAGCGTGGATATGAGCCACTGGAGAGATTGTTTAAGATTGGCCTTGGAGAAGGTGGTTATACATTTTATTTTTGACACTTATTAACGATTTCTCTTTGCAAATTGTTGGCACATTAAGCTCCTTCAAAGTGTGTAATGTCCCTAAACAGGACATGTTTAAATAATTCCTGGATTTTGTAAATCCCCTTTTCCCACTTGAGAGCCACTATTTGGACTTCTTGCCATTCCTTCTCCATGGCAAAGAAGTAGAGGAGTTGGAGAAGAACATTGAGCTTCCATTTGCTTTTGTTTTTCTAATTTTTATGTTTTCTTTTTAGTGTTTTCCCTCTTATAGCAGGTCGGCTGAGTTAAAGACAAATAAAGGAAGCTAATGAAGGAAAAGAACATCTCTTATGGGTCGGCCTTACCCTTTCAAGCTTTGGCGCCAATGGAGGAATATAAAAGGAGTCTTGAGACATCATTTGTGCATCTAGTTTTGGCGCATTTTCCTAATCTTGAGCATTGAGAGCTTGTTGCTCCTTGTTCTTCCACTTGAGGACGAAAACCCTCTTGTGTGGTTTCCTAGAAGGACGAAACCCTTCTAGTGGTTTGGGTGAAGGACGAAAACCCTTCCTCATTGCTTGGTTTTGAAGTAAAGGGCAGATTTGTGGAGAAAACATTCACTTTCATATTTTTATTTGCTTCCTACATGTGGAGCGACCTACCTTGGTGTAGGGTTTGAGGGTTTAGTGAACACAAAATTGCATTTTCAGTTCATAATCTGATTTGGCATATTTATTAAGGCCGGAATCTACATTCTCTTGATTTTGGGGGTTTCTAGACCCATAATTCATAATTTTGTTGTGGCTTGCTCTTCGCTGGTTATTTATTAATTTCCAGCAGTGTGTTGATTCAGATTTCTCATTGTTTATGGTTCTATTGGATGCCTAAAATATATATTTAATTTGTGGCAAGGTTATTTGAAGTGAAATTGGTGATTTGCATATATTTTATACTACTGCTTGGAGAAATCAGTTTGGTTTTTATTTCAGTCTGCTGGTTATAGAAATCAGATTTGGTTATTTGGTGATTTGTCTAATTTCCTTGGTTGTTGGTCTAATCCCTTGAAAGGGACATTTCAGTGGTATCAAAGCTCGGATCTTCAAAGGCCAAGGGTTTAATGGAAGAAGGCAACAAGGGTTTCATCCATTACCAAAGAAGAAAGAAGACGAGACAAGGAGGACCAACCAAGGGAGGAAGGAAGCATGGCTGATCATGATTCTCAAGAAGCTAAAGTTGACAAATTAATTGCCGGCCAAGAGAGACTTGCAGATACCATGGATTTTCTTTCCCTATCCCTCCAAAGAATCATTGAACCTAGGGTTCAAAGTGGTGATGGTAGCTCAACTAGGGCTAACAATGCACGTAATACTATGGGATTAGCCCGAGGATCAATTACGAAGCCCATTTTCCTTCCTAGAGAGGAAGCTATTCCAGACGAAGAAGCAAGGCCTACAGGTGGACGGAACATCGCTGCAAGTTATGAGGAATACATGGCCTTACCAAGGGAGATTCATGAGGCTATTTCACTCGCTGAATTCATAGGAGTGAATAGAGGAAGACCTAGGCCCAAGCCTAGACATCACATGCCACAAAGAGAGGTTCAGAATGTATTGGGTAAGATGACCTTTTCTACATTTGACGGATCAGCCAAAGGTACCGCTAGGGCTTGGATTCAAAAGTTGAACACATACTTGTCTTTGAAGCCTATGGTGGAGGAGGATGCTATCAAATTTGCCACACTACATCTTGAAGGAGTTGCTCATGAATGGTGGTTCCATGGGCTTGTGACACAAGGGCATAATGAGATACATGCCTATGATGAGTTTTGCCAAAGACTCATTGATCGATTTGATAGAGTGGATCCGGAAGTGCATTTCCGTGAGCTTGCACACTTGAGGCAACAAGGCACCGTGGAAGAATATGTGACCAAGTTTCAAAGGCTTTCCGTCATGATCACGGATGTATCCGAAAAGAAGGCTTATAGTGCTCTTTGTTGAAGGTTTGATTGAACCCCTCAAGGGTTTGGTTCGTGCCTTTGATCCATTGTCTCTACAAGAGGCAATTAAGAAGGCCCTAGATCTTGAAGGTGCTGCCCCAAAATCAGCAGTGAGCAGCAGTCTTCCTAAGGTGAATTCGAGTGGAGGACAACCCACCAAGCAGCCAAGAAGCTTCCCTTTGGACCAGCCAAAGAGACCTCTCCAAAAGGTGCCAAATACTCACACGGATCTGCCAAAAACAGCAATGAAAAGGAGGCTAGAAACGAGCTTCGAAGGAAGAATTTGTGCTTTTCATGCAAGGATCCATGGACTCCGGGACATCATTGTTTGGGCAAAGGTAAAGTTCATTATATTGAAGTAATTTCTGATTGTGAAGATGAAGATAACATTGTTGATGAAGCTAGGCATAATGATGTTGTGGAGGAAGAAGACCCAAAGAAGCTAGAAGGTACTCTTGCTACATTGTCTGGGGCACCTAGATATCACCCATTTCGTGTAAAGGGTGATCTTCAAGGACAAAAGGTCACCTGTCTTGATTGATAGTGGAGCCACGCATAATTTTGTGGATGAAAGCTTGATAAAGAAATTGAAGTTGAAGGCTGAAAATTTCAAGGGTTTCAATGTCACGGTTGCGGATGGTTTCATACTTCCATGCACAAAGAGGATACCTCAGCTCACACTCACCTTGGGAGGGCATATGGTAAGAGATGATTTCTATGTTATTAGTATTGGTGAATCTGATTTGGTTTTGGGAGTGCAATGGTTACATTCTTTAGGTGAGTTTTCTCAAAATTATCAAAATATGGAGCTGAAATTTAAAGTAGAAGGCAAAAGAAATAGTGTTGCATGGAATGAAAGGTGGAACTCCACAAGTTGTGACAGCGAAGAGTATGGAAAGAACCTTCAAAAAGGGGCAGGTTGCTTGGGCTGCCCATTGCTTGGTAAGAGCTAACTCTTCTATTTCCATTCAATCTACTTTTCATGATGATATTCAGCCCATACTTGATAGGCATGCTAAAGTTTTCAATGAGTTACCGCATGGGCTGCCACCGGATAGGGGATTCCAACATGTTATTGAGTTAGAACCGGGTACCAAACCGGTAATAACCACCCCCTACCGTCACCCACGTGATTTACAAGGAAGAAATTGAAAGAACTATCAAAGAATTGTTGGAAATGGGGTTGATAAGGCCTAGTTCCAGCCCCTATGCTTCTTCCGTGGTGTTGGTTAAGAAGAAGGATGGCACTCTAAGAATGTGTGTGGATTACCGTGTGCTCAATAAGAAAACAATTAAGAACAAGTATCCAATTCCAAGGATTGATGAGCTCATAGATGAACTACATGGAGCGGTCTACTTCTCCAAAATTGATTTGAGATCCGGGTATCATCAAATAAGAGTTAGAGAGGAAGATGTTCACAAAACCGCTTTTAGGTGTCACTTTGGGCATTTTGAGTTCCTTGTCATGCCATTTGGGTTAACCAATGCCCCGGCCACCTTCCAATCATGCATGAACCACATTTTTGGTAAGCAATTAAGGAAATTTGTGTTGGTTTTCTTTGATGATATTCTGATTTATAGTAGATCATGGGAGGAGCACCTCCAACACTTGGATAAAGTGCTGGAAATTTTGGAGCAACAGTCATTATATGCAAAAAAATCTAAATGTGAGTTTGGTATGGATGAGATTTTATACTTGGGGCATGTTATCAATGCACATGGGGTTCATGTGGATCAAAGTAAGATTCAAGCAATCATGAATTGGCCAACACCAACCAGCATTACTCACTTGAAAGGATTCTTGGGTTTGTGCTCATACTACCAAAATTTGTGAAGGGATTCTCACAAATTGCAGCCCCTTTGACTTCTCTAACAAAGAAAGATGCTTTCAGCTGGTCAAAATCAGCCCATATAGCTTTTGAAGAATTGAAAAAGGTGATGTGCTCTTGTCCGGTTCTCGCTGTTCCAGATTTTTCTAAACCATTTGTGCTTGAATGTAAGGCTTTCGATGAGGTATATGTAATGTCCCCTTTTTGGGACATTAATTAATTAAAAATATTGGAGACCTTTAATCCACCCTTCCCATGGATTAAAGGATAAAAATTGGGAAAATGTCATTACTCCTTTTATTTTTAAATTAAATAATTAATTCTCCTCTTATGTTTTATTTTTAAATATTAAAAAGGGGGAATTAATATTCTATTTGGAGTTTGACTTTTCGGAAATGAGACTATTATTAAAAGTGACCCTTTTACATGAAGAAATGTGCCATAAAGAGGAGGGAAACTTGGAGATTTGAAATGCCAAAGCTATATAAGGAGATGTGGCGACCCCTTGGGGCATGTTGAAGTTTTTATTAAAATATCTTCATGCTTGAAGAGGGATGTATGCCCATGTGATCACATAACAAAGGTGTTTATTCAACACCACCATACTTTGGAGAGTTTGAAGCCTTCTATGCTATTTTTGAGTGAATGTTGCATGATATATTCATTCTAAGATTGGCGACTTGGCTTATATATTGGTGCATTAATTTATTGGGTTAAATCTGCATGTTGTGGCTCATTTTTAAGTGATATTGGAAGGGTTTGAGGTGTTTTTATTATTGTTGTTCATTGTTGCATTTATTCCAGCTATGGCGACTTGCATTGGGTAATATTTTGGCATGTTTTGGGGGTGAATAAGTAGATCTGCAATCTGATTTGTATTAGTTGTTATTTCAGAGCAAGGGTTGATATTTTGGGTGTGTTGGAAGGTTAGAAAGAGCTGAAAATAATTTATATAATTTATTCTAACCCTAGCGACTTGATATCAGATTTCGGGGCTGTTTTGAGGTGGTTTTAGTGATCAGAAAATTCAGATTCATAGTGCATTGGAAAGGCCTCAATTTCTAGTTTATTGTGCATTTTATTTCATGCAAAAATACCAAGTATTGAAGGAGTTATTAATTTTTGAAGTTTCAGTTGTTTTGGGTGCCATTTTATTTATTAACTATTGTTATAAAAATCAGATCTAGAAAAGGTTAGTTTTCCGATTGGTTCTCCCATCTAACCCACTACCTTGGCTTACTCCAACCCCATTTGGGTTGTATTAATGCTGACATTGGGTTATTTGAGGTCGAACTAAAAGGATCTAATCCTTCTAGAGTCGATTTGAGTTAATAAAGTGCAGATTTAATATTTATCCCAAAAGGGGATATTACAGTGGTATCAGTGGTGTCCCCAGATTTCACCCTAAAATCTGGGACTACCCATTTAAAAAAATCGTTCTTTTTAAATAACGAGTCTTTTGTGTTTTTATTGCCAGAAGATGTTTGTATTATGTTAAGATATTCCCAGTGAACCATATGAGCCAATTTTGACAAATACCCAGATGTTGAAACTCATTTTATCCCTTCGCCAAGTTTTGTCTGTGGGAAATTTTTATTTAATTATTTATTAAATAAATAAAGCCTCGTTTGAAGTAAATTGTGCTCCGATTGAATCCTGTTGAAGTTTTGCATGCCAGTATTCACACATCTCAATAGGATTTTCACCAGGAATGAATTCGTGAGATTTCTGACTTTTGGCAACATTTTCATTTTTATTTATTTCTTTTGCATTTTTCTTTTTTCCCCGTGGTCTTTCTGTTTAATTCCCCTAGGTCCGTTCTTCGTCCCTCTATAGTCTGTTTAATTGCCTGGAACATCTAGAGATCATTTATGAATGTTACTCAAAGGAATCACCTCGGAAAGCAAACTTCGATCAAAAAAAAATGAAGTCAAGCACAAAAGTCTCTCTGAGCAAGTCGCACTTTTTGGAATAAATGATCTAAGCCTGCAATGGGAATTTTGGTAGTGGCGGGCGCGGAAATTTTTACTGCGCTTTACAGGATACTTTTTCCCATGAAGTCAAAGTCACTTAAGTCAATGGGAATTTTGGTAGTGGCAAGTAGGAAGAAATTTCTTACCCGCCTTGAGGATACTTTTTCATGAAGTCAAAGTCACTTAAGTTAGTGCAATGGGAATATTAGAAGTGGCGGTAGGTGGAAATTTCTTACCTGCCTTGCAAGGTAAAAATTCTCATTATAAAAGAAAAATCACTTAAAGCACCCTGGGAATTTCTTACCTACCTTGCAGGGTAAAAATTCTCATTATGAAAGTCAAATAACTTAAGTGGAAGAGGGGATTTTTGGAGCTACAATGCAAGGTAGAAATTCCCATCAAAGTTGACTTCCTATTTTTGGAAATTACCCTTGCTAAAAAATGCGACCCACCTTGGGTGAATAACAATGCATTTAATAATATTTATTAATGGTTTATTCACCCAATTTTGGCACCATAAATAGAAGGAAAGTCAATGCAAGTGGAAGAGCTAAGGAGAAGTCAAGGATGCATGCTAAAAATAAATAAAATAAATTTATTTAAAAGCAACCAGCAGCATGCATAATTGGGCGCCCAATTTGGGTGAATAAACATGATTGTTTATTAATTAAATTGCCAGAAATAGAAGGGCAATTATTAAAAATAGTATGTTGAGGATTATATAAGCATGGGGCTGCCATAATAAAGAAGAAATTAATTCTTTTTGCTAAGGATTGCAGCCTGATAGGTTTTGGCGCCAAGGAAAGGAGGTTTTTGCATCAAAAAGTGTTTTTCATTGCCGAGGAGCTTGAGTTTGGCGCCTAGGTTTGGAATGGTATTCATCACAGGTGCTCAAATCAATGTCAAGTACATTGAATATATCTTTGAATCTAAATAGAAATTGCCATTAGATATGCACAAATTGATCCAATTGCAAGGGATTCCGGTATAATTAAAAGAAAAAGAGCTCAGACAAAGATTGTTCTAGCCATGATGAAGCATGATGAAAGAAAGGGATCAGCAGAATCATGCATAGCTTCCAGATTTGCTAAAGTCAATGATATAGACAGAGGCCCTGAACCTATCACCGATTTAATTGACATATCCAAATCTCATAATTGCAAAGGCTTCCGGCAAAAGTTCATCCTCTTGTTTCTATCGCAGCCCGTGTGGAAGTCAGTGCATGGAAAATTCCTTTCAAGAGCTTGTGCATGTGCTCCCAAGCTTCCAGTTGAAGCCTTCATTGAATTTACTTGTACTTTCCTTCACCCGAGTGCTTTCTAAATTTTTAATTGCTCATATGCAATTAAAAATAAAAATGATGAGTTTTGTCTAAATTATTTACGAAATTAAACATTGACCGGTGCATGTATTAGAGAAAACTGCAAAACTTTAAGGATAAGAGGAAAGACAAATCAAAGGCAATACCCGCAAGCAAATCACAGTCATGCATAGCTTCCAAATCCAGTTTGGTGAGAATCAAAGGCAAAAGAGTCAACCGCATGCGAATAATATGGAAAAAGAACAAGACTAGAAGGGTTGCGACTTTCTTCTTTCTTTTCCTCTTTCTTCTTCTTTTCTTATTTTCTCCAACAAAGTAATTAAGCAATCAATTAAATTATAAAACTTAAGTGATTGGTTTAAAAGTCATTACTTGAAGAAGTCAACTTACTTGAAATAGATGGTAGACATGCAAAATAGAAGGTTTTATTTTTCGATTATAAATCATGCATGTCATGCAAAGAGGAATTCGAGAGGAAGATTGTCAATTGTTTCCCTTTTCATAGCTTCCACATGTAGGAATTCATTTAAAGCTTCCTATTTGTAATTGTCCTTTATACACTATAAATAGAGGAAGAACCTACGGGTTAAAGGATGGAATTTGTAATCAGCATTCTTGTGTTCCAGACTTTGAGCTAAAACCCTTGATAACTTTCTGCAAGCTAAGGAATAGAGAAGAGATTTCCGAAGAACTTTGTGTCAATTGCATTTGTTTCTTATTTCTTTTTAGATCTATTCATAAAATTTGTGTTATTTAGATTTGGATCTGAAACTATATTTGCTTTAAATTCTTTATTTAAAGATCTATTTGTTTTATCTATGTGCATGCGATCAACTCTGTGAACTATTGATTGGGTTGCACATCTTCTCTCATTTCTTCCTGTTGTCTATTATTTTCCTCTTCTACAGATATTTCTTTTCTCTTACAGCTGCTTACTTGCTGCAAAACTATCTAGCTATGGTTCATGAGCTACATAGTTAAAGTAATACCAACAGATAGATATTAGGAAATACAACTGACAAAATCTTACACGAGCCTCACCGGTAAATGAGGGAGATTCATCTCATGACCTGCTAGCTTTTCATCTACTCTTGTGGGGGTGTTTTGAGATGCAAGGAGATAAAGAGCCATTGTATTACAAAAGGAGAAATAAGGATTCAATGGAGGACGGGGCTTTCACTTCGGATCAAGTGAAATTCCTTCAAGAGTTGATGCAAAATTGTGGCATGGAGCTCCAAAAGACTATGAGTGAGCAAATGTCTAAGCTTATCAAGGATGCTTTGGGTAAGGGCAAGTCGCCAAACTCCAATGGAGAAGAAAGCTCACATAGTGGGGAAAGGGGCTCTACACAACCCCCTCCCAAGTTCTTCAAAGGCACTTTCCTTCCTAAGGAAACCCATAGAGAGGTTGAGGAGCCATCAATGGTAGAGGCCATTGAATCTTACAACATTGAGTATGGTACTTTGCATCCAACTAGGGCCATATTGACCTTTGATGAGTTTTGTGCATTGAAGATGGGCAACAAGGCCAAGAAGGCCCATAAGCAACCCCCAAGGACCTTCAACAAAGATTGGGGAAAGTTTCACTTCCAAGCTTTGATGGATCTAGCAAGATCTCGGTTAGAGCATGGTTGCAAAAGATGGAGACCTACTTCTCCCTTAACCCCATGCATGAGGAAGAGGCCCTTAAGTTTGTTACTCTTCACTTGGAGGGTATGGCACATGAATGGTGGTTCCATGGCATGCACACACAAGGGCATGATTTGATCCACACAATGGAGGAGTTTAGCAAGAGGATCATGGAGAGGTTTGACCGGAAAGATCCGGAGATACACTTCCGGGAACTTGCACAACTCAAGCAAGTTCATGATGTTGAGGAGTATGTGGCGGATTTCCAAAGAATTGCAGTCATGGTAACGGATGTTAGTGAGAAAAGATTGGTTGTCCTCTTCACGGAAGGCTTGGTTGAGCCTTTGAAAGGTTTGGTAAGAGCATTTAATCCTCTTTCTTTACAAGAAGCTATTACTAAGGCTTTAGATTTGGAATGTGCAGCTTATAGAGGTGATTTTGGGCCAAAAGGACAGCGTACTAATGCCACTCATTCGCTGTCCAAAAGTGGAATTCAAGGGCAGCAAAGGTCTGATTTGCAGAAGTCCACGAAAGCACAAGGGGGACAGCCCCTTGGGTCATCAAAAGAGGCCCCAAAAGGGCCAAATCAGCCCTATGTACCGCCACATAGGAATCAGCCCCAAAACAGCGTGCAAAAGGACATAAGGGACGAGTTGAGAAGGAAAGGTTTGTGTTTTGATTGTAAGACTCCTTGGACAAGAGGCCACAATTGTAAGGGTAAAGGGAAAATTCATTTTATTGAAGTTATTGATTCAGATTTTAGTGATACTAATGATGTGGTTGATGAGGTTGTTAATGAGCATGCACATGAAGAAGAAGGAAAAGAAGTGGAAGGCACATTTGCAGCTCTTTCCGGCACTCCCAAATATCTTCCTTTCCGGGTGGAAGGTATACTACACAAGCACAAGGTAATCATTCTAATAGATAGTGGGTCAACTCACAATTTCATTAGTGAGAAGTTGGTAACAAGGTTTGATTTGCATGTTGAAGATTTCCAAGGGTTTAATGTTACCATAGCGGATGGATTTATCCTACCATGCACTAGAAGAGTTCCCAAGCTTTCCATTTCCATAGGAGATTATGAGCTTATTGATGATTTTTATATGATTGACATGGAAGATATGGATCTTGTATTAGGAGTGCAATGGTTGCATTCATTGGGGGACTTCACCCTCAATTATCAAAACTTGTTGCTTAAGTTCATGATGGGTGGCAAGAGCATCATTTTCCAAGGTATGACAAGGGGGACACCTCACACTAACTCCATCCTTTATGATCATTCACCAAGGGAAGTAGAAATTTGTTCTATATCTTTTATAACAGCTGATTGGAAGGATTTAATTGCTCTAGAATATGCAAAAAATCAGTTTTCTAATGATTTGGTTGAAGGGGTAATTGTTGATGAAAGGTACAAGATAGTAGATGGCCTCATTCTCTACAAAGGAAGGGTGTATTTGGCTCCAAATTCAGAGGTAAAGAATCTGATTTTAAAAGCAGCACATGACGCTCCTTTGAGTGGACACCAAGGGTACTTCAAAACCTACAAAATGGTAAGAGAAAGGTTTGCTTGGAAAGGTATGAAAAAGAAAGATGTTCTTAAGCATGTTAGGGAGTGTGTTGTTTGTCAAAAAATAAGAATGAACATACTTTTCCAGCTGGTCTTTTGCAGCCCCTTCCTATTCCATCCCAAAAATGGGAAAGCGTATCTATGGATTTCATCACCGGGTTGCCAAATGTTCAAGGTAAGAGTTGCTTATATGTGGTTGTGGATAGACTCACTAAATATGCACATTTTCATCCACTTCCTACTAAGTTTGATGGCCCTATGATTGATGTTTTTTTAGAGAAATTTTCAGATTACATGGATTGCCAAAAAATATTGTGAGTGATAGGGACAGCAGATTTATGAGTCATTTTTGGCAAGAGTTATTCCGTCTAACCGGGACGGAACTCACACCCGGTACTAGCTATCACCCACAAACTGATGGGCAAACTGAAATTGTGAATAAGTGGGTTGAAGGATACTTGAGGTTCTATGTTTCAGGGCAGCAGTTTGCATGGGCCAAATGGCTACACATAGCTGAGTTTTGTTACAATACCACGCATCAAATGTCTATAGGTATGACTCCTTTTAAGGCACTTTATGGTTATGATGCTAATTCTTTCATGGATGTGGTTATGACAGATAGTAGAGTGCCTAGTGCTGAAGAGTGTTGATATCATGAGGGCACTCAAGGAGAATTTGCATCAAGCCCAAAATAGGTAAAAGTTGTATGCGGATCAATGTAGAAGTGAGAGATCTTTTGAGGTGGATAATTAGGTATTCCTTAGATCGTAGTGAAAGATCCCCAAATGGATCTCGCTTGTTCTTCAATGCAATTTAGATCAATTAAGACACCAAAAGCAGATTTATGACCTTTTATAGCATTCACATAATACAGATCCGAATTTATGGAAGAAATGCGCTTAGGGTTTGGAATAGAAACCAGCCTAAAACCTAACCCAAACTGGTCGAAGACTGTGCAGCATTAAATATAGATGTTTTCTATCAAGGGCGACTAGTCTAGATGATGAAAGTCCACATAAAACCACTACCAACATTATCCATTATTGCCATAACAAGCGCAGAACTTTAGCAGTTTATTATAAAGTAAAAATTGACCTTTCTGAACATATAAACAGGCTGGGACTGTACGCAGAAATCTGCAGATTTGAATGACTGTGAACAGCACTTTAAAACCTTCCAAAATCACTGGAAAACAGTTATTTGGACTCCCAGAATTTAGTACAATTAATAATAAAGAAATTCAGACCTGAGATGCGTCCAAGACATTGAAAACCAGCCACATCTTGGTCGCTTCATACACAGAAAATACAAGTGACACTGCTGCGATGAATTCTTCAATCCTTTATTGCAAAAACTCCTTAACTGCTGCTGGAAAATACTGAAACTCTTATAAGCTCTATGGAAGATCCAGTGTAGAAATTCCTCCTAATCTCTAAGAGGGTTTTCGTCCTCTAGAGGCAATATACTAAGGGTTTCGTCCTTAGAATATTTTATACAAAAGCACCTGGCTTAAGATCAGATTCAGAAATGATAAATGATTACAATGGTCCTCTAACCCAGCCGCCCCTCTCCTTTTTATAGGAAAAATATTACAAAATGACCTTTTCATCTTCCAATGAAAGAAGAGTGCCAAAATACCCTAACAATAGGCCCAAACCAAGTCGCACTTCCTCCTAGGACAAATAAACATTAACTAATGGTCCTTCATGCCAAGTCGCACTTTCCTTGGGAAGAGCAATAATTTTTATCTTTTCTAAACTGCACTTTCCTTCCTTTGTCCAGGTTGCATTTTTTGCCTAGGGATGACAAACACAGCATGGGCCTCTTTTCTATTTTCCCTAGAAAGGATACAACATAATATTAGACCCAATGCACCTATTTAGAGATTACAAATTTATTATTAAGTCAAATAAATTAATACAAGTGCTTAATTAATTTTATAAATATTTTTGCACTTTGTAATAACTTATTGTGACTTAAGTCACCCTTATGTTTTTCCTTTGGCCGTCGGGTTGACGAAATGGGCCAAAGGTCTCGGTTGGGAAAAGGGGACATTACATTTTCTCCGTGGTCTTTCTCTTTTAATTCCCCGGGTTCGTTCTTTGTCTAGTATAGTCGGTTTAATTACCTAGAACATTTGGAGATCATTTACGGCCGCTGCACCAGAAGGAATCAACCTCAGAAAGCAAACTTCTGATAAAAAAAGATGAAGTCAAGCACAAAAAGCCTCTCCTAGGCAAGTCACACTTTTTGGAATAAATAGATCTAAGCTACAATGGGAATTTTGGTAGTGGCGGGCAAAGTAGGGAATTTTTACCGTCCTTGCAAGGCACTTTTTCCCATGAAGTCAAAGTCACTTAAGTTACAGCGATGGGAATTTTGGTAGAGGCGGGCGGAGGGAATTTCTTATCGCCTTGCAGAGTACTTTTCCCATAAATTCAAAGTCACTTAAATTGCAATGGGAATTTTGGTAGTGACAGCAGCGAGAATTTCTTACCTACCTTATAAAGTACTTTTTCCCATGAAGTCAAAGTCACTTAAGCTGCAATGGGAATATTAGAGGTGGCAGACAAGCGGAAATTTCTTACCTACCTTGTAGGGTAAAAATTCTCATTATAAAAGAAAAATCACTTAAAGACAAGAATTTCTTACACCTTTGCAAGGTAAAAATTCTTATTATGAAAGTCAAATAATTTAAGTGGAAGAGGAGATTTTTGGAGTTGCAGTGCAGGGTAGAAATTCCCATCAAAGTTGACTTCCTATTTTTGGAAATTACCCTTGCTAAAAAATGCGACCCACCTTGGGTGAATAACAATACATTTAATAATATTTATTAATGGTTTATTCACCCAATTTTGTATAAATAGAAGGAAAGTCAATGCAAGTGGAAGAGCTAAGGAGAAGTCAAGGATGCATGCTAAAAATAAATAAAATAAATTTATTTAAAAGCAACCAACACCATGCATAATTGGGCACCCAATTTGGGTGAATAAACATGATTGTTTATTAATTAAATTGTCATAAATATGAAGGGCAATTATTAAAAATAGTATGTTGAGGATTATATAAGCATGGGCTGCCATAATAAAAAACAATTAATAAAGAAGCAATTAAGCATGAGTCAATGCAAGTGGAGGAGTTAAGGAGAAGTCAAAGATGCATGCTAAAAATAAATAAAATAAATTTATTTAAAAGCAACCAGCAATGCATAATTGGGTGCCCAATTTGGGTGAATAAACATGATTGTTTATTAATTAAATTGTTAGAAATAGGAAGGGAAATTATTAAAAATAGTATGCTAAGGATTATATAAGCATGGGCTGCCATAATAAAGAAGCAATTAATTCTTTTTGCTAAGGATTGCAGCCCAGACAGAGTTTTGGCGCCAAGGAAAGGAGGTTTTTGCATCAAAAGGTGTTTTTCATTGCCAAGGAGCTTGAGTTTGGCGCTAGGGTTGGAATGGTATTCATCACAGTGCTCAAATCAATGTCAAGTACATTGAATATATTTTCGAATCAAGAAGATTGCGAGATCTGCACAAATTGATCCAATTGCAGGGATTCCGTATAATTAAAAGAAAAAGAGCTCGGATAAAGGTTGTTCCACCATGATGAAGCATGATGAAAGAAAGGGTGTTAAACCACAATTGTCGTTAGACCAAAACCCATAGGTGTTAGTCTCCGCTACAATCGCCAGAGTTAGGATCTACGAGAGGTGGTTAGTCCATGTCATGAAACTCACGGGGAGCGCTGGACATACATGCCAACAATCTCCCCCTCAGCGTTACCCGAGTGAGTTTCGAACTCGAGACCTGTCGCTCTGATACCATTTGTTGGACCACGATTGCCGTTAGACCAAAACCCATAGGTGTTAGTCTCCGCTACAATTGCCAGAGTTAGGATCTACGAGAGGCGGTTAGTCCATGTCACGAAACTCACGGGGAGCACTGGACATACAAGCCAACAAAGGGATCAACGAGAATCATGCATAGCTTCCGTGTTTTTGTCAAGTCAATGATATAGACAGAGGCCTGAACCTATCACCGATTTAATTGACATATCCGTGATCTCATAATTGCAGAAAGGCTTCCGCAAAGTTCATCCTCTTGTTTCTATCGCAGCCCCTGTGGAAGTCAGTGCATGAAAAATTCCTTCAAGAGTTTGTGCATGTGCTCCCAAGCTTCCAGTTGAAGCCTTCATTGAATTTACTTGTACTTTCCTTCACCCGGAGTGTTCTAGAATTTTTAATTGCTCATATGCAATTAAAAATAAAAATGATGAGTTTTGTCTGAATTATTTACGGCAAACATTGCCTTTGGTGCATGTATTGAAAACTGCAAAAGATAAGAGGAAAGACAAGTCAAAGGCAATACCCGCAAGCAAATCACAGTCATGCATAGCTTCCAGATCCAGTTTGGTGAGAATCAAAGGCAAAAGAGTCAACCGCATGCAGAATATGGAAGAAGAACAAGATTGGGAGGGTTGCATTTTTCTTCTTATTTCTTTTCCTCTTTCTTTTATTTTCTCCGACAAAGTAATTGAGCAATCAATTAAATTATAAAACTTAAGTGAATGGTTTAAAAATCGTTACTTGAAGAAGTCACTTACTTGGAAATAGGTGGCAGACATGCAAAATAGAAGATTTTTTTTTCGATTATAAATCATGTATGTCATGTAAAGAGGAATTCCGGGAGGAAGATTGTCAGTTGTTTCCCTTTTCATAGCTTCCGCATGCGGGAATTCATTTAAAGTTTCCTATTTGTAATTGCCCTTTATACACTATAAATAGAGGAAGAACCTACGGGTTAAAGGATCGGAATTTGTAATCAGCATTCTTGTGTTCCAGACTTTGAGTTGAAACCCCTGATAGTTTTTTGCAAGCAGAGGAATAGAGAAGAGATTTCCGGAGAACTTTGTGTCAACGGTGCATTTTGTTTCTTATTTCTTTCTAGATCTATTCATAAACTTTGTGTTATTCTAGATCTGGATCTAAAACTATCATTTGCTTTAAATTATGTATTTAAAAATCTATTTGTTTTATCTATGTGCATGTGATCAACTCTGTGAACTATGGATCTCCATGTATTGTCGATTTTCGGTCCATCAGCTCAATTCAAGTTGTTTTGTGTGCCTTGGAAACTCGATTGCTTCCATTATACACTTTTTTGAATGGTGAAGATATTTGGCTACAAAGTTTTTATTTCCAAGGCACATGTGATATTTACCCAGTGATCTCATCAAGAGAACTTCCTGAATTTTTTCTGTGGCTGCTGCAGAGATATCTTAGGACTTTTGCAAGAAAACGATACCATGAATTTTTTTAAATTTGTGGATTAGCTACAGGTAAGAAACTTTAGCAGTCTTCTACAAGAAAATTATTTGTGATAATTTTGAAAGAAAAAAATGATTGCGTGCAGATTGGCAATAGACAAAAAAAATCCCACGTAGGTGCTGCAAAATTTCAGCCCCCATTCCCCAGAATCCCCTGCTGGTACCTATAACTGAAAATAGGCTTCGTAAGCAGTCATTGCTCCGCACTTCTAGGGGAAAGATTATCTTTGTTGCAATGTTTTCATTAACTGGATTGTATGGGACAAAACGATAACATCGACAGTGCCCTCCATGCGACCCCTGCCTTACAACTATGGGAGTGCTCTTTGAAACCTGACTTTACAGTGCAATTGTGCAGGATATCTGTATTATGTTCCTTGACTCTGATCCCTACCAAGAGAAATCTGTCTTCCCTAAGTATGGTCTTCAAGGAGCATGAAACCCAGTACAAATTCTAGTGACGGTGAGGGTCTACTAAATCTGTTCCAGATTTTTGGCCTTGCTGAATATTTTCTGTGTTTTATAACCGTTCCAATTTTCCATTCAGCAAGGATGGAATTTACAGGTGCATATAGTTTAGTTTGCTTTGCAGCTTCTCCTATTTACAATTATATATGGAAGGCAAACTATGCACCCAATATAAATTGTGCATTCCTCTAAATTGAAATTGAACCTTGTTATCTACTACAGGTAAGAGGGCAAATGGACTGCTATATAGACCCCCATTTTACCAAAACCATAGTTCAAGTTATATAAATGCTTTCACCTGTAGATTGGTTCGTTTGACGAGGGAAGAATAAAGAGTTTTAAGGAATTTTTAACTGAAACCAATACAAGAAGATCCAACCTTCATAAGAAACAACATTGTGCTAAATTTCAGTCTCTTTTGGTGGTTGACACAACTGTAACTAAACGCAAATCGTTTGAATCGACTTCTGACAGGCCCCAAGAAAAAGTGAGTACGCCCAGAAAAGGGAACAAACATGGAAGTCTGTCTAAGACTCTAAACTAGATTTCAGCGAAGCATCCTTATTTTTCAAGAGCATTTCACAAATATTACTAACCAGACACTCCAAAAATCCTTCAACATTTCGTTACAGAAACTGTGGATTGGGAAAAATGAAGAATAGAAGTAACAAACAATAATGATAGAAATATAAAAATGTGTAAAGTTTTATGGACATGAATTTACCGAGGGCTGCTCTTTGTAGGGTAGTAAGCGAACGTCGTTGAAGCCACAGACGTACACCGCAAGATTCCCTGTGTCTTGTTCGAATTTGGAAGGATCGAACTCGTAACCTTCCGGAAGTCTCTGCTTCGCAGCCAATGAGCTATCCATGAGAGCGTATGAAGAAAAACGGGAGACCTGCACAGCTATCCATGTGTTTTTAATCTGTATTATATATATTGTGAAACGTGCCGTCTAACACGTCAATTTTGGTGTCTTCCTGTCTTCTGTTTGCAAGCAGAGGATAGGTTCTCGAGGAATTTTGGGCGAACAACAATTAGTTAATAGTAAATACGACAGAGAAGGTTGCCCGCGGATTGGAAATTCATGAGAACCAGCCAAATGCAATTATTGGAAGTACCATTTTGTAAATTTTGTCTGGACAAACGTCAAACGTAAAGGTGGTCATTTCAATCTTTTTGAAAGGTCAATTCTTAGTGCAGTCGCTATTATGGACCACTGCGATGCACCCTAGTGGTGCATATTGAGTGGAGGGTAGTCAATGGTCGATATTTAAGCTTTCGACAAGGACTTAATATTTCAAAACTTATAGATTTTGGGATACAAACATTTTTATCAAGAAATTCTCATTCTTATGAATATGTTTTAATTTATTTATTAATGTTCTCTATATTACATTAAAAAAAAATTATTAAAATTTTGAAATTTTTAAATGCTTATATTTAATCTTCTTCAAAAGAATAACAATCTTTTATATATTTAAATGATTTTATTGTTAGTTATTTATTAAATTTATATTCCCCTACTAAATGATATGTTTGATATGACCAAAATATAAATTATAATATATCACGATCTTTTAATTTAATAGAGATAATGTTACAATGTAAGTGATCCTTGATTATAGTTCTAAAATCCTCGAACATCATCATCACCCACAAAAAAAAAAAGGAAATATAGAACATTTAGAGCAAGCATTCAACTATCCAATAAAATATAAATGCATCTAACATTTATTGTGTGTTGCATATAACGTCCATATTAACTCATATGGGAAGTGATAAATGTTTGGTACTTCATTTACATTGAACTTATTATGAAGTGCATTATACTTGTTGTCTTGGTTTAAAAGAACTATTCCCATCAAGGAAGATAATAATAATAATAATAATAATAATGAGTAGATCACAAAATAATCTCAAAACATACCCCATTTTTTATGGTATTTTTGCAAGGTATTCTATATTAGGGTTCCATGGAAGAACATATTTTCAAATATTTACATGGAATTCAAATAAAGTGAGAATTTTTATTAAAAATTCTAAGTTAATGAACAAAATCATGAAATTAAATTTTCTTTACCTAAAAGTTGTTCTTAATGATGTACGAAAGTGGCTCCAATATAATTCATTGTTACACGCTGCAATAATATTATTAATTTGTCCGTCAAAAATGAGATATAATGACCAACTACATATTACATGTGAAATCATTATCTTTAGTACTTATAATTTTATATCATCGTATTAATGTCTAAGTTATCCACAATTGTCCATAATTTTTTAAAGTATCATCATGATCCCCTTCCATTTGTTATGATCATGAAACCTCAACTTATCTCAATCTCAAATGAAGTGAAAACTAGTACATTTAAGTATTTCATTTGTTTATTTATACTCTATGGTTGAATTGCTTCGGAGGAAATAAATAAGAGAAATATTGAAAGTTATAACTTGAAATGTTGATATGTAAAATATAACTTGCTCAAAACCAAAAAAAAAAATAGATTAGGTAATAATTCAATTTGGGGGACCAAAAACCCGTAGTACATAGATAAACCGGAAGAAAACGGCCTGGCGTGAAAAAGCAACCCAAAAACCGGCGAGGGCCCCGAAAGGACGAAATGTCTTGACCAAAGACAAGAAACCAACAAGGGGTGAGGCACAAACAACCTCAACTACAAAATAACATTTTTTTAAGATATAGCCAAAAACCAACTACAAAACAAAGGAGAAAAAACCTACGAACCACCAGAGAAAGAAGCGAGGCCCAGCCAAGAAATCAACTAATGTTTCCTTTTTTAGTTGCTCCCAGTTCCGGAGTTCGGGCCTTGGTCAATGTCAATCGTACTCTTCGGGGTGGGGGGCACCCCTGTGTGTCTTCCTTGTTGTCATTTGTAGCCTCGTCTTCATCGGGCTTGCTAAGAACCGTCTTAAAGCCTCTCCTCTGCAGTTCATGTTTGGCAATTTGGTCTTGTAGGATCGAAATCCTATTTTCTTGCATAGTGAAGTCAACCCTGAGACCATTGATTCTCTTTTCCTGAATGGCAGCCTTGATGTGCCACTCCCTCATGTCTTCGACCAAGTGTTTGGTCACATTGAGCAGTGTGCCAATAGCCACCTCCGTGTTTTTAGCTTGTCTTCTCTGTTAGGGTTTCCGAGAGCCTCATGTGCCACATCCTTCCCCTTAGAGGATTCTCCCTTTTTCATATCCGAGAGAGCTTCCACCACCGCGCCTTCATTGTTCTTCACCTCATTACCCTTCTTTTTCTTTCTTAGCCTACTAGCTAAATTTTCCTCATCCGAAGTTGTGAGTTGAGGTATGGGAGCCAAAGTAGGTTTTCCTTCTAAAAGAGAAAAAGAATCAACCCATGGTGTAGTGGTGAATCCACCTTTTCGTCCTTAAAATCGAAATCGACACTGCATAAGGACCTCAAAATTAAAAAAGGAAACCTCATCGTCTCGATCGTGTCAAAATTAGTTCAAGATAGATGGATGATGAGTGTAAATCTTCCGAACTTACCCTCAAGAGTGAGATATTTCATGACCACTTTAAAAACTTCGACCCATCTTTCCGGTAGACAAGTCCTAGAAATTCATCATCGAACAGGTGAACTTTCTCATTAGGACCAAAGAACACAGATATTTCATGATTCCTTCTCTTCTTCTCCTCAAACAATTTTAGACCTTCTGTAGTCATGTTCGTAGCTTGATAATGAAGTCTTGAATGACGTGGAATTCCATTCCTCTAAGCTTAACATGCCCATGATCTTGGGTTTTGGCAAAGTCCAAGGAGAAATAGGGGTCACTTCCTTTGATACACTTAATAAACTCAATGAAACCCCCTTCCTCATTAGCCTCCATATCATGGCATCCCGCTTTATAGCACAGGTATGAATTCGATCAATCCTAACCCTCTCACTTCCCATATTGATTTCTTTGTTCTAAAGTTTAGCTCCACTTTTTCTACAAAAAAATCTTCCCCTCTAGCTTCAAGTTATCTTGTTTCTCCACCAACACTCTCAAGCTATCCTTAATCCTAAATCTCCCATGCGAATCCTACCCCAAACCATCGAACTTGTGTGACAAGCTTTACCGACTCTTTTTATTATTAATAATGTTGATGACGTGTCACCACGGTACCTCACCATACCATTCCTCCCACGCATTTGAAGCATTCCCTTCGCCACCATGCAAGAGTTGGACTCACTAAGCGCGTGGCATAGCTCCACATCATCCAAAGCCCAAATTATATTTTGAGCTTCCTTTATCAAGTTCTTAATGGTCTAACCGACCTTACACTGTCTTGAATGGCCTTGATGACAAGGAATGAGACTCCCTCTAGATTTATTTTTAGATTGAGTCTTGATAGGAGTACACATGATCTTACACCCATTGAATATTAACCAACAAATGTCTAATCTTATTTGAATTAAATTTTATCATGTTCTTCTATTTGACCATATAACCTTGGGTCCTATGAGTTCCAGATCAAACAAACCATTGGTATGAATGAAGTTAAAGAGACCCTTCATACTCTCAGGGTAAGTAGTGATTAGTCCTTTTTGTTAGATTTTAGGAGGGTAGTGTTCAAATCACTCCCTATCATCCAAACCCATTCACTACAGGCAGTCAATTCATTTCAAAGATTTTTCCTCCCCACCACCGAGTTAGGAGCATAAACATTTGACAAAATCTCTTAACTTTTTGATAAAATATTTGGGAAGCATATTGCTAACTGATGCCTATTATGGGTTAAACCTTTCCTACAACGGTATTCCTATTCCAAAGACAAACCAGTCCTCCTGAAGCTCCTAAAGAGTCAGCACAATTAAAAACAACATCTTTCCAATAAGACTTCATAATATCTTTAAACTTATCCTTCTTCATTTTGGTTTCTTGGGTCATAAGGATATCAACTTGGGACTTTCTCCTAATATCTTTAATAATATCTTTACTATTCCATGATTGAATAATCATTTAGACAATTTTAATATACTGTTACCTATGTACAAGGATCTTTGACTACCATCGGCCACCTCCTTCCTAAAAGCTCGTTCTCTAGTTTCTTTTAAAGGGGCCTCCCACACTGTTCTTGGATCCTCCCAATTTAGATTTAGGAGTGATTTTCTTCTATATATTTTTTACTGCAATGGTGGAGTAGAGACCGGAATGCTTTTTGCTTCCATTGTTTCTATCTCGTCTAGTCCTATAGCTTCGAACATGTTACTCACCATGACCGGACTAGATTCTGGTTTTGGGTAAAAACCAGGACTGCCATAGGTGTGCTCAACAACCTGAGATTTGATTTGATACTCGTATTTAGTCTCTACAGAATCAGATCCTTTATCCAGATCTTCCTGATATTCAATGATGGGCTATCAACCTTGACCTTCTCTTGATCCTTCTCCCCATCTTCTTTAGATTTCTAAGCTTCCTCGGTCTCAATGTCTTCAATGGATTCCACTACCAATTCTTGATTGATCTTGGAAGTATATTTAGAGGATTCTCCCACTTCTATCCCTTGTGCCATACCTTTCTTGTTTTGTCCTTCCTTGGCTTGATAAATCATATTTCCCTTGTTCTCTTTTCTCTCTTTTTGTTTCGAGCATGCTTTTGCGTTGTGGCCAGCCTTGTAATAAGATAAACACAGCAAGGGATATATTCATAGTCTATCTTCTGTTGGTACTCCCCCCACTTAGAGGTCAGTGTGACACTCCTAGGTATTCCCTTATCCGTGACAACATTGACACAGAAGTGGGCATGCAGAAGTCTCGATCTAGCTCGAGTTGTTGGGTCCACCACAATGAGATCCCCTATCTATTTAGCAATTCCTTTAATGACTTTTAGTTCCCAATATTCCAATGGTAGACCAGGTAATCGTACCCAAACTAGGCACTCTCTAATTTGAAATTCTAACAGATTAAATCTAGGCTTCCAGCTTTTTATAAGCACCAGAGTTCTCCCCATAAACCACGGGCCACCAGCCACAATGTCGGTGACGTCCTCTTTTATGGCAAGGGTGATCACAAAAAAGGCATTAGAATAAGCCACCACTTCCATGGCTCCTCTAGGCATCCATCTTCTAATGGCCTATTTGTAAAATTCATCTATATTGAGTCTTTTACTAGGGATCTTAGCTAAAATAGTATGCTTCATCTTAGTCTCCACTCATTCAACGACTAAATCAAGTATTGCCAAAATAACACCATTATTACTTACCTTAGGCTGCAGAACCGGCCCCAAACTGGACACAGGTTTCTCTCCCAGTACCTTAGCTTCCCACATGGAAGGGTCATGGATTGTCAGTTTGTCCCTTTCCACCAAGAAAGCCACATCTTTCTTCCCTTGACCTGATCCAACTCTAGATTCACATCCTCCAGCACCAGATTCGCAATCCCATGATCCACAGAGTCTTCCCACCCACCTCCAAATTCAAAATTCCCCTCTCCCACTTCCTCGTGTCCTACCATGTTGTATACAGAAAAATTATAATCTACCATTATAACACAAAATACCTATCACAAAAATCATTACTATGACATAACAAAATTGTTGATGACTCTTTTATTGAATTTCAAGTGAACCAAGTCAAAAAATATGAAAGGGAGGCTAATGATTGGATCACATGGTAGGGTATGCAATTTATGAGCCATTATAATTGTTTTGACAATCAAAAATGTATTATGACTAATACAACAAAGCATATGAAATAAAGAATGACTCAAATCATACACAAAACATTTGTAATGGAAAATATTTTGCAATCACTGCTAATATTATGTGAGAATTAATATTTTAACAATACACTCTAATTATGAGCGAACCTCATCCAATAATTTTTTTACTAAACTTATTTTACACTATTAGAGCACATCTTTGAAACAATTGAATTAAGCTCAATTTTGACTAATAATAAACATAATATTTACATGAGAGGAAAAACCCAAACATCATATGAAATCTTGTATGAATGTAAATGGTAATTCTTAACAACTTCTAACTTACAAAATGAGTGACACATTTACATGTTGTAAAATATTGTGTCATTCAAAGTAAGGCTAGTACCAAAAATACCAATTTCTCAATGACGTGTAATATCATACATCCTCCTACACATGAATTCTCAATTAATAAGTGGAAGTTCCCTTGGCCATTTCGAAAGTTACGAGACTATTGTTTCGCATGTCTCCTTCTCAACTATTTTTTTCCTTTCAAAGTGATGAATATCCCCCGTACTTGTGATGTGTTCTTGTTAATCTAAATATTTGGTGTGACATGTTTCATGGGCAATCTCACTTACAAATTACCTCCTAGTGACCATTATTATCCCCGCATTTGATATTTACATCATTAAGCATGTTCATATTAAAATATGAAATAGTATACAAGAATTAAGTGAATTAATTTTTGTAAATTATAAATGAATAAAATTAAGATGACTACGAAAATGACATTACCAAGAATGTTCACTTGTGAAGTCCTATTGCCAATTATGATGTCACATCCACCATTGAATTTCTAAACAATTTATTGTAATATAATATATCAACATTTCCACTAAAAGACACCTCAAGTAATTTAATATTAATTTTTTACCAACCAAAGAAAATGAACTGTTTAAATTCATGTGGTCTAGACACTAATTAAATACACATAGATATAATTTGTCTATACACATTTAATATTTTTGTCTAGTGCTCTCAACAAATTGCATTTTTTCCTAATTGAATTAATTTACTTTATTTAATACCTATGAAAGATAAAGATTGTTTTTCTCATCCTCAAAACATTTTGTTTCATAATTTACATTGTTAATTCTTCATCCATCAAGCAAAGACTCCTTGCATTGTGAATTTCTTGTTGTAGATGTGGAAAGTGGTTTTACATTAATAAATGTATTGTTTAGATTAAATAGATTAATTTATAGTCGATTTTACATTATTTATATTTTAGCAAAGATATAAAATAATAAAGTATTTAGGACAATTAAGGTTTGTATGATAGTATCGAATTTCATGTGATTCGAGAAGTAATTGTTAGTGTAATCTATTAAAAGAATTCCAAAAGATGGTATGAACAACTCCTAAAAAATAAGATGAGAAAACTATGATGACTAGTTTAATATAGATATGTAACTAGGTTTGTGGAGATCAAAATACTATGAATCGTAGGATCTATATGAAAATGACTCTATTTGGGTTGAGGTGAAATTGATGATGTTTGTGTGTCATGTGTGCTTTAATTTGTAAATTCTTGTCTCGGTTTGTCTTCTTTAATAATCACCAAATAGAATTTGATGTACTTCTCTAAAACCCTAATATGGTCTCTAGGTTTGTAGAATGTGTAAGGAAAACAAATGTTTTTTGGTGCATGTGCTAAATATGGGAAAATTGAGCTCCCTTGATATTTATTAGGCCTTTCAATTTGAAAAATAATGTGGTGAACAACAAACAAATATAGTACATGCAATAAATAATCTTGAGAAGTACACTTGTCCTTGCCCATATCCTTTCAATGTGTGCAATAATTAGGAGAATTTATATACTTGAAATTTGACATTTGAAACACGGATGCTTCGTGTGTGTGTGTGTGTGTGTGTGTGTGTGTGTGTGTGTGTGGACATTATGCACCTTTGTATTTATAAACCTATTAAATTGGAACTAAGATTTTATTAGTATATAAGACAATGCACTGTATAAGTGGGAAAGGCTACAAAAAGATCGGAAAGTCCCTAGGAAATCAAAATTGGGGTCGAAGGTCCCCAATAGGAAATTTACCACTTTCGTAGAGATGTAATCAAATTCTTAGGTATGAAACTAATCACAATCATATGGAACATGAAAATGATCCAAAACAGGGGAAATCATGGGCATAGGGTGAGGGAGGATCTTAAAAGAAAACAAATGAGATAAGTGGAAGAAAATGGACAAAAAGGCACCATGTGGAGAATAATGAAATCAATAAGATAAAATGAGGTTGGGGGTGTTGGGAACACAATAAAACAAGTCAAAAGTTGATAATCACAAGAAAACATGTCAATAAGAACCTAATTTGGACCAATGATCTACAAACACATAAATACACTAATATTATAACAACTAACTATTCATGTACTAAAATTAGGTGTCTACATAATGCCCCAACTTTTTGTGTGTCTCAGGCATACATATATCAAAGTTAAAAAATAAATAATATGGATACATAATTGACATAATCAACTCCTCACATAATTATCTTATGTTTGAAAATAAGTGCCCTACAAGTAAACAAGAGAAAATTAATAGTTGTATAATTTAGTAAGTAAGAAACTATTACAATATAGAAAGTTCAAGAGAAGGGAATAGGAATGAATACACATAAATGTGTTGAAATTGTCTACATGTTAAATCTAGATATGGTGTGTCTCGTTATAAGACCATAATATTCTAATATACTACTAAAGTATGGGTAAGTGCATGGAAATTAGGGGCCAAAAGGGGGTCTTAAGTGGACACTTTTTAAATAAAAAATAAAAACTTCAACTTGTATGAGTTATTTGAGATAATTACACTCAAAATTTGAAGATGTTATAAGAACATGAATTGTAGCATTTCAAGTCTAGTTTCTAAACTACTTTTTTTTTTAAAATGGTTAAGTGTAAGTGGGTTAAAGATCTAAAATGTCAATAGGTGCTCATGTTTTTATAAAAAAATATAATAGATAGTCGGTCATGCCCCCCCCCCTCCCATTTTTAGCACTATTTAGTATTTTTAAAACCCTTTGTAGAAAGATAGATAGAGCATCTAGTTTGGGATAGATTTTTTTTTTAATTTTTTAGTGAGTATTTATTTTTTTATGATTTTCCAAGTACAAATATTTTGAAAATTGAAAAATAATGGATAGTCGACCTTGCTCCCCCTAACTACCTCAAAAATATTGAAAATTAGAAAAAAAAATGAATATGTATAGAATTAGTCCTAGTTTGGGACTGTATAATTTTTATTCAATTTGGAGAAGTGAAACAAAGATACATGACAAAAGATAGGCATTTACAATCACTAAAAATAGAGGTATAAAAGACATAGTTTGAAATAAATATAAATGGAAACCTTACAATAGTAAAAAAAAAAAATTAAAAATATATATTTAGAAAGAGGATAGTTTTCTTTATGTTGTAGGCATATTTTTAAGAAAGATTGCAATCATTTTTATAGGATTTATCATGGTGAAAGACGATTTTATGCATTTTCAATCCAAACACGCAGGTTGTTGTGTTGTAATAGTGCAAGGCTTAGGTTCGAGAAACCAAAGCATTTTCAAGCCTAGTAGAGCTTGGTTTGTGTGCATAATTCAAGGAATCACATATGCGCTTCTACGTACACGTCTTAGTGTATGGTGTAATGTATGTGTTTGTGGGATATTTTTATTTACAAAAAAAAATGTTTAAGTATTTTAATTTATTATAAAGAGTTATACTTTATTATTTATTATAATTTAAATTTATTTTAGTAAATATAAGAAATTAGGGTCACTCTTGCACTTATGGAAACTAGTCTCACAACTCCATGAGTCACGGTTTAGAGATAGTTTTCATAATCTAATATAGTCAGTACATAGGTATTTTCAGATTTCAACATTCAACCTAAAGCTTTTAGGGTTTAAATTCTACAATCGATGTCTATTTTGGGAAATAATATAGTCATTGTTTAGGTTTTGGGGCCTTTTGATTGTTTACTGACATTTGTAGGAGTGTTAGATGTGTCAAAATTAGATTTTACAAACCTCACAACTCTCAAAGATAACAACTACTCAAATATATGGACTCATGAAATGCCTTATAATACATAACAAATCAAAACACATGTACATGTTTTTATTAATTTGAAAATCCTTGATGACATCTACAAATACTACTCCCACTATTGGGACTATTACAAAAATAAAAAAAAAATCCTAAAGCTATTACAATGGTGTTTCTTCATGACCCTTGAAAAGTTTCACTTGTTTTGTGTGACTCAACTCGTCTCTCTACTCTTTGTCACTCTAGCCCTCAAATGGTAGACTTGACTCACTTCATGCACACATTGTGCTCTTTTCACTTGTGTAATCAATGTGCATTATATAATTCAACTATTGCACAAAGCATTCGTGAAAGCCCTTGTAATCATCACCATCACCCAACTTTTGTGTTGCACTTTCCTTTCTCCATTATCCTTCTCACCATCCTTATGTGTGCCATACTTAACTAATATTGTAAAACTTATGTAAGAAATTCAATTCCCCATGATACTCTTTACATCACAAATTGCATCTTCAATTTCAATCAAATTGACTGATTGATTCATGCCTAGAGTTTTAATTAGTCCTAGATGAAGTAAAAAATCAAATCATATAGTTCCAATAAGTTTCACATGGCTCAATTTAATCAATATTTCTTCTCTTATTGAACCAATCAACTAACTATGTAATGCATGATATAATTATGGGGGACAATTGAGTCCAAATTCACATCACATAGTAACAACTATGATTAGGGTCTCAAATTTTCCTAAATTGTCTCTTTAGCTGAACAAATTGACTAATGACAACACAAAAGGTGGTGACCACTTGAAAAAGTTTGTAGAGTTAACACAATGGAATGAAACTCAATGGTTTCTTCTCATTCACTCAATGGCCTTGTTTTCATGCTAAATGTCTAGCATGCAAAATTTAAAATTTTGGTCATGACAACCAAACCCACACTTGAAATTCCCTTTCCCAATCAATGTAAACCTTTCCTCCAGACCAACATTTCAACTAAGTCACCCTCATTATAGTTGAGAGGAATGTGCTAACATGATTTTCAAGTGTGTTTCATGTGTAGGAAGTTTATCTAGATGATTCATGAGGTTATGAAGATCCAAAGAAAGAATAATTTTCCTGGAGGCTTCAAAAGGGATATTTTTGGTCTTTTTGTCACTGGTGAACATCCTCTGAAAGATTACAAGGAAAATTAAAATCATTTGGATTTTTATGGGAGATAAATGAAGTTTTATGAGGTATTTTAGGAATATTTTGTGGAGATAATTGAGGTCAGGAACAAGTTGAGAAAAATTGGGTCTTTTTGGGCAAGGCACTGGGGAATGCATGTTCCAAAGGAGCTAGTCACCTTGTTCAAATGGTTTTAAGATCCTCGTGAAGTTTTGGGATCTCATATCCTAGGATTAGGAAATATGATGGGGCCTACTTCATGGTGCAATAATCAAGGAAGAATTATGGGAGTATAAAATGTAGAAAATTGTCCACCAGTGCAACACAAGGGTATTTTTACAAGGTGGAACTTGCTCAAAGGGTTTTAGACACCTCGAGAAGAGTTAGGAGCCTAACCAAATGTAAAATTTTATTACATTAGACCCTCCTCATGTTCCATGTGTTATATTGGTTCATACTCATTCGGACTCTGGTGGTAACTCAACTTATCGGCGCACGTGCAAGGGATAAAGTGGAAAATGGACTGAAAAAGTTAAAATTTAAAGTCAATCGTGTCTTTAAAAAATTTTTAAGTCAATGGATTGGGTCCTTTGGAGTCAAAATAATATAATGCATGCCCTCAAACTCCATTTATTTCTCTCCTTAGTTCTTCCCGAGAATTCACTCCTTAGTCTATTTTCATGTTGAGAATGATGACATCAACATTCCAAGAAGCTTGGGTAGGGTTTTGGAGGCATGATGTCCCTTTATCCATTTTTTTCAATGTACAAGGGGACATAGGGGACACCAAAGTGTTTCCCCTATGGAGGATGGTTTGTGCATCACTTAAGTCATCACTTGAGGTGTTAGAAACATGCTTTTCAACTCATGGTAACTCATTTTTTACCACTTTTTCATGATGAATGGACCCATGGCAAAATTTTTGAGGTATGATGTCCCACTTTCCCTTTTTCCCAATAGTCAATGGGACATGGGGGACACAAAAATGTGCTCCCCCTATGGAGGAGAATTTTTTCACTCAAAAACACAACTGGGGTGTTATGAAGGTGTTTTCAACTCACGAAATTTGGCCCCATCCTCATGAGATCCTCACCCCTAGTAAACAACAATATATTTATGAAAGTCCCCATTCTGAGAGGTACTTATCAACATTTTCAAATATCCACCTATCACTATGTGGTGACCATCTCTCTAGAGCTTTCCTCATAGGAATGGTAAGGACAAATTCATGCTTACAGAGGATTGGTAGTTGAATTATGACTCAAACGGAAGGAATCCTCTCTCCCAATTTTTTGTCTCAAACTTACATTTTTGTCTCATTTTGTTTCTCATCTCATCGGATGAGTTGATTAAAATATCTGAAGCATTCTTCATTCAATCTCCTACCTTCACCCATCTCATAGGTGAAAGGTTTTCGGTCTCACATTTCATTAGTCATTGTGTTTCCCAAGTGGAAGGATCATCATGGTTGCATTGTGTGGGAAATTGTTTCAAGTTCTCATTAAGTGTAAGAGGGTCGAAAGGCATGGTAGTGTTTCATGTATTGGATGGATTGGTTCAAGTGAAAAAGTGGCATTCATCATTGATCTCAGTGGTCCATTCATCAAGTGCTTCTCACTTATTCTCTTAGTGTACCTTACAGGGACTACAAAAATTCATCATTTTAGGAGGATTATTCACTCTTATAACTAATTATTTCAAATAATGATTTAGTTAGGGTCATAAAACCTAAAAACACATCATACAATTATTTTGATTTACTATGCATGATGTTATTGAGACCAACTAATCCCTAAATCTCATCACATCATCATAATTAAGTTCATATGAATCAAATAGGGTAAACTACCTCTCTCCTTGAGCCAATGTGTGGATGATGTTTAGGAAGGTTTGAAGCATGTATACATTAATTTAGAATACTCCAAGACTCTAATTTTTTAATAAAACCTTGTTATGAATCTTTGTTCTACCATAAGGCTTAGTCCTAGAAATGTATTGTGAGAAGTTTTGGTGTTCCCATGTAGAAAGGGATTTTTATGACGAGAATGGTTTTTAAACCTTTAGTAGAGAGGAAAAAGAAATTAAGTTTTTATATGTGTGTAAAAGTATCCTTATAGGATATCTCTGACATCTTGTATAGTCATGTGTGTAGAATCTATTTGGGTTAAATTGAGTGAAATCACTATTAGTTGGGAGTATACAAGTAGACCATCATAAAAATCATTAGATTAGTGTGCAGTCACTAGATTGAGTGAAATCACTATTAGTGTGGGAGTATTCATGATGATAGGTCCAATATCCTATTTTCCTATTCATAACTAAGTCTTTCTTATTTTCTTCTAAAGGGAAAGTTCCCATGAGGCTTGGATTTTACTCTTCTTGAAATTGATGATGATAATTTTATAGTACACTCTCATTTACTATCTCCCTCTTACCACTTTCACCAAATTCCATTTTTGCAATGCACAAAATTATTTCAATGGTGTCTTGGCCATATATGAATTTATTTCAATGGTGTCTTAAAACAACAACACAAAAGGATATCTGAAAATCATTTCTCTTAATGTTGATGTAGATTTGATTGCTTATGAAGTATGTGGCACTTGAATCAACCTTCCTACTCCTACACTAAGGTGAGAATGCAACTAATTTTCTTAGCATAAATCTTGATGAAATTCCTGAGTTTATTTCTCCATGGAAAGTAAATGAATGTGTGGAAGATTTTGCACATTTTCACCTACTCCTACCCTAACTTTTGTTGAGTGTTATAAAGATATTGATGTGATGCACTCTTTTAGCTTCCAACTCTTCAAGTTACCTCTTATTCTTCTATTGAAAAAAATGAAGATATTATGGGGTCCTTAGATAGATCATCTTCTTTCCCAAACCTTACTATTGCTAATCTATATTATAAGGCTCAAAGGATTATATATGCCAACATGGGAACCAAGGTCACTCCTTTACATTGTTGATCATGAGGATTTGCTCAGTGGTCCTCTTAAATATGCATGCCCTAAGCTTGTAAATTAGGTACTCATCCATAGTATGATTCTACCATATTCTAAGACAAAATTAGGGATTCAACTCCACACTAATGGGAAAATTAATGAGTCCATATATTCAATCAATTGTCACTACCTTTGGGAGTTGTGAGGTTTGTAAATTCTAATTTTGACACATCTAACACTCCTACAAAATGCTAATAAACAATCCAAAAGGCCCTAAAACCTAAACAATGACTAAATTCTTTCTCAAAATAGACATCTATTGTAAAATTTAAACCCTAAAAGCTTTAGACTGAATGTTGAAATCCTGAAAAATACCTATGTATCGACTGATTAGATTATAAAAAACTATCTCCTAAACCATGACTCATGGATGTGAGACGAGTTTCATAAGGTCCAAAGTGACCCTAATTTCTCATATTTACTAAAATAAATTTAAAGTATAAGTTTTAATTAAACATTTATTTTTGTAAATACAAAGCTCCCACAAACACATATATTACATCATACACTAAGGAATGCGTGCACGCTCTAAATACGCATGCATGTTATTTCGCATATATTTTATAATGTGTATGCACTTTTGGTTCGTGAATTACCGAACATAGAATTTTAAAGCGCGAATGTGTTTTTACAAACCACATACACATTTTTCTTAAAATCACATTTTTGTCCACTTTTTGGACCCCATTTCCTCAGTACTTACCCATATGTTGTGTGATGACACTAAAGTTTCTATTTCTAATTTCAATTTGTCACACATTATCTCAATGAGGAAGTGGAGGGCGTGTCTTGGAGATTAAAATAGAGACTAGAGATTAGAGATGAATAATTTGAATATATGCCCCTCTTTTGAGTTGTGGGTGAAGCTATAAATCACATAGATTAAGATAAATGGATTCCTTACACCATGTATATGTTCAAAAATAAACATATGAAGATGTCATTATGTAAATAACGTATGTAATGTGTAGATTTCCCTTATGCAATCTCGAGTAAAAGCAATGTAATCGGAATGATATAAAGCAATGCCCTCAAGATGAACAAGATGTAATTAATGCATTCTTGAAGGGTAACTTATAAAACCCATAGATGGGAAAGGATTAATTAGTGTAAAGTCAAACTATAGGAATTTCCACAATGTCAACAATATTTACTTGATATAATCTTGATAGTAGAAAAATTCCCCAAGATGGGTTAGAGATAAAAATATAGGCTCAAAGTTGAACTATTTCCTAGGTGGGAAAGGTACAATTGTGAAAGTTCTAATGTATAAATATTCTCCTATGTGAAAATATAGAAATGTACATTAATAATTGGAATAATGTCCCATGGTGGGAAAGATATATCATTATAAACTCAAATCTAAAATATTGTCCCAAAGGTGGGAAATATATAATAGTGTCGATGTGAATATAAAAGGGGGCCCTAAGGTGGTAAAATTATAAGATTGTATAGTATCAATTATAATAATGCCTTCATGGTGGGAAAGGTATATTTATATATCCGTGTAACTAGGACAAGTTCCCCAAAGTGCACTAGAACACATGTTATAATTAAGAGGTAATCTATAACTTTGGTATTTATAACATTACTAATGATTGTTCAAAGTGAAACATCTCTCTCGTAGCATTATAAGAAATGTTTAATATGGTTAATAACACGTCAATATAATGAAAATATCACCCTATGTGATAATTTTTTCCGATCATGGATGTAGGTGGTGATAAGTAATATATGTTACTAACGTAATTTAAGGGTATTAACCTTATACTTGTAGTTCCCAAATATGGACCAAAGGCACTTATAAATAATCATATGGAATGTATCCCAACCATTTCCATTTAAAATATTTTTGACTTAATCCTACATGCATCTCACTCAATTTCGTACTCCAAATTCACCTGGTTAGTACTTGTCACTTACTTTATCTCATCAAGAACCTTCACACTATATAAAGAACACATATTAAAACTTATGGCCACCTATCTCCACTTTCAAATTGGGTCCCAAGTTAAGCAAGGGTAGAAGTTACCTATTGGGTAGAATCGGTTGATGGTTTTGACCATAGCCAACATTTTTTTCCTAAGCAATTCTAATAGTCAATTTTTAAAATGCACAAGTTACATCAATCATCTTAGGGTAAATTGTGCAAGAAAAATCATTCACATAAGTTACCTATAAAAGCATATACATTCTAAACTATTAGGGGCACCTTGGGGCATCTTAGGAATATCTAGAGGATCTTACACTCTAAGGACCATCATTGCACTATAAATCCTTGAATCACGTTAACAAGCTATCAAGTTCAAATGCATCTTATGTTACTACCATAGATAAATATTGCTTGCTACAACTCACACTAGATATCATTTTTAAGATGTTGGAGGCCTTGTTAGGGTATTTCTAAAAACTTGTTTATAACACATTCATATACATTTATTTGGAGGGAGAACTATGTGTAGCTTGATCCATCATTGTAGTTTTGATACATAGTGTGATTCTCATCTCAACACTAAGGTTGGGATGAGGTCATTCCAACCTGATTAGACTAACCTCATTTTTAGGTCTTTAAAGAGAATTAGGGTTCCAAAAGAGAAGACTTTGTAGTCACAAAAGTGCAATCATATGTATCTTATCACAAAAAAACTAGAAACATGTAGGAATCAGGTTCCAAAGCTTGAATCCATATTAGATCACCAAAGAGTGAAATCAGCCATAGGTGTAAGAATTGTCTATTATCTATGCCCATATTGGGAAATTATTCCTTGCACTTAGTTTCATCATTCCAAATTTTATATATGCATTTATGACACTTTTCATAGGTCATTCTCCATATCTACATCATTATCACTTCATCACAACCTATTTTGGGTGAATATGTTCTTAACTTAAACCATAACTTCTAATCTAGCTTTCAAGAGTTTGTATGTTTTTAATTTGATCATTACATGATTTAATATTTGTGTATTTACTATATCTCTTATTCCTAATTCATCATTACACATTTGGTAATTAATATTAATTAGATCAACCGTAATTTTGATATTGCATTTTGGTGAACTTGCTTTTTTTTTACATGTAACCTATGGCTTCATGCCTCACACTTAGGGTTTTAGATTTCTCACATGACACATGTTGCAATTTTACCAAGAATGGTTGAACTCAATGAGAAGATGAAATAACTTATCATCCTTGATCCTCATAGTATGTCACATGATTATATTTTTCATCTATTAAACAAGATTAGTTCTATAAACCTCATTTTGAAATCCCTAACTATATCCATGACTCCATCGTAAGTAAATTGCTCCTTAGATTGTACACCCGAGACACCTCCTACGATATAATTTAATCATATACATATACCTCCCTAAATAATCTTTAAAACACTCCATAAAAATATTTTCTTCCACCTCCACCCACCAAGGTCATCAAAACCAAGCCACATGGTACACAATTTAATGATAAAGTTTCTTATGATTATCACCAATGTCTTGGGCCTATTATGAACATGTATTTCATATTGCGCATAAGAATATCCAATATATCATCAAAATTACATCCTTTCCCATACTACTAAAGCATGTGCTTTATACAAATATTTGTGAATACCGCATCTAAATTTGTTAGAAGACTTACCATGAAAAACATCCCTATCTTTAAATCCAAACCCATACCACCTACCAAATATACTAGCTCGCCACATGCTTCAATAGTCAAGCCTAGCCTTACAAATAAATTTATACCACATGACATTAATACACTTATACATTCCATCACTTATAAATCATATGTTCCACTACTATCTATAGAGTCTTTTCATTTCCCAAAGTTAGATGTTGTCTAACACAATACCATGTGCACTTTCTACTATATAGTCTCATAACAATTATAATAAGAAATATATACCCATTTTCTAATATTGTTTCTTGCATTGATATTCCATTTCATATTACACTATTTTAAGGGACATTCCTTGGTTGTATGATCCATAGTCCTTGTAGACACCTAAAATATGCTTACACTTAGCATTTCATCCAATCCAATCAATTAACAACACTTCATTAGATCCCCATACTTCGCTCCACTCTCGGATGCCCATTTACGACACCTTCTTGGTCATATTCCTCATATAATCAGCTTATTTGGCTAATATCTCTCTTATTAGCTAAACATTCCTCCTTTCGACCATTCAGAACCTTCCTAGTTCTCTCTAGACCACTTCTATTGGCTTCCTAGGCTATCTATCAGCCACAATTGGTTATCCAAACTCCTCTCAACTCTCAATGAGTCTCTAATCACTTGCTAATCAAGTTTAACTAGCCTAATCCTAGATTAACTAAGTCTAAAGCATGTTTATCAACTCCTAATCATAAAGTGATTTTTGAGCTTTAGTCCCACATGCACAAGAATTCCAAACTCTCCCAATTGGAAAACTATAAATGCAAGGCCAAGCCTACCTATTCAACTTACCACTTTACAGACAACTTTACATAAGCTAAAGCCAAAACAAGCCTAAGAAAGCTTAAGAGCTCATTTGCATTAGCCAAGCTAATAAGGCATTTGATCTTGGGTCATCCACCATTAAAATAGCTTCATCTTGCACCCATGTTAGGTTAGTAATGAAATAGCTAAACTTGGCCATGTAGCCATTTAGTGAGATTCATTCACCCTCATGTGGAGAAAACAACACACAATTTGATTGCTTAGAATCTAACTAGGTTCACTTTCATTAAGCTTTCATAGAGTAGAGAGTATATACATGTTAGTTTTTGATGTTTCACAAAGTTATAATGCTTGCATGTTAGTTTATCTTGTTTAGCTCTAATCCTATGGTGCATGGATGAGTTCGCAAAGCTTTGAGGTTCTTTAGCCTCATTCCATTTTGAGTGCTTACTTACATTTATCACTTATTGATCATGTTTTATTTGTTACATATTATTATAATATTTGATTACTATTGTTGGCCTTGGGCTCTATATATTGGCTATAGACATTATTATCTATACCCATGTATACTTCTATATGTTATGAAGCTTTTCGCACATTATATGATTTTATTATTACATGAACTTACTTATTATATACTTTGATATATTTTATTATTTGACTACTCTAATAAATTTGGTATTATATGTATTAAGTGTTATGTGATCTTGTCTTCTATAAATGCTCTAGACATGTATGTGTTATGTGATTTGATTTTTATTTGATATTGTTTACTTTGAGTACTCTAGGAACTTGTGTGTTGTATGTTTTGACTGCTATGTGATTTTATCTTCTCTGAATACTCTAGGAACTTGTGTGTTTTTTTCTTTGACTAATAAGTGATGTTGTTTGCTTCAATTTTTATACACACTTGTATGATATATACTTTATCTTTTCTATGTACTTGTATGCTTTATGTTCTATTTACTCTATGCACTAGTATGTTTTGTGCTCTATTTTGTCTAGGAACATATATGATATTTGATTTATCTTATAATATGTTATTGCTTCTCTATGTGTTATCTTTGAATTCTTGTTTGATTTATGCTCATACATATTGGGTACCTATCATCCATCATGTTTCTGGACACATTAATTTCTATAGATATTTAGATCAAAACAAATTCCCTATGACATATGGTTAGATTTTTTAAGTTATTGTCATGATATAAACATGGTTTATGACACATTTTCTTGTGAAAAATTGTTTAATACACACATTGCATACGATACAATTTGCTTAGAACACATGGATTATTGACCTTTTGATTAACACAAATTGCTTCTTATATTTGTGGCTTTACACCTAATGGTCGATGCATATTGCGATTTTACAACTTGTTCACAAAACATTTCTTATTTACACACTTTCTTCTAGCAAATTTTCTAATATGTCTCTTGATTTACACATTTCTTGTGAAACATTGATTGTTACATTCCCATCTATAGACTCATTAATTGATACATCTTTAAAATTAAATAATTTCTTAAATCATACTCATTTTTAACAAATTTATTGTTACTGATTCTTACTCTAGGCACAATGGTTAGACACATAGTTGTTTTTTCACACATGAGCTAACAACTAACACTAGTCAAACTGGTCATGTCTTGCCACTTACGTTAATTATGATGGACCTATCATATCATATTGTGGCATACCATATCATAGGGCCCTATGGATTCATTATGCATCAATTCATGTGTTATTGCCATACTACTCTATCGATCACTACTATGTTATTTTTTAAACTATTGGACATTATCATGACATGCTTCACACTTTTATGATATATGCTAATTGATCTCAAAATGCTTATATCTCATGGAGACTACTCATTTTACCATGTAAGTTGATATATCAAATAAGGTATAAGTCACTTATGCTAGGATTATGTTCTTTATACGACTAACAAGTTTTCTTTTAAGATAAGTAATCTTTTGCAATATCCCTCATCTCAAAAGGGGATATATTGTGCTATTTTTCTTTAAAAATCATGTATATTACACATACAATGCTTAAATTGACACTTTGTATGATGAAATTCACACAATTTATTCCTAAAACATTGTAAAATATTTTGAAAAATGTTCGATTATGATACATATATTGCATTATAGGCTATACAAAGAGATCACAAACAAAGTATTAGCTCTATTATAGGCTCAAGTGTTATAATGGCTCATTGGAAAAATCAAGTACTATAATGGCTTAGTAATAGGCTTAAGTGTTACAATGGATCCATGGTTGGACCAAGTGCTACAAAGGATCCATAGTAGGATCAAGTGCCACAATAGCTCATGAAGGCTCAAGTGTTAAATATATCACATAAAATATTCACACCCCTTAGATAAGACACTAGTGATATACATATGTAGTTGTTTCATTATTTAATTTGAGCTCTTGTTATTTACTAATTCTACAAGCATGTTTATTGAGTATTAATATAATTTTTGCATGTGACTTATAGGTTCACACGTATGGAAAAAATGGAAAACATGCATTCTAATATCTACATACCACATCCTTTCATACATTTACATTTAATTTATTCTAATCTAACAAGTTTTTATTACTAGATTAAAATGGGGGTAATTTTAGTACCTAATTTTGGACCAAAGTTAGTTCGCATAATCATTTGGCATTTATCCCAATTGTTTAATCATACATGCATCTCACTCATTTTTTTACTCTAAAGCACTCCATTAGTACTTTTCACTTATGTTAGCTCATCAGATTCTTTTTATGATGTATAGAGTTCACATGTTCATAATTAGGGCAGCGTATATCCACTTTTAGATTAGGACCCAAGCTGAAAAGGGGGAAAATCACATGGAAATGGTAAAATTAGTCAATGGTTATGATGTTGGTTGATGTTTTTATCCTAAGCACTTCCAATAGTCAATTTTTCAAATGTGAAATTTACCTTAGTCGACTTAGGGTAAATTGAGTGGGAAAAACCATTCACATAAGTCACCTATAAAATCATATACACTTTAAACTATTAGGGACATGTTGGAGATATCATACTTAAGAACTCTACGAAGGAATATCATTGCACAATCACTCCTTAACCCACATCAATATTTTATTAATTGTAAATAAATTTTATGTTTCTTCCTAGATCCCTATCACATGCTACAACTCGCACCAAATATCATTTCTAAGTTATTAGAGGTGTTATTAGGATATTTCAAAAAAAAAATTATTGAAATTTTACACACATTCATGGGAGAGATAACTATGTGCTATTTGATCCCTCTTCATAGTATTTATACATAGCACAACACATATCATGCTACTCGGGAGTGGGTTGAGGTTATTCCAACCCCACCATACTAGCCTCTTTTTCATGTCTTAAAAGAAAGTTAGGGTTCCACTAGAGAAGAAGCCATATTCAATCACAAAAGTGTGATCACCGAGATATGCCTATAAATACATATGAGCTAGGTGTTAGAGCTTGATTTAATACCTAATTGCTAGAGGGGAAAAATTATCCATAGGGGTCAAAATTATCTATCATTTCTACCAAACTTGGGTATTGCTTCCTTGTACTCAATTTCACCCTTCCATATTTTACGATGCATTTATGAAACTTTACACATCTCATTTCTCTAGATTCATATCATTGTTACTTTTTCAACCTATTTTAGGTGAATATGTTCTTAGACCCAAACCCTAACTTCTAATCTAGATTTCAATAGTTTTTATATGTTTGCATTTAATCATTACATGATTTAGGATCTATATATTATCTAAGTATTTTGTGCTCTCTAAAATCACCTTGTAAATAACCATAAGACAAACACCCATAAGTGTGCATACATAATAAACCAATTAAATGTTAAATTACAACCATAACTAATATTTACCAAAGGTACATGACTACAATAATTTTATCAAGAATCTCTGGATTGAATTTTCCAAAGTAAGAATAACTCTCTTCCACAATATGATAAGCTAATACTAGTTCTATGTGCTTGTATAAAATTAAGTAGACATTATTATTAGGGTTGGAGAGTAGTTTATTGTAAAGAAAGTTTTCTTTAATTTGTTAATGGTGGACATCAATTGGTTAAATAACTTGGTTGATACCATTATATATCGATAGATGTGGATGAATGTGTACCAATGGGTGAATTATCCACATATCAAATTATAATTAATATTAGTGATAGATTCTAATCACATACAATAGTGTATGGTTAATTAAATATACTAACATCCCTCGTTTATAAGTAATTTTATGAAGGTAAGGATGGAGGAATTATAAAACTATCCCCACTTGATGAAACCTTCCTTCACTCCCAAAAGTTTCTTGAGCTAACAAATCAAGCTTCAAGTCGGGACTTTGTGAAGATGACTACAACTTGATTTTTGTTTATAAAAACCTAAAGTCAATAATATTGTCTTGGATCAACTTCCAAATATAATGCATGTATATCTCATTGTCCTTTCTTCATTAGTGTTCTAATATTTGTGAGATATTTGAATAGTAATCCAATTATTGTACCAAACCATTTATGGGTTGGGACTCGAAACCTAAATTTAGAAAGCATGTGTCATATCCACACCGACTCACTTCATATACCAAAAAATTGATCATACCATGCCTCATTAGTAGAAAAATCAATGATGGTTTTATTTTTACAATCCCAAGTCGGGAAACCTTCCCTAAGATGATAGATATATCCTATAGTTGACTTGTGATTGTTTGGATCCCCCGCCCAATCACTATATGGATATCCTATAGTTATTGGTTTAGAAGGATCATGATTATTTCCTACTTTTCCCCTAAAGTGTAAATAGAAATTGAGGTTGTGCCACCTAACTTGTACTCAATCCCATAATTAATAATATCATGAAGATACTAAATAATGCATCTTATAGGCTCTTACCAATGGCTTTCATGGGGGTCCTAACAATAGTGTGATACAAGATTCATTGAAAAATAGATGTCAAGATGTGTATAAGTCAAATAGAGTAGGATTCCAATTGACTTCCCGTATAGTGTCTCATCAATGAAGGAATCAAAATTTCGTGGAAATCTTGACCCTTGATTGAAAAGGAATTGATGTAGACTTGTAGTCTTCCATGTTAAAGCGGTATGGAATGTTTTGAGTATATTTGGACTAATGGATGAAAATACCTTTGTTAAACTCTAATATTTAAAGGCCCATGAAAAATGTAGAAAACCCAAATCAATCATCTCAAAATACTTCTTCAAACATGCTTTCAAATCATGAATTTGATGTGTGGAAGCTCTTACGATGATTAATTTTTTTGACTAGAGGACAAGAACGAGGAACATGTTGTATAATTTATTAGTGTACATTATAGGGTTTAAGGAAAATCATGTAAAACCATAACTGATATGAAATATGTCAATCTTTTTATACCAAGTTTGAGGATCATATTTCAATATATACATGGATTTTTCAATCTACACATATAGTTGGAATTCTTCCTATCAATGAGACCCTAGAGATTGGGGCATATATGTTTTTTTTGGTAAATCACCATACAAGAAGGGGCTCTTAACATCCATATGGTGGACTTCCCATCCCCTTCTTGTATCCAAGGAGAGTACTAGCTGAATAAAGTTAATTTTAGAAATTAGAGAAAAGGTTTCGTGATAATCAACCCCCTCAATCTATGAAAAACCTTTTTCTCAAATTTAGGATTTACACTATCAATGGAACCATTTACTACATATCTAGTTTTGTAAAACCACTTATTCGTCACTATTTTTCTTATTTTTGAGGTAAAACCAAATCTCAAGTGTTTTTCTTTTCCAAAGAAAAATTTTCTTCTCCCAAAGATTCCATTCTTCAAGATTCACTTAAAATCATGATGATCGGTCTCAAAATAATTTGTTACTATCAATTGTGTCGAATGTGCAATACTATATTGATGTTAGGATTTTCTCGTGCTTGGTTCTCTAGGATTTTATACCAAGGAACTAACCTCATTGGGTATTGTGATGACCCATTTTGATTTAGATTGTAAAGGTTAAGATGGTTCATTTAGAATTTCCTCTAGCACTAATAGTGGAGGTATTGATTTCCCCCATGTGGCTCATTATCTAAATTATAAGAACTCATTAAATGAGAGTCTTCAAAACTATCATGTTCATCATCATAATTTTCAAAAGTGATTTTCATCTTGAGAGAATGCAATGGAAGAGGTGTATGTGATGACTCATAAGCTTAAGAAAATTCTTCAAACATTATATCATGCCAAACAAGAATCTTAGTAGTTCCTAGAACTAGAAGCTAATATGCCTTCACATCTTCAAAGTGACCAACAACGGTACAACACAATCATTCCTTTCCATTGTTGTTGACTTGTCATCTAGGATATGTGACCATGCTTTATATCCAAAACCCATAAAGTCAGAAACATCAAACTTAACACTAAGCCAATTTTCTTCCAGGTTTCATATCAAACACTATTGAGTGGGGAGTGTGATTTTAAATGTAGTTTTCGCACTTAATGTATCTTACCAAAACTAAGGAGCGGGTCTTTGGAATATAGCATATAATTAATCGATTACTTAAGTATTCAATTTTTACACTCACCTACACCATTCTTTGGGGTGTATAGGGAGGTGTGTGTTGAATTTGAATGTGTGTTTTACTCATAAAAGGTAATGATCCTAGTTGTTAAAAAATCTCCACCATATCAATTCTAAGGTGGTTTATTTTCCACTTAGATAGTGTAATGGCTTTGAAAATATTAAATTGATGGAAGACTTCACTTTTATTTTTTAGAAAGTAGACCCAAGTTTTGTGAGAGAAATCTTAATAAAGGTAAGCACATATTTATGCTTTTAAAAAATACATGGGGAAATCACAAGAAGTCATTATGGACCAAATGTAGTTTTTCATTTGCTCTCCAATAATTTCCTTTTAAAAATGGATCCCTATGTTTTTTACAAAGAATAGACCTTAATCAAACTCCATCTATAAAGGAAAAATATTAGAAAACACAAGAAACATGTTGTGTTTAGTTAGAATTTGTGATAAGTGATAATTAAGATGACCAAAACGCTCATGCCAAAGTTTACTTAAGTCATTTGCATGGGAAAGCATGACTTATGAAGGTTGATTAAACACAAAGTGATCAAACTTGTATAATTTGGCTTGATGATCAACATTGCAAATGGCTACAATAATATGATGGTCTAAAACAACAACATTGTTGGTGATAAATTCAACAGTTTTTCCTTCACATGAATGAGTGATCTAATAAATGGATAGTTAAGTTTATAGAAAAGGATAGAACATGGAGAACTTTATTGAAAATTCAACTCACCATCTCAATATAGCATTCACCTTCAACATTAAGAGGATTTTTGTTTCCTACAAAAATTATGTTGTTTTATAGTTTAATAGAGTTTGAAATAGAGAACCCTAATTTTCCATGTGGTTAGAGGCCGTTGAATCCAATATTCGTTCATTTACTATTGATCCACTAGTTATTATAGAAAGAGCAACACCTATCTTGTAGGGGATTAAATAACATTTTTTGGATCTCCACTTCTAATTATGCCATTTTATTGAAATAATGATTTTCACATGACATAATTTACTAGAAAATTGTAACATTCTTTTTCATCCTTACCTTGGTGTTTCCCCTTACCTTTTTATTAACTTGGGGTATATTTTTGCTTTACTTGATTGAATTCCCTTTAGATTAAGTCATTATTTACCTTTGTCCTTGCATGGTTCTTTTCTTTGCAAATGTTAGGTTGTGGACTTTCATTAGATTCATTAACTACCAATTCCCATTTATTGGTGCCTCTTGGTTAGATATCACCGATAAATATTAGTTTTTTTATTCTCTCTAAAATTGCTCACAAAATTTATCAAAATTTGATGCCACATATGCGGTGCCCAAAGCATCCTATTGTGTGGAGTAGTTGAATACAAAAATTGAGTATAGAAAACCTAATTTACAAAGAATATTCATCATGATTCTTTCATTAGATTTTTTCACTAGCTTTAAAAAGTAGAAGCCTCGATCAACAATTCACTTGAGTGATGAAATCCTCAATTTGAAGATAATTATTTGAACTAACATTAGAAATATCATCTTCTATTAGGCATACTCATATCGTACTAAGTGTTCTAAAATTATTTTCCAAGATAGTCCAAAATTTATTAGGATCCACTTCATCATGAAAATAAAACTTCAACTCAAGGGATACTGACTACCCAATATTTCCTCTAGCTTCATCACAAAAATTTTACCATTTCAACAATTTTCAAGGTTATTAGGTGTTTTTTCCTTGTTTATTTCAATGCAATAAATACCATGGATAAGGAGGACATGGGTAATGTAGCCTTTCTAGCTGAAATAATTAGATCTTGCAAGAATTCCTTTTTGGCATCCATAGTGAAAACTAAAATTTATTGTTGGTAAAAACAAATCCCAATTTTTCTAAAAATGTGTTTCCAAAATAGTAGTTAAAATGATTTCCTCAATGGGAAAAATCACAATGGTGCAATTTTCTTATGGAAAGTTTTTTCATTTTTCCCCAAAAACAAATTTGTATGGGAATTTTTTTATCGAAATTGAAGTAACACTTAAAATGATTGCCTTGAAGAGAAAATTATAACGCCATATGCCACCAATAAGAAAAAAAAATCATTTTTTTAATTTTTAATATCATGTGGAAATGTTGTATTGAAACCCTATGGGTCCAAAATCTATGCAAAAGCAAAAAAAACCACCCAATTCAAAAAATACACCCATTTTTTAATCTCCCAAACATGCCTTGTGCACTATGTGCTCACTACACTATGAATATTAAATACAACATTTTTCCAACGACACCTATAAATTAGGGTTCTACTAAAAATAGAGATCTGGCCTATCCCTAAACAAAATTATAGACCAAAACTATGAAAATTTTTGTAATGTAACTAAATAAAGAGTTTTAACCAAAACCAAAAATAGAGAATTTAAAATGTGCCTGACTAGGGTTCTATACTAAAAACTGCCATAAAATTTGAACCAAGACTTTAGCTAAAAACCAAATTTGAACAATATTGTGTTGAACTTCAAAATAAACCTAGCATATTCACTAGGTCGAGTGTGTTTGTTCTATAGGATCTTTAACATGCTTATCCTATCTCAAATAATGAACTAAACCAATGTTTCATTCCATCAACTAAGAAAGATTCCACCATTCCCATAGCTACATCATCCCATCTCTTAAGTATGTAGGGTAAATTTTTAGGGATAACCAATTATCGGTGCTCTATAGAAATGAATAATTTAAAGGATTCCTATTGGAAAAAGAAAAAATCATAGGTGCTTCCTATATACTATGAGGTACATTGAAGCTATAATTCATACACAATGTTGTCTAATGGCTTGAGTATTAAAGAAATACCCATCACACCATTTCTCATGGAAAACTCGACAACTACTTTACCCAAAATGGAAAATCCTAAGGTTTTTAAATGCGAAAATATGATACTACCTAGGAGAGATATTAAAAACTAGATATAAACCCTAAGTGACCCTCCACTTTCATTAATTTACAATAAATTGAAATCCCAAAAATGGCAAGGTGAGAGCATATCATTGGTTGATTACAATAAACCACTACATCTTGATAGTAATTATAAAAAGGAACTAAAAACTACGATAAATATATATACCTACATATTTTTTGAAAATGTAGACACTAGAATTTGGTAACTTGTCCTTATGCGATGTCATGTTTGACCATGTTCCCTTACTAAGACAGATGCTCACATTTAGAATCCAATCACCCCATCTCTCAAGCTCTTCTACAACTTACTTATCTTCACACTCTACTTGTAATCAATTATGATAATATAATTCAATCCAAGAAGTATTACAACTCTAATATTCATGACACAACTTTTACTTTTGGTTTTCATCTCTTTGGTCTAAAAATGTGGGAAAGGGTCGAGATGTAAGGTATGGTCTTGGCCGACCTATACAGTCCTGCCCCTTAAATTTCATCAACACTTATTTCAATTTCAAATTATTCTTTGGGTCATTTCATCTTCTTATGGTCAACCTTAATAGAATATTTCACCTATGGAAGAACATAAAATCAAGTTAATGTCACTTAATAACTCACCTGGAACTCTTACAAGCTACTATTGAAAATATATTTCCAAAATCACTCAAATGGTTCCTAAATCTACCTAATCCAATTTACATCATCTAGAGAAGTCCCTACTACAATTTTGAATCACTCAACTAGGTAAAAGAGTCTAGCCTCCTCAATTTACAAGCATGAAAAGTCATGAGCCATTTTTAGCAAGAGTAAAGTTACTCCAAGCATTACACAAGATTTTTAATCAATAAAGGGTTAGGTCACATAATTGAGACTCACCGCATCTCACTACTATCATGTTGGGTTCATTATATACTACATAGCTAGCCTCATATCTTTGTTTCAAGAGACACGAGGGCATCCCCTAGGGGGTTGGCTAACTATTAACACTTGTATAAACACATAAGAGAACTACACAATGCTTGATCCCACAATGAGGGAATGTAGTGTGAGACTTGGATTAGTTCGAGAACTATGAGTGTGACCACTAATATTAATTCAACCTCACCACACACACATGTTTTCTCATTTTTGTTTGTTAATGCTTTGATGACGAGTTGTGTAGGTTCTTTAGGATTTCCACTTTTTCAAGTGATTACAGTTCATCCCGAATGTGTGAGTAAGAGAGACATACAATGAAGACCATTTCTAGACAAGTGAGGAAAAATTTACACGTCCGGACTATTAAAGGGTCCAAGACCAGATAGTTCAAGGTTTGGGATATATATTAGGTATAGACTATACATTGGTTGTACACTCCTACCCCTATTATGTTTGCATCTATAGAACTTCCATAAAAGTATCTATTGTTCCTTACCAACATGCTATATTGTTTTTCACATCCATATCATCCTTGTTTTTCCCTGTCACAACCAAGTTTCTCTCTTCTCTTATGTATTTTAGAAATCACTATTTATCGTTTCAAGTATGATTGCATTATTCTTATTATAAATGATTAATGTTGGAAGTTAATTAATTAGAATAATTTACCTATTATAAACCCTTTTGTCCTTTTTAGTTTTGTGTATTCCCATAACACCTTAACATTTAATTATGGTGAAAATGGAAAATTACAAATATTATCTAAATACATGTAGAACAAAATTAAAATTTTGTAGATCCAATTTGTAAACCTATATTTATCATGAGATGAAGCTTCTATTGTTTTAATACCATATTAAAGCACATTATACTCTTTATAAGTGCTATAAATAACCATAAGATAAATACCCACAAGCATATATACATAATTAATCAATGAAATTTTAAAGTATAGACATAACACATATTTATCAAGGGTAGCATGACTACCACAAATTTTTTAAGAATTTATGGCTTGAATTCACTAGAGTAAGAATAATTTTCTTCCACAATATTATTCATTAATACTAGCTCTATAATATTTTATAAAAATAAGTAGAAGCTATTATTAGGATTGGAGAATAGTTGCTAGTAAAGATATGTTGTTTCAATCTATTATTAGTGGAAATCAATTAAGTCAATAGCTTGGTTTACACTCGAGAGATATATTAATTATCTAGCTCAACAAACATGGATAAGTGTGCACTAATGGATGAAATATCCACATATTAAATTACACTCGATATGACAAGTGCATCTTAATCACATACAATTGTGTATGGTTTAGTAGATACATTACCACATATTTACTATATTTTTAATTTTAAATTCATCATTGCACATTAAATAATTTATCATAATTATATTTTAACCTAATTTTGATATTAAAAGATCCCAAATTATTATATAAAGGCATACTTGTTAAAACTAAAAATCATTTGCACTCACATTCCTTTTTTATCACTCTACAAATATGGGTGATTAGTGATGGAAACCTGATAGGCTATTGTACTTCATATGTTGGAAATAATACATGTTATGGAAATGAAAAATGTGTTGGCAGAGTTAGAAAGTAAAGATTTTCTTTAAAAATTTAAAATGTCAAATATGTTAGATTTGGGGGAGGGATTTTTTTAGAACTATATGAAACCATCCATGTTTCTATGAAATACTTATAATTTTATGAATTATCCATATTTCTACAAAACTAGTCACATTTGTATGTTTATGGTCTGATGTGTATGAAAAGGGTCACTTCGCATTTTTTTCATTCAATACTTTAATGTCACTTATATCATGTTTTGATTCATATTTAATATTTGTTGTTTTACAGCTTGATGTACATATTCAAGAGCTTCATCATGGTTGTTTTATTGATTTGATATAGACATTAGGGTTGTTTGAGGATGAGTGGGCCTATTTACATATTATCAGATTAACACGTGAATTATTCTTATTAGAAGTATAATGTGATATGATTTTTCTCGTCATGATAGCTAAGCGGTGATACATTAACACATGTACTTTCTTGTCCCAATTGGGAAGATGATTTTTATGCTTTAGGATATGTGTTGTATTCTCCATATCCCAATCCAAGATAAGATATTTTTCAATGCAAATCTTTCCCCAACTTGAAAATAGGTTGTTCGGAGATACTATATGGGCGAAGCTTAGGGGTGGAACATCAGGAGATGGTTTACTTTTGAGCTAGATAATTTCTAGGTATGCATAATAGATACACAAGTTTCTCATTATTCTATTGGATTCATTCATACTTATTGAAAAATATGGTCTCTCATTTCATTATAGTTCGGGACCAATCATTTTAGGATATAGAGAATGCGAAGTGTACACATAGGGTCAAAGTATGTTAACCCATTTATACATATATTTAGAGTATTTTACAACTAATGAGTATGATGACACGATTATGGTTGAAATGTAATAATATGTTTTAGATTATGATAATCTACTAATGATGATGTTACATGGTTTTCAATTGAATATGGCGAGATATACACCTTATACTTGTATGTGGTTCACTCATCCGATCAAGATATCATGATGTGTGGGTGCATCTCGTGTGCATGCGTGCGTACGTGTGTGTGTGTGTGTGTGCGTGGCCTTGTGTAAGCAAGCGTGTGTGTGTGTGTGTGTGTGTGTGTGTGTGTGTGTGTGTGTGTGTGTGTGTGTGTATGTATGTGTGTGTGTGTGTGTGTGTGTGTGTGTGTGTGTGTGTGTGTGTGTGTGTGTGTGTGTAAAATGCACGAAAAGAGGTCCATAAATAACATACAAGGGGCAATGTTATTTAGTGCCCATATAAATATTGCCAAGGTATCTTGAGGATGCATGAGTGTGATATATTTGAGCTAGTTTTTGGTAACAAGACCTCATGTATACTATTGCGTATAAGTAGGTTACTTGGGTGGAATGGGTAGAATATGCCCCGAATAGCATGCATAATATAAATATCTAAAAAAATTCCTTATATTCCATGAGAGTAGGTGATACCATATATTATTAATATTATTTTGATAGATGAGTAAGAGAAATCCAAACCATTAGTAGATCCATGGGTCGATGGTGTCAATGTCATTGATAAGTGGTGAACATGAAGGACTAGATTTCATCATGTACCCTAGTATTACCTAGGGTGGATGCCTTTGGAGGTACAAGTGGATATGAGGATTTTTATGGTGAGGCACACATTAGATAGCCACACATGAAGGGTGTTTATGCGTATACCCTAAATTTGGTTCCAACACTCGGAAATGGAACTTTTTGTACTTATCTTAGTATATACTCCATTTGTACATATTCAAATAATTTTAATTATATTTTTCTCTTCCCACACCCTCTAAACCACTATTAAACAACTCTTCTCTACTTCATCTCCCCAAAATTCGAGATATGCCATTGAATATCCATAAAGAATCCTCCGTGTCTTATTCTTGATTTATTTCACTTTACAACACGTTCTAGCTCATAGATAATATCATTACCATAATGTACTATGTGACAAACTCATCTTCTAATTCTCTAATTGTCACAATTTTAAATGGATAAGTTGGCTTAGTCAGACTATGTGGTGTTTTAAAGATGGTTAAGTAGGAAAAATAATGAAGGTTTTCTATAGATACAAATACGCCCTAACCTATTAGGGGTACTAACATTCACCTTGGATTCATTTTGTAAAGCATAGGAAAATCTTACACTTTTTTGGAGGTCTTCAACTACACATCTAAAGATATAAAAACACACCTTAGATTACACATATTAAGCTTAATCCTAAATTGCAAGGCCCAAAGTATATTTTTCCAATTGTTAGTGGCAAGTCAAGGGCACATTTTCTAATATATATTCTCTTACATCTCATCACAGTATTGGGAGGAATATAAATGGCTTAATCCCTCTTCATAGTAGTGGTATGTAGGAAACAACCATCACATCAGTGAGGCTATGGTGATGTTATCCATCCTAATTATGCTAATCCTTTTTCAAGTCAAGACACAAAAGTTAGGGTTTTATTAAAGGAGAGAATATGCAATTTTTTCACAAGGATGTAGACCCGTGAAATATACATATAGACATTGCAAAACTACATAGAAACAAATAATAGGTTTAGAATCCTAAATTTGGTGTAAGAATTATTCTATAATAATTTTTATAAACTTTTACATACGAATCTCAAATGGAAAATGAAGTACTTAGTGGAACAATGTGTGTATAGTATTTATTGTATGTATTGATTTATTGATGTTTAGATCCTTTTCTAGTTCATATCACTTATATTTGTTGAATCAAAAATATTTATGGAATTTCTTATGGTTTTTAACTATTTTTTACCTCGGGATAGAATTGGAAGTTTTAGGATAAGATCAACTTCTAATCTTGTCCCAAAGTGGACAATCTTATCCTAGCCCTTCTTCATTATATTTTTGATAGATTTCTCTTTTGTTACCATTGTTTTTAATGTTGAAAGTGTTTGGGTCGGATTTTGCAGTCACTAGGTTCTAATTTCAAGGAAAGGGACTCTTATATATACATTATTTCTCGGAGGATTTAACATAAAAACACAACAAGAGATCAATATAATGGATATCATGAGCATTATTACAAGTTTATTTATTCAAGAACTCAATTTACTCACTTAATTTTTCAAAGCTAAGTTTGAAGCACATCCAATTATTTATATTTAGAATATTTATTTCTTGGGCACATATATATTTGCATTATCATAATCACACATCCAATATGTGGGAGAACTACATTGGGTTTTTGTTCCACATTGGGCACAATAGTGCAACTCAAAATATCTTAACCCTATTCCCCCAATCTAATGAAAATTTGAGTGTTAGTGTAATAAGTCTAGGGTTTTCTATTATATGAACATGCATGCATATTTGGAGTGATCAAAACTAGAGTAGGGAAAATAAGACTAAGACAAAGACACAAGAACTAAAATAGAGGCATAAAGAGCATAAAGATAATTTGGTTCGATATTAAAAGATAAGCTAATCAATTTTGTCCATTCTAGTTGATTTTATCCAAGGGGCGTATGATCTAGTTTCATAGACGAGCCATACACATCGATATCCTTTCACATTTCTCCCACTTCAAGCCCATACCACTATCGTAATATAGAAAAGCTAAGTGCGGTATCCTCTTGTGATTTTAGTATATTTACCACACACCCTAATTAATCAAATATTTTAATCATTCACCGTATAATTATGTTTTTACTATAATTTTTAATTTATTAATAAGAATATAAATCTTTTTGGATTCCAATTATAGACAAAAATCTATGCACTTGGGTACATTTCTAGGTACTAAAAGCATGCTAGCATTTACACAATTCCTAAGCAAGAAACCTAGTAATTGACAAATTGCTTTAGCATTTTTCTTTATCTTCTACAATTTTATTGGCTTTATACATCTTGCATTCTTGTCGGCATTTAACTATTTTATATTTTTATGGCCTCAGACACTAGCACCCAATTAGGACACTAGCGCTAGCACTCATATCCCTCTTTATCCTTTTCTTATCCTTTTGGACCCCTTTTTCTTCTTAATTACTTTTTATCACTTTGGGTTGGCCTTTCAGTTGTCAATTATGAAATTCAAACAAGGGAATCATATAAATACATAGTTATGTTTTCAAAATGAGGGACCAAGCACTAAGCATTACATACTACCACTTAATCTTGCATTCAAAAGGCATAAGAGCATCAAAGGCATTCATCTAGCACATCCATTCAAGGGAAAGGGTTGCATACTTTTGCATACACAACATATGAAGGGGAAGTTTATTCTATTCCATCCCACACATACTATACATATTCTACATTCTAGATCTAGCCCATTATCATTGGTGCAACTTACACAAGGGCATCCTAGGGAATCATTTCTACACACACACAAGAACTACATGGAGTCTAAGATGTAGTGCAACACTCGGTTGTAAGTTCACTCTTCAGTGACTATCGGGGTTAGTCTGACTCCCCATTCTATATTTTCCTCTTTAGGTTTGATGTGGTTTATGGGTATGTGTAGGTGAACTACTTTATTGCAGGGTTACAAATTTACCCCAGTTAGATAGTGACTCTAGAGCGACAAACAGGATCAACAACGAAGCTTGTCCTATAATGAATGATTCGGATCTACAACATCTACCTGGACACTAGCACCTAGATCCGGACATCGGTGCCTAAGAGCTCTTGCCCTCCCATGAGCTCTCTTGTCCTATGTAGTTTCAAAGTTCGTAACCTCCAACAAGCCTCTGCTGCAACACTCTTCTCAATTTGTTTCTTTGTTTGACCAACACAAATCACATCTTGTTCACTTGAAATTAGCTAAGTCCTCATATTTATCCTTTTTTTTAGGGTTTTATATCATTGTTTTCTTATTGTTTGTGTCTTACTATATATTATCCTTTGTATATCCTTACATGCCCATTATCGGATCTTTCATGGCTTCCCCATTGTATATCTAGGTTCAACTTCATAATCTCCTCATTAATCATGTCCTAGTTGATCCCATATCTGGTCTTAACATATGTATTATGTCCTTTCTCCATCAAATAATACTCTCTACTACTCATCTCTCAATCCATCAAATATGTGTATCTGTGGCATTGATAATATGCATAAGCAAGTGTTGGGCACTATCTCTCTTCCCCTTTCTATGGGATCTTGCACTCTTATTGTTTTATGCCACGTTATGCCTCATGATACTCCTTATATTATCCTTCTAGGCCATCCTTGGTTACATATTATGCATATCCTTGCCATAACACATAATTCCCTTGTTATACCTTCTTCTATGGATATTGTTATAGTAGATTCCGCACCTATGTTGCTACTCCTTGTGATATTCCTCTTACACATTCTACTAATGAAATTACCTATATTGCACACCCTCCTCCTTTTGGGATGCACCCTCATGCTGCTAATATACATGATCAATTCTTTATTGGTACCCATGATACTCCTCCCATTGTGTCTCACTCTCAATACGCTTTTATCGACCATATGCTTAGTTCTTCCAATTTTACATCTCTCTTTGCATCTTCTTCATTACACGTTAGAACATCAGTATGTTGTTTTTACATTAATTCCTAATCCTTGCACTTTCCACAATCTTATCCATGATTCATTTACTATGGCTAAAAATGATCTTATTGCATTCATGACAAATTTTATTCCCTCATTCTACATTTTTTACTATGATCATAGGGGCTAGTTCATACTACTTTATTGCTTATAATATTCACAAATTGTACTTATTGCTTTTCATTATTGTTGATGATCATCCCAGCATTACATATGTTACACATATTTTGACTCACATATTGTTCCTTATGTTTTCCTTTACTTTTTCCACTATTTCCAACACGCACAATTCTACACCTATTCTATTTTCTCCTCATGGGTACATTCTTATTGCTTATACACTTCTTATTCATTCAATTCAAATCTTAGAATCTATCGGGTTTTCCCCTCACCATGTTGAAATTATTCTTTGGTATCTTTTGCAATCTTCTACCTATTCTGATTCTACCACCATGGCATGGTCTCTCTCGCATCATCACATAGAGCTTCCTTACTTGCACACTTGGGGAATCTAACTCTCCCCTCCTCATAGCCACATGTTCTAATCAAAAGTTGTCTCTCTATATTATTCACATACACATCTCTATATCACTCTTCCTTTGTAATTCATGTCAATATTACTAGCAATAATTTCTCATATCTATAGGCATACCTTTTAAATATCTCTACGCTCTTATACTACTCCATACACACTTTTGTACTCATGTTTACTTATGGATCCTTTTATTCATGGCACATATACTACTTCATATATACGATACACATCCTTTAGTGCACTTTACATACTTTGGCTATTCTTTCTCACAATGATCATATATACTTATTAGTAGTTGCTTATATACACACTTGGGGGCATCACACATTCTCTCTCCCCTTCTAGCATTATCAAGTGTCTCTAGTGTCTACTGCTACACTATATGCTTCGTGCTTCATATCTAAATTTTCTATGCATTCTCACCACTTGGTACACATTGTATTGTATCATTACCCTATGATGCAATCTTGTGCTATGGTTCACACTTGATTGTTGAGGGCACACTACATCAATAAACCTCACATTACACACTTCACGCTATGTGCTTCATGACATATATTTTCTAACATCTACTCGCACACGACAAACCCATTTCCCTATAACACACTTTTGTGCTATAGTTCACACTTGAATGTTGAGGGTGCACTACATCCTCAACCTCACATTACACACTTCACACTCAGCTTCTTCATCAAATATCTTTTCTAAAGCATCTAATTGCATGGGACAAACACATTTCCCGATGATGCACTCTTGTTATATGGTTCATTCTTGACTATTGAGGGGGAATTTATAAATGAACCTCATTTCATGCACATCCATTTGGGGCAATGCGGCCCTTACATATTCATGTCTTACATACCATGTCATCACACCATCATAACATTTACATATCTTGGTTGTATTTACTCTTGCTTGCTTATACTACTTACATGTTGCACTTTGCTTATTATGCTAGTCGAATACTTAGTATGTCATTATATTTTTATATACACATACGTGTTCACTTGGTTTATGGAAGTGAATGTAGATCTCTTACAACTCCTTACATTATGCATGATTCCCAACACTGACTCCTTTCTAGTCCCACCGAGGCTCCTCGGGCATCTCCTTTACTACTCTCACATTCTACACATTACATGTTCTATTGCTACATTATTCACTACTTCTCATTACAGTTACTTTACTTTTCACTGATATATACATGCTTTGACATATTATTTATCTTTCTAATATGCTAACGGGTGCTTCATGTGTAGCATTTTTCTTGCAGGACTATCTAATATATTTTGCTTCATCTTGTTTTCTATCAGTATGATATTAATTGTGGGCTATGCCATATGTATTGTATGATCATTATATGTTTTTGGTCACTTCAACCTTGATTGTTTTGTGACATTTTGAGTGATGTCCCATGTTTTAAACCTACCTTTCATGGTCCATCTTGTTTGCACACTTTCTTGTTACACTTTGTTTGCATGTGCCTTCGTTTCTACCATACACATCCCCTACCCACCGTAGGCATCCATTTCAAATCAACATCACTCCTCTCCTTTGGGTTGAATTCTCATACAACATTGTCACATGCATCCCAAACAAGGGGGCATACTTTGGGTGAAAAAATCACCCCTACAATAGCGCAGAGCCACACGCTTCATATCAACACAAGACAAAACAACACATACATACATCACGAGAATAGTCTTGAATCAGATTTGACTTCATACACAAAGATTTTAACATGTTAGCATATGGATTTTCACGCATGCAAATGACATGCAATAGCGTGGGAACGAAGTCCCTCCTCAATGAAGGTGAGGTTCCCTTTATTGAAAACCAAAACTGTATTTACATCTATACATTCAAAATTATATGTGGGGGTGTTTTGGAACATCAATGGAAAGAAAAGTGAATGAGGGAGATGGAATGAAATGAAGGAAAAGAACGGAAACGAAGGAATGGAAGAAACATGCACGAGTTAGGTAAAAACAGATCCTAATATGGCATGAAGAAGAATGATGAATAACTAACACAAATAAAACAGAGTTTGCATCAGCTAAATGAGAATGAGTAAAAGGGAACACACGTGAGCAAGTAGATAATCAGAGCTTGATCATTGTGAACTAGAACAACATATTAATAGCGTTGACAATAAGATCAAAGACAATATTTGCATGCAATATTTAAACATCTAACATCTAATGAACATAAGAACATCAAATGTTACAAGAGATAATGAATGGGACACAAAGTTCATATTTCATTAACTCTAAAATGTCTTCACAAAAGAACACAAAGTTTCTTTCCTGAAACAAAACTTACACAAATAAAAAAATTCTTCTCCTCTCTAAAAGTCACCCTTACAAATGAGCCCCTAACATCCTTTTATAACCCAAAAGTTGGTTACAAAGTAGTTAGGATTTTAAATGCACATTAAATAGGGCACTTAAGTGACTTTGAATTTTTCAACCATCTTTATTAAAAGCAACTAAAAATAGAAATCACTTAAGCTTATCCACAGCTTGCCAAAAGTGAGTTGAATAACACCACTTTATACCAAAAAGCAATGGGTACATGTGGACCCCACTTAAATGACTTGGACACACACATAGACATCATATTCAGCAATGCGCCACCTAGATCAAGACACTTAGGATCAATACCTTATCCATTGGGCCAAGAGTCCACCTATCCAATCGTACGGGAATGAACTCATTGATCGTGCTCCATAATCCTCCAAATGACAAGAGAGTCGAGCTTGAAACTTGAGTAATTCATCCACCTCTCTGTTTGAGCATCATCCTGGTGTGAGAAATTTTTCTTTATTCACATTCACAATTACACACAATTCTCCACATGCTCCAAATACCTTTCCACAGTGAATTCTTCATTTGTTGCAAGACAGTAGTCATTACACCACCTTGGCTTATCAGAATCCAACTCCTTCTCTTTTTCCATTGAGAGGCTCTTCCAAGAGTCGAGATTGCAATTCACTACCTGGAGTTATGTCTTTAATCTTTGTCACCATCCCAAAGTGTTTCCATTCTGATCTGCTCATGATCATCCAATTTGAGAATGCTCCAACTTTAAGATAGGTCAATGAAGTATCACGCCCACTACTAACTGAGAGCTGATAGGGACACGCTTGAATGATGTGGCCTTGTTTGATGATCCACGCAATTGTAGTTGTCATTTATGTAGATTTTTTGATGTATATATCCATACAACGATTAAGTGAAGACAATTGATGTAGACAAGTTTCTCCCATTATCAATCTCTGCGATATCAATGGCTTTTGACTTCGAAAAGACCTTTGCCAATAGCTACAACCTATACCGCATAATGAGGAAATCAGAGGTTGCTTCTACTTCGGGGCCATTAGATTTGAATCGCCACATTGTGCAGGTGTTGTGGTGCATTCATGCAAGTGATGACCAATTCAAAACAAGCGTCGGAAAATTGTGACTCACCTTCGGTTGATATGTGATCGCAAATCGACCTACGTCGACGTGTCCCAAGTTGGTATCAATGATGTTCTCATACTCTGAATGGAGCGTCGAGGTGATTAGAATGCCCTGGAATCCATACCGCAACATCGTTTTGTTTGAAGATGACATGATTGTGATAGAAGCGTGATTTCAAGCTATTACTTCCTTCTTACAAAACTGCACAAATCGCCTCTGAAATTGCCTAGGAAAAATAGCAAATCTTGTTCTGAGAAACTCTCACTAGATGAGGGAGTCTATTAAGGTACCACAAGTTTGTGTGTCAATTTTTTTCAATAAAATTCTTCAATCAAATATTAAAGGTCAAAGTTGACTCTTCTAAAACTGTTAGGAAAATGCAAGTGAAAAACTGCAAAACCCTATTTGGTTTTAGCCTGGGAAAAATATCAAACGTCACCCTGGGTATCTACAACTTGGAAAGGGAGCATATGAAGGTGGGGAGAATCCAAAGAAACAATTATTTTCTCTTGAAGATCATCCAAGTTCAAAATATCAACTCTCAAAGTGAGTCACCTTGACAGGCTGAAAACTACGTGTGGCGAAATCAAACAAATTGTGTTTTATTTGACTCCGTGAAAAATATCAAATGAAGTGTTGTACATTTGAATTTTGGCAAATGATTACATGAATGTGGGAAGAATTCAATGAAATAAACCGTTTCTCTTGACAATCATCTGGGCTCGAGATATGGATTCTCAAAGTACGTCTTCCACCAAGCTAAAATCGTGTGTGTAAAGCAAAAGTGAGTAAACTACATTTTCTTGGGTTCGTGAAAAATATTAAATGAGGTGTTGTACATTTGAATTTTTGCAAAACGAGTATGTGAAGATGAGAATAATTCAACGAAACAAACCGTTCTTCTCAAAATCACTTAGCTTCGAGATATTGAGCTCCAAATCGATTACTTCATCAAACACAACCATGCGACACATTCTTTCCACATCTTATCGTCTTCTTCATTAAATTCATTTTCCTTTATGTCAATATACATCGGTAATGCATTTGAATGCATAATATTTTTGAATAGCCTGAATACTTCTCACCAATGCATTGAAAATGATTTATTTTTTTAATTAAATTCTCCCAATTTTTAATGACATCACGCAAGATCGATTTGATTTTTTTTTTTAAATTCACTATTTCTCTACGTGCTTGATTTGAGATGCCGATTTTAATAAATGTGTATGGTAATCCTTTGCTATTGGCAACACATGAAGTTTTCATTTGCGTGGAAATTGCCTTATTTTAATAAGTGCGTGGAGATTTGTTTGGAGAATCCTCTTTTGTTGAGTGCGTGTGCTTCCCTTCTTGTTTCCACGTGGTTCCTCCAAGGCATGAATGGCCTTCCTTTGGTGTGGGATGAGCGGATTATTTTCTAAGACAAAACAAATGCCTTTTTGGAGAAACTTATTGTTTTCTTCCTTTTTTGTTGCTCTCCCACGTGGCTGGCTTTTGTGCGGACTATTATTTTTTTAGACTGTTGTCTTTTATCCCTCCTTACCAAGCATATTCCTCCTTCAAATGAATGCGTGGAAGTGTGCTCAACAAAACAAAATAAATCTCTTTTTTTGGATTGTTCTTTCCTTTCTTCCACGTGGTTTGCTTGCTGTTACAAATATTTTTTTTTACTATTTCAAAGCCCGCATTTAAATTCCCTCTACCCAATGTGTGGGCTCTTATGCAAGACAAAACACATGGAATTTTGTTGTTATCTTTCCTCATGGTGTGGATTTTTTTATATCTTCTTTGGCAACGTATGGATCCCTTTAACTTTTGGATTAATTCCTCATGTTGCGTGGTGTTCTAGCTTTGGCCTTCGTGGAAAGTTTGGATTGCTTATTCTCCTTGTCTTTTTACCCATGCGTAGATTCTCTTACTTTGGCATGCGTGGAGGAGTTTGTTCCTCAACCTGCGTGGAAGATTGTTTTCTAAACTGCGTTGGAAGATTGTTTTCCAAACTTGTGTTGGAAGATTATTTTCCAAACTCGCATGGATTCTCTTACTTTGTTTACCTAGGCGTTGAAACTTGCTTTTCCTCCAAGGCATGAAAATGTGTTGTATTGTCCCTACGTGAACAATGCTTAGAACTGTTCTTTCTTCTTCCTCCAGTGGGATTATCACTTGGTGAGCATGAACTTATTTTCTTTTGCGATGTGTATTCCTCCTTTAGAATGGCATTCACAAAGAAACCGGTATTTTTTTGAGGGATGTGATAAAAATATTTCTGGGAAACGCTTCTACAGAGGAAATAAGAAGTTAGAAATATTGAAAGCTTCAAAGCTTCTTCACATGAATTTTTCCAACGAGTTTGACAGAGAAATGGTTATGAGGATTAAAGAAGCTTTTGTAACCGTTTCTTATTTCCGTTGGAATAACCAATTTTCCCTTTCTTCCATAGTAGGCATTAATTGTATAGGGAAAGATGGGAAAAAACTTGTTCGTTTGCCAGTTGCAATGGCAAAGCAGATGACAATTCCCATTTATTTCCCCATGTGGGAGATTGGGATATTTTTTGCCAGTTTTCCATCCGGTTGGGTTGGCAATCAGCAGAAGAAATCCCACAAGTGGGAAAATAAGAAGTATTTTCCAGGAAAGGGGAAATCCGGGTACGGGAAGCCAATTTGGCATCCTGACAATTGGAAGCGGAAGCTTACTTTCCCCAGCAATAAATAAAAATTTGTCGATTGACTTTTAATAATTATTATATTAATATTTATTTAATTAAAAACCCAAAAATCAATAAAATTTATTTTATCAAATAAAGGGTAATAAATTAATTAAATATTAATTAATTAATTATTAACGTAGTTTGTGACCTGGCGGGAGGAGTTCTCGCCCGAAATGGACGAAACGAAGACCGAACGATCAGAAGAACAATACAATCACAATGGGGATGAGAAATCAAGTGAAAGAATGATTTTTGAATTTTTTTAAAATTTTACGTTATTAATTTTGTGAAGTCAAAATTAGTTGATAACAAGACACTAAAGATCTAGACTCCAAACACTAGTGCCTGTTACTCCCATCCTCCCCAGGCGTTAATGTCCCGGGGCATAAACAGATTAGTTTTCTCAATTCAAAGACAAACTCTTGAGTTTACAACACAATCCTCTAGTAGAAGGAACTTGCCTCCAAATACGTAATACATTTTATCTCCTATAATCTTACTGATACGGAATAACATGGGACGTACCATCTATAGTGGTGCTCATTCAGAAGTGATTTAATTAATTCAATTAAATATAATATTGCAGTCACTAGTATAAATATTAAAATACAAAAATGAAATAAGAAAACTAAGATGTAAGGTATGAAACCCTAAGCGAAAGAAGGAGAGAGGACTAAGTTGGTTTGCGTGCAAACTCGGACTAATCTAAGAAAAGAGAAGTGATGAATAGACTATAAAAGTATCATAATTAATCTCTATAAATCATGTAACTCATGAACAATGCCGCATAAGGGGGCTAGGGCGCTAGTGACTAGATCTAACAGGCACCCCGTGACGTGTAAAAGCTCGGAACTAATTTATGTTGTGTCGTTATGGTTTCACATTTGTTCCATGTTGATCTCTGATGGTCACTCCTAGGTCGTTGAAGGTGTTGAGTTATGGAGCTTAATTTCTTCACATTAGCATGTTTTACTAACTTGCTGGAATACACACGGCGGCATCGGTCGGTCGATCGACGTTGGTCACCTAGGGACCGATATCGGTCAAGGCAAGGAGGAACTGACATTGGTTAGGGTAACCGACATCGGTTACTTTTCATGTGTGTGATTGTTTTATTTAACTCACGGGAATTAGATCTAACCTTTGATATAAAGTTGATCTAATGGTTGTAATAACATAGCTAAGTTTCCCTAAGTTTTATATGGTTATATAAGCTAGAAAACTAGGGTTAGATAATAAGAAGGGAGAATTATAAGAAGGAATTCTTGGAGAGAAAAAAAAAAAAGCTTGTGAGGAAGAAAGTATTGTACATCCAGGAGGTGTGGAAGATTGCAGATCTTCATTGTATATTCTCTATAAAGCTTTGAATAATAAGATTGGTTGTTTCTTGGTGGACGTAGCCCACACTGGGTGAACCACATTATATCTTGTGTATTGTTCTTCTAGTTTATTTCCGTATTTATTGTTTGTATGCTTAGATCTGAATAATATATCTATACAACTAGTGTGATTAACCCCAACAACTAGTATCAAAGATTTTTTTTTAAGGGTTTTGTGTGTTGACATATTTACTCATAGAGGGATTTCTGATTGAGTGGGAGCTACAACAATGGTAGAAGATAGAAAATACAGAGTTGAAAAATTTGATGGCCGTAATTATCAATTATGGAAGATGCAGGTGGAAGATTATTTGTATCAAAAAGATCTATACTTACCGTTGGATGAGAAGGAAAGACCTACAAAGATGACTGATGAAGAATGGAAAATTCTTGACAGAAAGGCTCTGGGATCTATAAGATTGAGTCTGCAACATCTGTGGCTTCAAATATTACCAAGTAAATCAACCACGATAGAGTTGATGAAATCTTTAGCTAATTTATATGAAAAACCTAGTGCTTCAAATAAAGTTTATTTGATGAAGAAATTATTTAATTCTAAGATGCAAGAAGGTGAATCTACATCAAGTCATTTGAATGATTTCTGGTCTATAGTAAATCAATTAAAATTCGGTTAATATTCCATTTGATGATGAAGTGAAAGAACTTTTATTTCTATGCTCTTTTCCAAATAGTTGGGATAACTTGGTAATGGTTGTTAGTAATACAACATCTGCTACTAATATTTTAAAGTTTGATGATGTGGTTAGTATAATCCTGAATGAAGAAATACATAGAAAAGTACAAGAGAATCATCATCTGGTAATGCTTTGAATGTAGAAAGCGGGGAAGGAAGAAGGAGAGATCCAAGAGCAAGAATAATGGGAAATCAAAGTCTAAGAATGGTAGATCTAAATCCAAAGGTAAAGGAATAACTTGTTGGAATTGTGGAAAGAAAGGACATGCAAAGAAGGATTGTTGGTTCAAGGAAAACAAAGAGAATGTACCAGAGAAAGGTAAAGAGGAAAATGTTGCATCTTCGAGGTAATGCAAGATGCCCTTATTCTCTCCTTGGATAATAAAATTGAATCATGGGTTTTAGATTCAGAGCTTCTTTCCATGCTTACCCCTAATAAGGGTTATTTCAGAAATTATGTCTAGGGTAATTTTGGGCATGTTTATTTAGGAGATGATGAACCATGCAATATTATTGGTAAAGGAGAAGTTCATCTAAAATTGTAGAATGGAAATACATGGATATTGAAATATGTGAGGCATGTGCCAAGCCTCAGGAGAAATCTAATTTCTGCAGGACAACTAGGTGAATCTGGTTGCATGGTTACATTCATAACCGACTCTTGGAAAGTTACTAAGGGATCTCTTATTGTAGCAAGAGGAAAGAAGGTAGGAACATTGTATTTTCTACCTGTATTACTTGATTCCTTTTCTATGTATATCTACTTCAGATTCAGATGCAAGCATGTGGCATAATCGGCTAGGCCATATGAGTCAAAAAGGAATGTAGATCTTAAAGGCTAAGGGTAAGTTATCATATTTGAAAGATGTAGATCTTGATTTTTGTGAGCATTGTATATTTGGAAAGCAAAAGAGAGTGAGATTTCTCAAAGTTGGGTCAACAAAGAAGGAGAAAAAATTGGAGCTTGTGCACTCAGATGTGTGGGGACCAACCTAGGTAGCTTCTCATGGAGGATCCCAATATTATGTGACTTTCATTGATGATGCCACAAGAAAGGTATGGGTTTATTGTATTAAACGTAAATATGATGTTTTTGAGACTTTTAAAAGATGGAAATCCTTGTGGAAAATGAATCAAATTCAAAGTTAAAATGCCTTAGATCTGATAATGGTGGTGAGTACTACAACAAGGATTTCAATGATTATTGTTCAGTAAATGGAATACATAGAGAAAGAATGGTTCCTAGAACACCACAGAGAATGGTGTTGTTGAAAAGAATGAACATGAAAATCATGGAACATGCAAGAAGCATGAGGATACATGTTGGATTACCCTTGCAGTTTTGGGTAGAAGCAGTAGACACGATGGTTTATTTAATTAATCGTGGGCCTTCAAGTGCACTGGATGGTGGAATACCAGAAGAAGCTTGGACTGAAAAGAGGTAGATCTTTCTTTTCTTAGAGTATTTGGTTCAAAAGCTTTTGTGCATGTTGATAAAGAAAATAGAAAGAAGTTGGATGTTAAATCCAAGAGATGTACTTTTATTGGTTATGGCTCTGGTGATTTCGGATTCCATTTTTGGGATTTAGAAGATTCTAAGATTGTTAGGAGTCATGACATTGAATGGAATGAAAAGAGAATGTACAAGGATCAAGTTTTGGTACCCAAAGATGAACCGGTTGAAAAGTTTGTGGATGAAAATGCATTCTCGAGATTTAAAATTGACACCTACATGTTTACACAATGGTGTCGGTTTACCCCTTGACCGTATCGGTTAACACCAAACCATGCATCGATCACAGATCAAATGTGTGTTGATTACAAAGATCCAAGTGACGTCGTTTATCCAAACCAACATTGACAAGAGGTGATCGGCATCGGTCACTATCTAAGATTGATACAAATTTGCAGAATGAGAAAAATGAGCCTCTGACACCCCAAATCTTAGTGAGAAGGTCACAAAGGGTAAGTAGACCTCTAGAAATATTTTCACCTTCCTTATCTTATTTATTATTGATTGATAGTGGTGAACCAAAGATTTTTGAAGAAGCAATGCAGATGAGACCCATGCAAGTGGGAGCATGGCATGGATGAGGAGATGGACTCCTTGAAACAAAACCAAACATGGGATTTGGTTAAGTTTCAACAGTAAAAGGACATTGTAGAAACAAATGGGTTTACAGGATCAAGGAAGAAGAGGGTGGATAGAAAAGATACAAGGCAAGGCTTGTGGTAAAAGGATTTGCACAAAATCAAGTATTGATTTTGGTGAGATATTTTCTCTTGTAGTTAAAATGACTTCCATTCATATTGTTCTAAGTTTAGTTGTAGTAGAAGATTTACATTTAGAACAACTTGATGTTAAGACATGATTTCCTTCACGGTGATTTGGAGGAAGAGATATATATGTAGCAAATTTGGGTATGAAGTCAAGGGTAAGGAGAAACTTGTGTGCAGGTTGAAAAAGAGCTTGTATGGGCTCAAGCAAGCTCCAAGGCAATGGTATATGAGGTTTGATAGTTTTATGCATGAGCATGGTTATATGAGATGTGAATCTGACCATTGTGTTTATTTCAAGAAGCTTGAAAATGGGAGCTATATTATTTTGTTATTGTATGTGGATGATATGTTTATTGCAGGATCTAGTATGCAAGGACATTGGTGAGCTTAAAGAAAAGTTAGCTCACACATTTGCAATGAAGGATTTAGGAGCTGCAAAAAAAATCTTGGCATGCAAATTCACAGAGACAGAAGAACAGAAAATTGTATTTGTCTCGGAACATTATATCAATAAGGTGTTGGAAAGGTTTAATATGCAGAATTCAAAACATGTAAGTACACCTATGGTTGGACACTTCAAATTGAGTAAAGATCAGTGTCCTACATCACATGAGGAGGTCAAGTACATGGCACATGAGTTCCATATGCTTCAATAGTTGGAAGTCTTATGTATGTTATGGTTTGTACCAGACCAAACATTGCACATGTAGTGGGAGTTGTGAGAAAATTTATGGCCAATCCAGGTAAAGAGCATTGGAAATCAGTCCAATGGATTCTCAGGTATTTGAGAGGGACATCCGACATGCAGTTATGCTATGGAGGGTCAGATATTTCTTTATGTGACTATGTTGATTCAGATATGGCTGGTGATTTGGATGGTAGGAGAAGCACCACTAGATATGTATTCACAGTAGGTGGGATGACAATTAGCTAGATTTCTAGATTGCAGAAGGTTGTGGCCTTGTCTACTATAGAGGCCGAGTATGTTGCAGCTACAGAGGCTAGAAAAGAGATGATATGGATGAGCAGTTCATGGAAGAGTTGGGAAAGGAGCAAGAGGATTACAGATTATACAATGATAGTCAAAGTGTGATTCATCTAGGAAAAGAACTCAGTGTTTCATTCAAGAATGAAACACATTCAATTGAGATATCACTTCATACGATAGGTGTTGGAGGATGGGAAGTTGAAACTGAGAAAATTCATACAAATAAGAACCTGCATGGATATGCTAATGAAGTCGTTGGCAAAGGAGAAGTTGGAGCTACACTCCACTTTTTGTTGGTCTTTGAGTTTGAGACTTGAAGAGGAAGAAACAGGCCAAGGAAAGGATCCAAGAATGGAGTTATACAATATAGTGCAGGCAACAATTTATCTCTAAGTGGGAGATTGTTGAGTTATGGAGCTTAATTGCTTCACATTAGCATGCTTTATTAACTTGTTGGAATACACAATAATCGGCGTCGAGTCATCGGTCGACCGGTCATCCACTACATAGGACCGATATTCGGTCAAGCAAGGAGGAATCGACATCGGTTAGGGTAACCGACATCGGTTTCCTGTGCGTGATTGTTTTATTTAACTCACGGGAATTAGATCTAACCTTTGATATAAAGTTGATCTAATGGTTGTAATAACATAGCTAAGTTTCCCTAAGTTTGTATATGGTTATATAAGCTAGAAAACTAGGGTTAGAGATAATAAGAAGGAGAATTGTAAGAAGGAATTCTTGGAGAGAAAAAGAGAAGCTTGTGAGGAAGAAAGTATTGTAGGTCCATTGAAGGTGTGGAAGATTCTCTAAAAGATCTTATTTCTTGGTAGATCTTCATCTTCATTGTATTTCTCTATTTATTGTTTGTAAGATTTGAATAATATATTTATAAAATGGTTGATTTCTTGGTGGAATGTACTTGTATTCACCCGCCCCAAAAACCACATCAAACACGGGTGAACCACGTTATATCTTGTGTGCACTATTATCAAACTCCATGGATGGGATAGGGTGCAGGAGATGTTGTCTGATCAGGTGCTGGTGTCTAAAGCCATAAAAGATAAATTATTAAAAAAATTATTGGATTATAGGGTGTGTAAAACCAAATAGAAAACAAGAAACAAAGACAAAGATGCCAAAGATAGTTGTCAATCACTAGTTTTATCACTTAGGAATTATGTAAATACTAGCGTGCTTTTAGGACCTAGAAATGTACCCATATGTGTTATTTTGTGTTTCCAGAAGTAGTCATGGAAGGAGAGTAAAACTATACCTCTCTCCCCAACACTCTTCTCCCATGGCGTGAGATCGCCCAAAAACACACATTTGGCGTGAGATCGCCCAAAACTTGCTCTTAGCGTGAGATCACCCAAACAAATTGCCTTTGGCGTGAGATCGCCCAAAAATCACCCTTTGCAACATTTTGGGACATCTTTCTATCCTTTACACTCTTATACATCATGTGCATGCTTTCCTTTTTACATACTTTCACACTTTTACATACTTATACATGTTTTACTTAGATTTTTCATATATAGTACTTTGACTATCTTTTGCTCTTATTTTACAAGATTATCCTTAATACACAACAAGAAACAACCTACATCAGCAAATACAAGCACAACAATAGGTACAAGTTACGCATATGCTTCATCCATAGGGTCCACTTCTTTTTCCTAATCTCAACACTTACACTACGATCTATTCACGCTCCATTAGTCCACTCTGCATGTTATTCATCGCACTTTCTATAGGATCATAAGGTACACATCTTCATAATACTTTATGCTATAAACAACAACATAAAGTGGGGGAAAAATATAGACACAAAATCTATGCACTTGGGTACATTTCTAGGTCCTAAAAACATGTTAGCATTTACATGATTCCTAAGTAAGAAAACTAGTAATTGACAACTCCCTTTATCATTTTTTGTAGCCTAGATTTTACCCACAAAAGCCCAAGGCATGTTGGCACATCACTCAACCTAAACTAAGCACTCACCGAAGCACGCAAGGGTACCGGGTCCCTCTTTTATGTCACTTGTTCAAGGAGTTAGCATGATTAAATAGATATTCCAGATCCATAACAAATAATCAATTAACCAAAAGTGCATGAACCAGATCTAGATCTTAACCATATTCAAGAACACTTAAACAAGAACTATAATAAGATTTACCATACAAGATCCATGTTCAATTATGTCAAACACCAATATCCAACCACAAAGATCCATTATATTAATTGTTGTAAAACACAAAAGCTTCTTACATACATAATAATGTCACCATGAGTCATGCGTACACATAATCCAACAACATAACTCTATTAAAAAGTGATGATCCCAAACCGTGCAAATCAATACATATTTATAGGGGTGGGGATTTTTCCTTCAACGCCCATGCACCTCTCAAAAATAGGCTACATGTTAATAATATCCATACACCGCTACAAGTTAACTACAAAAAGCATGCAAGATTTATAACAATATATCTACTTCAATTAACTCTTAGTTGAAATCCTATTATTAGCTCAATGTGGGACTCAAAATTCTAGGACAACATATTCCTTGTGCAAGGGTACACACTTTCCTTATCAAAATATGACTAACAAAACAGTTGGTCTTTTGGCATTGTGCTCTAAGTAGCAAGCACGTAAAACTTTATTAGGATCTACGTCATATGACATTGTAGGCCTCTGCTAGGTGGACGTGTGTCTACCACCTATGTGCGTACCCTTGGGAAACCCAAACACAAAACTTGTCTCTGCGCCCCCACTCAAATATTTTTCCTCTTCGTTTTTTAGGTGCTCTATGTTGCGCTCTACCTCCATCTCTACTAAGTTCTGATAATATTGGTGACTTCACACTCTTCCAAGGTCTTTACCTCCGGACCAGGGAATGTGTGTTGTATCATGTACATTCATTTTCACTTCTTCTCCATCTCCTCCCTCATGAGCATCCTCTGAATGTATACTCCACTCCTCATCCGATTCATGCACATTGTAGAAACAAGAGGGCTCTTCATATCTCTCGTTCTTCTTCCTCCCCTTATGTTTCCTCATTCCAAGCTCTTTGTCTTCTCGGAGTCGAACTCGCATCACCCTTTGCTTCTTCCTTACTAGAGACTAATTCTTTATTGTGGACATTTTCCTACGAGTATAAGTACTTGTGCCCTTATTTCTTGTGTCCTTCAGTCCGACCCACATACACATGCACTTGGTGCCCTACTCATTGTAGGAGTTTCCTCTCTATCTCTCTTCTTCACCTCTACCTTCTTTCTTCTTGCAAGGTCTTGAGGGATAGAGATGTCATCTTCAACATATGCGCCTTCTCAAACTTTGGTGGTAATTGAATATAAACCCTATTTGCAGTTGTCCCTACCATTGCCAAAGTAATGGGCTTGAGAAAATTTATGTCGTGAGAGACATACTTTTCTCACATACGTACACGCGCTTCTTCGGGTATACAAGTGTCTTGTGTGGCGCACGATGCTCTGGTCAACTTCACTCAAATCAAACCTCAACTTCTTTGCTTCTTTAAACATGTTCACCTCACTTTGGAAGTATTGCCTTTGTGAAAGCAAATGTCAACTTGCACCATGGACTTTTGGTGCCATCAGTCAAAGTAAATATGTTAATGCAAAATTGTTGGTATACTCCAAATTCAACCTCATCCTTCACCAAGGCTAGTAGTTGTTTCATAATTCTCTGATATACACCAAAGGCATCACGCATCCACTTGTACCATTTATCCAAGCGCGCTTTGTATGCAAGTGTCATAGTATCACAAGTATATGTTGCAAATCTCTTAGCTGGGAGGCTTATTCCTCAGGATACTCCCAAATGTTATTGTTTGGCCTATCGGGCACTCCAATCTCAGAGGAAAACAATGGTAAGAAAAATATTACCATATATTATCTTGTCTCCATTACGTGTGACATTAATGATGTCATCTGCAATGAAGGTTGAGATGTTATAGATGGTCCCTTCTTGTAATCTTCTTGCATACATTCAACCACCTTTTGTTAACTTGGGTCCATCATTCTTGTCTGTTCAATTTTATAAATAGGCACGCGACCATCTTCATGACTGGGTCATTGATCTTTGTAATATCAAAGGCACACCCACCTTTCTTGTACTCATACTCCTTATTGTTTCTTTGATAGCCTCATTATCACCTAAATCATCATCAATTGACTCTCCAGTGTAGATGAGTTCAGGTGTCTTAGAAGATTATTTGTGGAGTTATGCGCATCCTCCTTCCTGTGAAGTAAAAATAGTCTTCATGTACATGTGACATAAGCCACTAGTACAATATCTCATGCTTGCTGAAAAATGGTAAGCGCATAGAGTTGTAAAGTCCAACCTTTTTCAATGTTTTTTTATTCTTTGAGTCATCATACCTTTGGTTTGTCATGTCTTCATTCTCTCACTGTGGGGAAAACCAGCTCCATGACATTTCCTTCTCAGTCATATCGATTCGATGGTTATAATCACTTATAACCATTTTTTGCACATGGGACACCCACTCCATTCCCATCAATACCCCATCTGGGTATTACATCTCCAAATACCATTCCTCATTGAAACTTGTCGTCACAACTAGTTTTCCCTTGCCCTTCTTCTTGGGTGAAATGGTTGTTCCTCTTCTTGGTGTCATTCTCCTTTGGTCGAGTACTTGATTACTTCTACCTTGTGCTTTATTCTTACAATGCCTCAAACTTAGAACCCTACTCCTATGCAACTCTACAATTCATGCCCTAGTTCTTCAAACCCTAACCAGAGAACTTGTGTTTCCTCACGCCACACCATCCAAACCCACGAATCCTTTCACAAAATTTTTTTATGCATGGTTGTGTTTGTCTTCTCAATCTAGTTCACAAATTTTGTTCTTCATAATCGATTATTTGCACCAATTCACAAGGATGCCCTAGTTCACAAGATCTCTTTCACAAGTTATCGCAAGGTAAAAATAACTTACCTCGACTCCCTATTTATAGTTTTTCACTTTTTACCACATTAATTACCATGCCACCTACCACCATATTGTTGCAATAAATTTTATCTTTTCCAAATGAGTTTCCTACACCCAATTACACATAACCTCCATGAACCTTATCGCATGCAAAACTACACCAACCACATACCTCCTTACGTGCACTCCCAATGTGCCAAAGTACATCAACCACTTGCGTCCTATATCAAGTAGTTATCCTGTTGTTGTCTCCCTCACGTTGCTCTTGTGCATTCATCATTATACGTGGATTTTTCTTTTGCATCATCCTATTATCACCATCTTCCTTGACACCTTGTCATTTTCTGACAACCATTATCACCTCACTACGTGTGTCCCTTCGGATACTTAGGACTTCAAATCACGTGCTCTTGTTTCTCTTGGGTAATTTTCAAACTTTACAAACTTTCCTCTACTTGTACTCTCTCTACCCCACACTAAGGGTATGCATGGTCCTCTACACATGAAAACACTTAGATAGTAATCAGCTTTCAGTGCAACAAGCGTGCTTATTACACAAAACACTAAACTAAATTGACAAATCATAACAACGATGAAAAGAAACACATATAAAGGAATGCATTAAGGAAATCTAATCTAATGGAAATATTGTCCTTATTACAAACACCAAGAAGACTTATTTATAGTAGGGCTTCATCCTACTCTGTTGAAGTAACCAGGAAACCATGTTCCATCTAGTGCCTCTAACTGGAAAGCACCTGAATCAAGTATATAAGTTATAACATATGGTCCCAACCAATGCACTTTAAGCTTTCCAGGGTGGCACAAAATTTTGAGTCATAAAGAAGAACCATCTGTCCAACTTCAAGCTTCTTATCCTTAATATGTTTATCATGTCATGCCTTCTTCTAGCCTTTTCTTTCTTCTAACTCCATTGTGCTATAGTGTGCCTTTCATCCAACTACATCATTTTATCAATGCATTCTTCAAGTGCTTTCTCATCATCCAAACCTCCTGCACATGCAATATACAGAGAAGGTAACATGAATTCCACTGGTAGAACAACCTCTGCGCCAAACACCAATTGAAAGGGTGTGGCCTTATTCAACCTCTTGTAGGTTGTCTTATATGACCAAAGTACAATAGAGACTTTATCATCCCAGTATTTCCTTCCAACATCACAAATTTTAGTCAAGGTATGGCTCAATATCTTGTTGAAGGCCTCAATAGTTCCATTTTCCTGAGGGTGATAGGGTGTTGTTTTATGGTGTGCTACCATAAATTCATCCAATAGTATCTGATGGTCTCATTAAGAAAATGAGTACCCTATCACTTGTCAAACTCAATGGGCATCCATACATACTGATAATATTTTCCCACATAAATATTTCTATTGTAGTTGTCATGTAATCCTTTATAGGTGTTGATTATGTCCACCTTGTAAGATAATCTGTACAAGTTATAATATAGCGTGATCCAGTCCTACGCGCGGTGGGGAAATAGGACCCACAAAGTCAATTTCCCACTTTTCAAAAGGTTTGCACTAGCAATAGGCCTTAAAGGCATTTCATCTCTATGCCCAGGCTTTCTAAGGTGCTAACAATGGTCACATGCCTTACAATATTCTTTGCAATCCTTATACAATGTTTCCCACCACAAACCAACCAATAAAATCTTGCACGCAGTAGCATCTCCTACATAATGTCCACCAATAATACCACCATGAGCCTCCTCCATAATGGTTTCATGTTCATGCTCAAGTACACACAACGATGCAAAAATTCATCCCACCTAGTTTGTATAAGTCTCCACTATCAACATATAAAGGCACGGTGACATGAATGGCAAGTTGCTTCTTTTCTAAGCTCTTCAACCCTTCGGGTACACACCTATTTTCATAAAGATAGCAATATCCTCTAAGTTAGAGGGTCGCACGTTCAATCTAAATAGTTGTGCATCTGGAATTTTTCTTCAATGCTCTACGTCCTCACTTGATTAATCCTTGATAAATGATCTAGTCCAAATTACTCTTTCTTGGCTTAACCACCACCAGTGAAATCAAATTCCTAAAATAATAGAATCCAATGGCATATGCACCCCTGTAAAATGGGCTTGTTCACCAAGTACTTCAATGCCATGTGATCTATATAGAAAATAAAAGGTGTTTCCAGCAAGTATTGTCAAAACTTATGCAGTGTAGATCATGGACAAGGCCTCGCACTCTATAGTAGTGTAATTTTGTTCTTGCTAGAGTTAACTTCCTGCTTGCAAAGAAAATAGGATGATCAACAATCCCTTCTCCAGGCTGGGATAATACCATGCCAATGGCCATGCCAGAGGCATCCACATGCACATGAAAAGGTTTGGTCCATGAAGGAAAGCACAGAATAGGCGTTGTAGTAAGCCTTTCCTTCAGTGTCTCAAATGCGCGTTGTTGTGCTTCACCCCAATGGAACTTGCCTTTACCCTTTAATAATTCCTCCAAGGGTGTGAAAATCTTGGCATAACCTTTTAAACTTCTTGTAATATCTTATGTGCCCAAGAATCCACACACTCACTTTGGTTAGTAGGTTCCTCTAAGCCCAAAATGACAACAACCTTAGCAGGATCCACTAACAAGCCTTCCTTACAGATGATGTGTCCTAACAAAGTCCCAAAGGTGTAGAAAATGCACTTCTTAATGTTTAAGGAGATGCTCAACTACCGACATCTCTCAAACATAAGCCTCAAATTATCACAGTGATCTTTCACAGCCCATAGATTATCCAATCATCCAGATAAACCTATAAGAACTTATGAATAAAGTCTGGAATGCTTGCACAACTATGCACAAAAATATTGTAGGGTGCATTCTTTAATCCAAAGGGCATAACCATGTATGAAAAACTTCCCCATTCAGTGGTGAAATTTGTCTTCTCTTGATCCTCTTTAGCTATCCTTACTTGATGATATCCAAAAATCCATCAATGAAGGAGTAGATTTCGCGCCCTGCAATGCCTTCCAAGATTTCTTCAATAAATGGTGTGGGAAAGGATCAATTACACATGCAACATTTAACTCCCTATAATCCACACAAATTAGATTCTTCCATATTTCTTAATATTGATCACCATAGGGCTAACCCATTTCTACTTCCTCATGGGCTCAATGATTCCAAAATTCAACATCTTATCAATTTCTTCTTTCACCTTGACATGTAGGTTAGGATTCATCATGTAAGGCCTCTTCCTAACCGGGTGCACACCTTCCTTTAGCTTGATTCTCATCTCACCCAAAGATTCATGTACCCCTTTCAATTCATGATAGCCTCTAGGAAACAAGTCTTAGAAGTCACACAACAACTCAATTATCTTAGAAACCTCAGAGTCAGACCAATAATCTCCAATGATGGCCTCCTTAGGTTCAACATCCATTCCAATGTTGACCTTTTTAGTTTTCATAGGCTCATGGTAGGTGCGCACCTTCTCATCTACACTGTCTAAGACCTCGCATGTACCCTCTATGTATGCTCAACATCCAGATTCTCCACTTCTTCATCATCAATGATATAGACCATCTTACCCTTTTCTTTTTCTAGGCATGTGCGCCCAAGTTGTTCTGCATCATTATTTCTTCCTCTTCAAAGCATGCCTCCAGTCTGACTCACCTAGTAACTCCTGAATAAGTTCCTCAGCCTTTGCACTATCTCCCATAGTTAAGCGCTTCATAACCTATAACGCCTCATTCACCGGAGGTTTAGTGGAAAAATAGTCAAAGGTCTTGAATCATACCTACGTAGTCAATTCTTGCCAATTTCTAGTCTCTCTATTCAACTCTACATAGACATACCATGTGTGTGTGCACAACCTCACAAGGTGAAGTAGAGATTGTGCACCCACAACGAAGGTGGTAAAGCTTCCTGCCCCTCTATCTAGAGTCTCTCACACTTTGTTGAAACATGGTGTTGAACATGATCCTTACCATGAAATTCACATATCTTGAGTAGGTGCATTACTCTACGGAGAAATCTAGCAGAGAAGGTGAATTCTCACTTCTCACCATTCCAAAATATTATCCCTATGAACCATCCACCAACGTTTTTGTCCCATGTAGAGTATAAACTAGCATATTCCTTATTTCCACTTGATCTATCCATTGAACTTCCATAGCACATAGGAATACCTTAGGATTTCCTTCACTAGTGTACCTTGGTACCTAGTTACTTCCCAAATGCCTAACATAATGTGGCCTACTTACATGCATAACTACACTTCTTACTTCACTTCACCCAACCATTTCATAAGTGTCATGTGTCCTGGTTGTCACATGCAACACTTGTAGTATCACTCATGGACTATGCATCATCCCACTAGAGAACTCCTTCCTTTGATGGCTCAAGCACTTCGGATCTCTAATGGTGCACACATAAATTTTGTTTAAATCCTCTTCACTTAAGGGCTCTACATAAGGTGCAACTTTTCCATCTATCAAAGAATAATGATGCACTCTTCCTTGTTCTCAAAACTTATATATCCCTTATTGAAGCACAGATCAACATTGTTTGCATAACACCAAGGGTGCCCAAGTAATGTAATGGGAAAACTATCTACCTCTACAAGTGCCAAGACCTCAAAGTCCCCAGTAAACTTGGCCCCTTGAATAGTAATACTAACATCCTTTAAAACTCCAATAGGCATGGCTTTAGTCCTGTTTTCCATAAACAACACATTTGAAGATGGTTGTAATGGTGGTCTGCCCATCTGAATCCATGTCCAAAGTGAGTACATTCACTTTTACACTATGTCAATCAAAATATTACTCAAAATCCAGCCATCAACAACAAACATTCAAAGTAATCTCCTTATCATAATCCAAACTATGAGGAGGAAGGTTAGCATGCAAAATCTTCTTTCACGCTCAATTCCAGCATGTGGGTGTTTCCTTTAACCATTCCCCCAAAAAAGGAATGATGTTCTCTCACCACAATATCTTGCAAAACTTCCTTTAAATCATCAACATCTATCTGATGGAGCTCAGATTTTTTCTTCTCTAACTTCCATGATTATTCTTTCAAACATTGTATCTCACCCTAAAAATTCCTAATCACCTCCATGGTTTCTTGATAAACCTCCTTCTGATGCATAGGGTCTAGATACTTTGCATGTAGTACCTCCTCCTTTGTAATGGTAGGCTTCTACTTTGGAACTTCCTGGTGAGCACAACCTCAGTGCATGTAGTGATCTTCACAGGTACTAACTCAAGATCAGGCGCTAACTTTGGCATCCACTAATCTTCCACAACGTGTTGTACTCTAACCATTCACGTGCCCTTGTCTTGTTTATGCTTCTTACTCAAGTGTTCATACAAGTCCAGGACATTCTTCATAGTTGTGGTTCTTCCCACGTAAAAGAAAAATAATGTTTACGAGGAATTCACACTGTAATGATCGGGGATCCATGTGTATAACATGTTCCATGAGGAAAATCACTTCTTCCACCACCGCAACCTCACCCTCCTGAATCCTCCACAATATCCTTGACCTCTACCACGGCCTCCATCAGAGCACCTTCATTGTGATCATGATCATGATGCTCACCTTTTCCTTTGAATTATTTACAACATTAGTCTGTCGTACACCAGTATCAATGGCATCATGAATCTAATCAATCAACCTACAATTCTTTAGTATCATGAGTGGTAGACCTGCAAATCTTGCAATAACAAAACACATTCTTCCTTATCGTGCATTGCAGTAAGGGGAACCTACTTGAATCATGATCCAAGTGATAAATCTCACATTCTAGAAACATGGCACACATCGATTTACGAGGACAACTATCCTTAGTATGCCCTTCTACTTCACAATCTATGCACCAAATTCCACTTTGCACATCTCATGCGTTGAAGTTAGCTGATAATTTCTCTAACTATTTAGCCATAGCTGTAATCTGAGCCTCCAAAAATGGGCTCACTCTTATGTCTACACTCCACTACCTACCTCAACACACTAGAGCTACTTTTAAGTGCCTCACATGGATCTATATAAGTCTTGTGTGAGAGTGCCCTTCTAAAAGGCATGATCATTCCTCTAACAAACCATTGAGCATGTTGGCTCGGATGTATATCATAAGATAACTTAGACAAAAGGGTTTTAAAATGTGCATCATACTCTTGAACACTCTCATTCGTACCTTGCTTGATGTCCTTCAAGCGTGTTGATGCTCTTCTGCTCAAATTCAGGAATATAAAACTCTTTCAAGAAAGCATCACACAACGTGGTATAATCTACACAAGTCTGGTCCGGATCAAATTCCTTGTACTACCAACTATGTGTGCACCCTTGTAATGTAGTTGCAAACCAATTGCCTTGCGCTTTGGAGTTGTAATCCCCTTCACGCACCATAGTATCTCACACATATGTATGTGCTCAATTACATCTTCTATCCCTCTCTATATTCTGGAAGACGAAGAGACATCTCCATATAAATATTTTGGGGTTGGTGCGGACCGTGCCCACCCAGATCTAAACTATATTTCCTCCTCCTCCACCCCCAGAACCACTGAGACCACCGATCCTCCACCACTGATCCTCTTGATCCTCCTCCTGGGCAATGGTAAATAGACTAGAGGATGCACTACCTTGTGCTCCAACAGTTGTGCTAAACTAGACTCCCATAGTTTGTGAAGTTGTGTTACTTCCAGATGTTATGCCAACGTTCTTCACACCCCATGTTCTATGATGCACCGTAAAAAGATACCTCCAATCGGACCTCCAAATAATACAGATATGATTATGCCACCATAGATGAATAAGCTACCTAATTAACTCTTAAACTTGTCTATAAATCAACTCTATCCATCGCCACCCTACTGCCCACACTAGCTTGCTTACTAATAATTGTCATAGAAAATTGGAAAACCAAGCGCAAGGCTAGGTCACCAGAGGGATCAAATGTACATGCCTATGGTCCATGTAGCTTCCACCGACACGCTCTCATCTAAGGTCAAAGAGGGTTCTCTATCCATGCTTTCCCAAATGGGGAGTTCCAGATGCTCTGGCTCCACATCCTCTACGTGAGCTCCAAATCCTTCATGAGCCATCTCTCTCCACAACGCCATTCATTTCCACAACTTCACGTTGTTTCTCCAAATCCCTCTCGTGTGCCTCATTAAACTTAAGCCACCTTTCTTCTCTTTGTCTTTATGTCGCTAGGTCTGCCATCTTTCACCACACCTATTCCTTCCCCCATGCGTGGTGGGGTTTATCTAGCCATAGTTTCTCTTCCAAATCTAGAGTCACAATCAAGATTTTAATCACCAAAGGAATGTCATGAAAATATGATCCTTTGGGCTCGTGCATGAACTGGAACTCAACAACCTCTGGGCAAGAGTAAGTAGAAACTACATACTCCAAAATATAGTTATTCAAAGCACCATGTAAATCCATGATCCACAACATGCGTCCACATCATATTTGCATCATACAAGGCCTGGAATTCTTCCTATGTCCAAACAAGTGTGCAAAACCTCTAATTTATCTTTGATGTGTAAGCAAACCAACCACTCATACAAATCTATAGGAAAGATGGCAAAGAATGTCTCATACAACTCATCATATAGATTATTATTCAACCCACACGTGTGCATTAAAATTCAGGTCTAGTGCTAAATCTGCGAGCATATTCTTCTTCCAAATCATCTAACCACTCTTCAATACTTGGCCAAGGTCAACTGGTACATCTTCATCATGCAACATCCTGCCAAACAACTAAAAAGAGGTCCTAGCAATGGAACCAAAATGTAGCCTATATTTTACCCACAAAATCCCAAGGCGCACTGGCACATCACTCATCCTAAACCAATCACTCACTAAGCAAGTGCGGGTACCAGTCCCTCTTTTATATTAGATTTTTCAAGGAGTTAGCATGATTAAATAGATATTCCAGATCCATAACAGATAATCAATTAAACAACAATGCATAAACCAGATCTAGATCTTAACCATATGAAAGAACACTTAAACAAGAACTATAATAAGATTTACCATACAAGATCCATGTTCAGTTATGTCAAACACCAATATCCAGCCACAAAGATCCATTATATTAATTGTTGTAAAACACATAAGCTTCTTACATACATAACAATGTCACCATGAGTCATGTGCACATAATCCAACAACATAACTCTATTACAAAAGTGATGATCCCAAACCATGCAAATCAATACATATTTATAGGGGTGGGGACTTTCCTTCACCATGTTAATAATATCCCATGCCTCTAACTCAAAATAGGCTACATGATAATAATTAGCTCAGCCATGTGCTCAAAATTACAAGCTAAGTACAAAAGCATGCAAGCTTTCTAACAATAGATCTACTTTAGTTAACTCTTAGTTCAGATCCTATTATTAGCTCCAAACTCCACGCACAAACCATGTCATCCTCGCACGTGCTTCCTCATGCGCCTTTATTCTACAATGTCTTCCACACGTGCTAACCTCTCTTCGGTACTTAATCATTTCTCTATGCTCAACAATGTTGCTTTATCTTTTGCATTTTTATTGGACTTATACATCTTGCACTATTATTGACATTTAATTGTTTTATCTTTCTATGGCCTCGATTACACTAGCGTCGGGAACTCCTATCCCTCTTTATCCTTTTGGACCCCTTTCACTTCTTAATTAATTTTTATCACTTTGGGACTGACCTTTCAATTTTCAATTACGAGGTGAATGTTTCCAAGTGGATTTTTTTAGCATTGAGTTTATCTCTAATTTTTCTTTTGGGTATTCACAAAATTAATACCAAAATTCTTAATAATATGATTAATAAGTTATACAACACATACTTTTCATCAATTTCACTTACAAAATACAAGTTTAATAGCTAGTAATTTTGGGCATGATTAGATGATCACTAGCTTCATTTAGAGAGTATTTCAAATCTGAATTGCACTCCTTCCACACATCGAAACCTTCAATTATGCAGACTTGTGCAACACTATTATGAAAGGAACATTTGTGCAAAGTTAGGTGTACAAGTATATGAGCACACGAGCATCGTGCAATGTGATTTTAAAGAATATGTGAAACCGTAGGTTGCGAAAAAAACTAATATATTAACATGTGCAATGAGATTTGTATTATGTTGTACATATGATTTGCAAAATGTTGGAGTATAGAAGTGATGCATTGTTAACACTCATCCGACTAGGAAGGAAGATGGGAGGTGTAAAACAATGTGTTAGAGGATATTCTAACACAATTATTGGAAGAATGTATTATATTTAATGATTAAGTGGAAGTTAGATATAATCTCAAGATTATCTCTTGTAAAGTCGTGATATGCTTTAAAGTATATGTAACTACTTTTAAACAATGTATATTCATAGGCATAAAACAAAAAAGGAATGGTGTGTAACATTTATTATGGTTGTTATATTTGTATTATATATATATATATATATATATATATATATCAAGTGAAGTTATGAATGGCTGAGTTAATGTTGAATATGCTAAGTATTGTAGTTACACCCTATTTCATGCATGTACTACTAAAGTAGTGTATTTTGGTGTCTTGTAGATATATTTTTGTGTTTGTAATCTAGACCTCGTAAATTTAATACAATAAGAAATACTATTGTGATGGGTTTTTCACCCAAAAGATTTTACATAGGATAAACTTGTGTTTATATCTAATTCACATATTTATGTGTTGTATAGATTTATAGTTTCATTCACTGCTCTCGTTTCACTTATTGTTAGTAGATCTATAAGATCTTAGTCATAGGTCATTTTTCTAATTACAATACACCAATGCTTGCATCCAATTATCACTTGATGTTCCATGGGGTGGTTATAACACAAAGGCATATTCACAAATGTAATATAGTAATTATTGTTTTTATGATGTAATATAACCATTAGAATTGTCCATCTTTTCAAGAGTGGTCCATGTATGTAGGGTACATCCTAGTTTTTGAAAGAATTCAAGACTACACATGTAAAAATCAACCATGTCGTGAACCAAGATTTATCACCAAGTCCCATTTATGAATTTCACAGTAAGCATTGGTGTTCTTAAAATTTGCGATAGAATTTGTTGTACATGTTGTAGTACATTAGTAATATCCCTATTTATAATAATTTTGTTTTCTAATATCTTTAATCTTTTCTTGTAATATGGTACACTTATTTATAACATGTTTAGTAATTCTATGAAAGTTGAAAAATGTTTTTCCTTATTTTATTTATAAGTAGGAATTTGGCTAGTACCAAATAAGAGGTAGTATAATTAGTTTTTAATCAAGAATTAGTCTTAACACCTCTTATGGTTGTCTAACACTTTTAATTATTTGATACCTTAGATAATGGAGAAGGTGCTTAAGTAGTGTGATCATGATTTGATATGGGATGTGACACATAAAAATGTTCTCGATCAATATGAGTAGAATATTGTGTAGCCTTCACATCAATATCAAGGGAAAAAGGATTTGTAAACAAGTCATCATACATGACTAAACTATCAAAAACTAGTTAAAAGATGCATACGTAATGTAAAGTGCTTCCTCTCTAAAAAAACAATAACAATTTGTTGTATATATTTTCCCCCCCATGGTAGATATAGACAAACGGAAGAATATGGAAATCAAAGAAACTCAGACCCAAAAATTTATTGCACCTAAGGCGCACATCAGAAGGTGTCGACACGAAGAAATTTGCGCCCATGCGCAGGTAAAGGGCACACGACATAAGGTGTCGACACGAAAAATTTGCGCCTTGGCGCACGTAAAGGGTGCATGACACAAAGTGTCGACATGGAAAAATTTACACGCCTTGGCACACGTAAAGGGCGCATGACACAGAGTGTCGACATGAAAATTCATGCCTTAGCACACGTAAAGGGCGCATGACATAGAGTGTCGACATGGCAAAATTCACGCCTTGGTGCATGTAAAGGGCGCATGACACAGAGTGTCAACATGGCAAAATTCGTGCCTTGGCGCACGTAAAGGGCGCATGACACAGAGTGTCGACATGGCAAAATTCGCGCCTTGGCACACGTAAAGGGCGCATGACACAGAGTGTCGACATGGAAAAATTTGTGCCTTGGCGCACGTAAGGGTATGTCGACATGAAGATGGATGCGCCAAGGCGCATCTTCAGGAGGCGCAACATTTTGAGCGCTGACAGGAAGCAGACCCTGACCCAGATATTCAGACGGCCATAACTTTTCACAGGGAGCTCAGATTCATGCAAGGTTGGACTTTTCAGAAAGCTTACGAGGTCCTTTGTCCAACTACGACTAGATATCTTTAATTAGGTGAGAAAAAATTCTTAAAAATGCAAAAATACAGTCCGCCACTTTTGGGGTTTGCTAGGGTTCTCACCTACCACCATAATGAGATGAATTAAATGCAACCTAGAGGTGGTTGGGGTAGATTTGGATTTCCTCTCTCTTCCCTCTCTCATTCTTCCTATAAATTGTAAGGAGGGGCTTCTTTCTAAAGGTTGGACATTCTTGTTTTTCCCCTCCCTTCTTCTCTTTGGCGGAGTGAACTTGTGGAGTTCAAACCTCCCATCTAAAACTACAATGCAACTTTGCCTCTTGGCATATTGAGCGTGTTGTATCAATCTTTGGAGCAAATAATGCATGTATGTGGATGATTCTCAACCCTCTCTGTTCATTTGCATCCTCTTGATCTTTCACCGCAAATTTGGTTATCTCATGCATGATCTTGCATTGCATTTTTATGGTTTGTGTTTATTGGCAAGACAGTGTTCTTCATTCCTCGGTGCATCACCTTTTTAGTTTAGGTTTATTTTTATGCATCTTCTTACCTAGTCTCCTTGGCAAGTTAGATTAGGTTTTTGAGTAAACCCTCTACATTTTTACGTGTGCATCTGAACAGAGGAATAGGAACCGGCCTTCATCTGGAGAGCTTTTCTGATTTCGCAAGGTCCCACACTTGGGAAAAGCTCCATGTTATGCAATCACACCGAGAGTCTCAACCCATCCAGTTCACGAACACTCGTGGGGTGTTGTGATTCGCCATCAAGAGTTTTGGCACGCCCGGTGGGACAAAGAGGTCATTCCACAAGATTTGAAGGAATTTTCAAGAAATTTGGACTTAAAAATTGCAGGTTTTACAATTTCATTTTTCACCTTCTAGGCTGAACTTTGAAATCAATTTTCAAGGGCTTAACTTGCTCAAAACAAGTCAAAATTTCACCAGTTGATAGATCGGGGATAATCTTCAAAAGGGTATTCTTAGATTTTTGATATTTTGACTTTCAAAATTTCATGGTTTTTAGTATTTCGGGTTTTCCCAGGTATTGAGCATGTCCCAAGTTCTGACATGGTGTATTTCAGGTTTTGTAAGTTGCCTTGCATGACCTGAGTTTTACTGTACCTTTTGGGGATTAATAATTGCACAACAATACCCGATAACCGAATTGAAGAACTGTATCTTTTGGGTCCTTCAAAGTTTTAAATTATTTTTTAATATTGTCAGGTTTGGTGTGTAACTTGGCAGAATCTAGCCTTTTGAGGCTCACTTTCTAACACATCCGCGGCTTTGAAGGGGATAGAATTCAGTGTTTAGAAGTAATAGTTTCCCAGTGCATGAGAAGAATTCGAACCAGGTCTGATACTCGAGAAGAGGGGCTATTTGTCCACTTATGCAACTATCACCAGGAAGAGGAAGGAGAGGAAGAAGACCACAAAGATCACCATCTCCACCTAACAGACTTTATCAACCCCTCCACCTCGTAGACCTTTCATCCAACGAACAAGGGTTCTCGGGCCAATCGAATGGCACATCTACCACCGAATCCTTTTGTCAACTTCACTGGCGGCTTCCCACTTGCCCTCAATGCACGAATCCGGTTCCATTGCGCATTGAAGAACATTCCATTTTTCACTCGGAGAAAATCATACCACTCCTAGTGATCATGTCAAAGACATTGCTAACGTTTGTGCAATCCATGAGATAAATGAAATGGATGTTCTTTGTCAAATTGCTGGCATCTTCGTTCAAAGGGAAGGCATTGCGATGGTTTAGGAGCCTTGCAATGGTTCTATCCAAAATGGAATCGATTATGCATAGTTCTCCATGAGTATTTTGGGGAAAAGGGAGACAATTTGTCTCTACTAGAACAATTGACAACTATCAAGAGAGCTCCCAATGAGCAAATGGTGACTTGACTTCAACTTCAGATTTCAAAGGTCTTGGGATAGAATTCCGGTGGTCGTTAGGCCAACAAATGGTGAAGGTGCTTTTCTATACTATCTTAAAGCTTTGAATTCGATATTTCTATGTTAATTCAATCTATGGGAGGCACAACCTTACTGCTTGCTTATAGCATTGCCATTAGGGCTGAAAACTGTCTTATTCAAGCTTTGTAAACCGGCTCCTAGGCCTCCCATGCCCTTGTATCCAAACTTAGAAAATCCAAGCACTAGTCAAACACCCACTTTGGCTCCTATTCCCACTCCTAGAAATCAAAGTTCAAATGAAACTTCTACTTCATCCTCTAGTGCTTCAAATGAACTCCAGGAGGTTATGAAACAATTACAGAACCTTGGAAATGAGCTAGTGACTATCAAAAGACAACAAGCTCAAAGTGCTAGACCGTATCAGCCTCAAGCGCAGTACCAGGCTAGGCCACCATACCAGCCCAATAGGCCACCCAATCCAGCTGCAAATCAAAGCCAAGTAAGGCCTCCTGCCAATAGACCATTTCAGCCCTATAACCCCAATGTTGCATCTGCTTCTAAAGCATTAGTGCCAGTGTAAAACAATATAGCTCAAGAGTATGATTGGTGTTTCCCATGTAATGAACCTCACAACCAATCTATGTGCTTCAATGGTGCTTTAAACCAAGCCTTGATGGTGACAACTACTGGCGTAGAGGGTGAAGTGAGTCAAGAAACAAATCAGCAACAAGGGACATCTCAGCAAAACATAGCTCCAAATGATACCGCACTTGTGAATTGCGAGTGAGGATTTTGTGGCATGAATCAAATGATTTCTCGAGTGTAGCAACTAACACAAGATCAAAGAAGAGGAATATTGGTGAAGGGTAGTCATTGGCTCCAAGTGATCTACAACCTTCCATCACTCCACAAGGTGTTGGTAAGAAAAATACAGCTCCAAACACGCAAGGACAGCCCAAACCACCTTCTAAGCCAACTCAAATGCCAGCTGTTGTTGCCCGTGTGCAAAGAAAGGAATGTGTAGCCTAAAGGACATCAAAGAGATATTTCATCCCCATTTAGCATCATTGATCAAATGAAGAAGACAAATGTGAATATATCAATGTGGGAATATTTATCCATCCCAGGCCAAAGAGATCTTCTACAAGCTGCCATGAAGAATTGGTCAACTTGAACCAAAGAGTCCATATGCAGAGAAGGTCCTCACAAATGTTGCTCAGCTGAAGGGAATCATGGAGGACAACAAGGTAAAGTTTTGAAGCCCCCTCCATTCTATGTTTCATTAATCATTGGGGATAAACTAGTACACAATTGCATGATTGATTCTGGGGCAAGTAGTTCTGTCATGCCCAAGCAAATAGCTGATCAGCTGGGTCTCCAATATGAAGTAATATCTAAAGGGGTAGTGCAATTGGATGGGACAGCAGTAGAAATGGTGGGAGTGATTAAAGGTTTGAATCTTATCTTGCATGCATGCCCCAACGTTACCGTTTTGCAAGATGTGTCAGTGATAGATTTGCCACCACTATTTGCCCTATGCTTATCAAGGGATTTCACAACTAGAATTGGAGGCTACTTATCTGCTGACTGGTCACACATGTTGTTCAGAACAAGATATGGTACTAAGGTCACAATCAGATCCGAACCAATTGCAAACTTTCATATTGAGCCTCATACTCCAAGCCAAATCAATGCCAACTATTCAAAGATTTGATCAAGAAGATTATCCAAGCATAGATGAAGCTGACACCAAAGTTGGAAGCATCCTAGATTTGACTCTTGATGAATGGGCAAGCAAGGTACATGCTTTTGATCCCTACCAAGAAGTAGAAGAATCTGAGCTAGGAGTCTATTGCATACATGAAGAAAACCAACCTATTCCTAGCATCACCAAACTAGACCATAAGGATGACAACGAGGTATGGCAGTTATTTTTTGATGGATCAAGGAGTAGGCAAGGTGCAGGAGGAGGAGCTATGCTTGTTTCACCTCAAGGCATCAAATATTATTCAGCTTTCTGTTTCCAGTTTTCCTGTTCAAACAACACGGCTGAATATGAGGCATTGATTCATGGACTTCATTGGGCCAAGAAAAGGGCATAAAGAACTTGCAGGTGTTCGGGGATAGTGAGCTAATCATCAACCAAGTCAGGGGACAACATGCTACAAAGAATGACCTCGCTAAAAACTACAAGAATAGGGTATGGGACCTCATTGAGGATTTCAAGCTTTCAACATCGTGTCCATACCTAGGAAGAAAAATGAAGCCGTGGATAGGCTCGCAGCAGTTGGAGCAATGTTTGATGTGGTTGACAACATCAGAAGGGGAAAAACACAACCACATATGCATGTGATTGTGAGGCCAGCAGTTCCAGATAATAACACAAGTTGGCAGGTGTTTGAGAACGATCAACAGATCGTCAATTTTTTACAAGAAGAGGTTGAATTCTCAGCTAGGAATCAGGACAGACTAGAGCAGCAGTATGGGGATCAAGTAGTGCAGCTGCGGAAAAATAAGCTTCCTAAGGGTTTAGTAACATTGGAGTCTATCTTCAACCCTAACGACCAGTTCCGTAAGGAAAAGGCTAACATGCAGGTCAAGAGAGAAGATTCAGAGCCAATTCTGTTTGGGGAAGGCAGAACACTTCAAATTGGTAAAGTAGCCACTGAGCAAGATAAATCAGATTTCATACAGCTTTGCCAAGAATTCCCAGATGTCTTCGCTTGAGCTATGAAGACTTGAGAGGATTCAATCCGAAGTTGGCACAACATACCATAGAATTGGATCCAGATGCTAAGCCCATCAGGCAAAAGCAGAGACTAGTCAACCCTCACATTGAGCCTCTAATGAAGAAAGAATTAAACAAGCTAATAGAGGCAAGCATTATATTCCCGATCAAGCACTCAAGCTGGGTTGCAAACTTGGTTCCGGTTAGGAAGAAGAGTGGAGAAATTAGGCTATGTGTGGACTTCCGAGACCTCAACAGGGCATCTCTCAAAGACCATTACCCACTTCCTTCAATGGAACAAATATTGCAAGTAGTATCCGGTTCGGAGAGATTCTCTCTCCTAGATGGCTACTCAGGGTATAATCAGATAATGGTGAAAGAAGATGACTAGTTCAAGACGGATTTCACCACTAAATGGGGCACCTATGCCTACAAGAAGATGCCATTTGGGCTATCAAATGCTGGAGCCACTTTCCAAAGGGAAATGGATATGGCATTCAAGGGGTTGATCAATAAAATAGTTCTGATATATCTTGACGACATCATTGTATTCTCCAAAAATGCAGCGGATCACCTCTTTCATTTGAGGCAAGTATTTCAAAGAGGTGTAGAAGATTTGGGGTATCATTGAACCCCAAAAAATGTATATTCTTGGCTCACGAAGGAAAACTTCTAGGCCATATTGTTTCAAAGGAGGGATTGACGATTGACCCAGAAAGAGTTGAAGCAATTCGAGCATTACCATTACCAAGTCATAAGAAGGCTCTTCAAAGCTTCTTGGGAAGGATCAATTTTGTCCACAGGTTTGTTCCAAAATTTGCAGCTCTCGTAAAGCAAATAACGCTGATGTTGAAGAAGAGCATGGCATTTAAGTGGACATCTGAAGGCAAGGCAGTTTTGAGGCAATAAAAGAGGCTATATCTCAAGCTCGACTCTCGTCAATCCAGGACTTCTCCAAGGACTTCATGTTATATGCCTTCGGTGGTGGAGACACCATTTCTGCAATCCTGGTACAACAAAACAAGGAAGGATTAGAACAACCAGTTGCTTTCTTCAGTCAAGGCTTGGAGGAATACGAAAATAGGTACTCTTTCATTGAAAAGCATGTCCTTGTAGTGATCAGGAGCTTAAAGAAATTCAAGCACCTAGTCTCAAACAACAAGATCCAATTATTGGTCTCTCATGCGGGAGTCAAGGACTTCCTTCTAAACAAGGATCTAAATGAGAAGCGTGTAGGATGGATAACCCGTGTCATGGAATATGACATCGAGATCAAGGTCACAAAACTAGTACGTGGAAAGGGACTATGTGAACAACTAGCCTTGAGTCAACAAGTTGAAGTAGGTGATGAAAAAGAGATTGTCTTGGTACTACATGATGGTCAAGAACAGAAAATGATGATGTGCCACTCCTTGTTGGACTCAAAATATGATACACTTCCTATAGGTAGGCCTATGCCCTCCAGAAATGAGCAAAGCAAAGAGGAGATACTTTAGATTGCAAGCCATTCCATATGTGCTCATTGATGATGTTTTGTTCAAGAAAGACATCAATGGAGTTCTATTGAGGTGCATTGGGACAGTCAAATTGAGAGGGTGTTACGATATTTTCATGATGGAGATTTTGAGGACATTTTGCCCCACGAGTGGTAGCTCTTAATATAATGAAGGCAGGGTATTATTGGCCCACAATGTTCAGTGACTGCTATACATGGATAAGAAAATGCAAGAAATGTGCACTCTTCACGGGAAAAGAAAGACTAGCAACGCTTCCATTGCACCCAATTTTGGTTGACCAACCATTTATGCAATGGGGATTGGACTTCGTCAGGGTCATCAATCCAAACTCAAGCCAAGGCCACAAGTGGATTCTCACAAAGAACGGACTATTTCACCAAGTGGACCGAAGCAGTAGCACTCAAAGAAGCAAATGAGTCTAACATACTAGACTTTTATGAAGGAATAGTGACTAGGTTCGGTGTGCCAGCCACTATCATATTAGACAATGCATTGGCATTCATAGGTTCCAAGATTATAGAATGGGCTATCAAGAATGGAATCTATTTGAGCACCTCTTCAAATTATTACCCGCAGGGTAATGGACAAGCAGAGTCCACGAACAAGAATTTGCTAAGAATCATCAGAAGGACTCTGGATGAAAACCAAAGGACATGGCATACCAAGCTAAAATCAGCATTATGGGTTGATAGAATAACGCCAAAGAGGTCTACTGGTAATTCTCCCTACAAGTTGGTCTATGGGAAAGAGGCAGTATTGCCTATATCATTAGAATTGCCAGCATTGGAGCTCATGAAGCAGTTGGAGTTGTCTGAGTTCGAACCAATGGAGGCTAGGTATGCAGAGTTGATGGAATTGGAAGAAATCAGAGAACATGCAGTTCAGATGATTGAGAAAGACCAGGCCTTAGTAAAAATATGGTTTGATAAGAAGGCAAGAGCAAAGACCTTCCAGGAGGGGGACCTAGTTCTAAAATGGGATGCAGATCGGGCAAAACCAGGAAGGCATTCCAAGTTTGATGCCATTTGGAGTGGCCCCTACATGGTCACGGGATGTAAAAGTAGTAATGCCTTCCAATTGTCTACATTGGATGGAGAAGAACTCCCGATTCCGGTTAACGGAATCTATCTTAAACATTGCTACTAAAAGGAAAAGGTTTACCCTTGTAAATATTAGCCTAGATTTCAATTCCTCTAAGTGCGTATGCACATTGTCTTGTTGTAGTTAGGTTTCATTTCCCTAAGTGCTCTGGCATAGGTTTTGTTGTTCTCAGGTTGAATTTCTATAGTTTAGCATGCTCTTGGAGAATGAGTTGCGGTATCAGGATCGGGATCAAATATCAAGTTGGTTTCAGGTTATTGCTTATGACTCCATGCCCAATGGATTGCTAAAAGGCCACTGATCTTCTACCTAGCGGTGGTGATCCCGTTAAGTCGCTAAATTGTTGTATATATCTTCCCCCGGGTAGATATAGACAAATGGAAGAATATGGAAATCAAAGAAACTCAAACCCAAAAATTTATTGAGCCTAAGGCGCACATCACATCGAAAGGTGTCGACACGAAGAAATTTGCGCCCATGGCGCAGGTAAAGGGCGCACGACACAAGGTGTCGACACGAAAAAAATTCGACTTGGCGCACGTAAAGGGCGCGTGACACGAGAGTGTCGACATGGAAAAATTTGTGCCTTGGCACATGTAAAGGGCACATGACATAGAGTGTCGACATGGAAAAATTCGTGCCTTGGCGCACGTAAAGGGCACATGACACAGAGTGTCGACATGGCAAAATTTGTGCCTTGGTGCACGTAAAGGGCGCATGACACAGAGTGTCGACATGGCAAAATTCTGCACCTTGGCGCACGTAAAGGGCGCATGACACAGAGTGTCGACATGGAAAAATTCATGCGCCTTGGCACACGTAAGGGTATGTCGACATGAAGATGGATGCGCCAAGGCGCATCTTCAGGAGGCGCAACATTTTGAGCACTGACAGGAAGCAAACCCTGACCCAGATATTCAGACGGCCATAACTTTTCACAGGGAGCTCGATTCATGCAAGGTTGGACTTTTCGAAAGCTTACGAGGTCCTCTGTCCAACTATGACTAGATATCTTTAATTGGGTGAGAAAAAAATTTTAAAAATGCAAAATACAGTTCGCCACTTTTGGGGTTTGCTAGGGTTCTCACCTACCACCATAATGAGATGAATTAAATGCAACCTAGAGGTGGTTGGGGTAGATTTGGATTTCCTCTCTCTTCCCTCTCTCATTCTTCCTATAAATTGTAAGGAGGGGCTTCTTTCTAAAGGTTGGACATTCTTGTTTTGCCCCTCCCTTCTTCTCTTTGGCAGGTGAACTTGTGGAGTTCAAACCTCCCATCTAAAACTGTAATGCAACTTTGCCTCTTGGCATTTTGTAGTGTGTTGTATCAATATTTGGAGCAAATAATGCATGTTTGTGGATGATTCTCAACCCTCTCTGTGTTCATTTGCATCCTCTTGATCTTTCACTGCAAATTTGGTTATCTGTGCATGATCTTGCATTGCATTTTTATGGTTTGTGTTTATTGGCAAGATAGGTGTTCTTCATTCCTCGGTGCATCACCTTTTTAGTTTAGGTTTATTTTTATGCATCTTCTTACCCTAGTCTCCTTGGCAAGTTAGATTAGGTTTTTGAGTAAACCCTCTACATTTTACGTGTGCATCTAAACAGAGGAATAGGAACCGGCCTTCATCCGGAGAGCTTTTCCGATTTCGCAAGGTCCCACACTTGGGAAAAGCTCCATGTTATGCAATCACACCGAGAGTCTCAACCCATCCAATTCTGGCAGACACTCGGGGGTGTTGTGATTCGCCATCAACACAATCTTTTGCCAAAGTAAAATTACACTTGAAAATTAGATGGTTGGTAAGATAAGCGAAATAAAACATCCTTAAACCATATGATATAATCATGAAAACATTCATCCTTGTGTTTTTATGTACTAGAAGAAGTGCATGATAAAGGTGTGGGTCTACACCAATGCATAAATAATTCATATGCTAGCTTATCATAATTATCCATGGAGGAACTATGTAAATTATAGAACTAGTCCAAGGAATTACTTACTAAGATCTTTGAGAAAACTTTAAGAAAGATATTTTTATTATTGTTGTATGTGCTTAGTGAAGCATTCAAAAGTATCATCTCTATTAAATAAAGGTAACTTAGGCATACATGTTTTTGAATGATAATAAGAAAAAGGACTTTGTGATATAGAGGGTGGCTATGGATATGTGTTAGGAATATTATGTTAGTGCTCCTTGGGTTATTAATCGTTATTGTGAGTAATTATATTATCTACAATAATATAATAGTGTATTATTAGTGAGGTTGTTTATAGAGTTATAACAACTCGTGTAAAATAGCTTTTAGTGTTTTACGAGTTGTTCTAACTACTTGTTTATATTATATGTGTGTATGTGGGAAACATAATAGATCCCTATTATATCAAAGATACAACACCTTTAAAGATGTAACCATTCCGTATGAACTAATATACAAAATGTTTTTGTTTATCCTCTTTAAATGTGTCGTTATGCTATTATTTGGTATCATAGCAAATAAGATCAAAATAAGAGGAAGAATACACAGTTTTGATATTCCCATGGATGGTATCTCTAACATCCCTACTATTTGACAATATATGCACATTATAATTCCAAATCAACACGTAGTGTATGCACTTATAATAATTCATGGTAGTCTAAGCGTATGCGCTTACATCCAAATATTATTTTGGAGCATATTGGAGAAGTGAAAACATTTTGTTCGAGGATTATTTTGAAAACTATTCATGTGATTCCTCAATATCATCTAGTATGAAAATGACATCTATGCATATATAGTTCTATTTTATGCGGTGCATTCACATCCTCGTGATTGTATTGGTTGAAATTCAAATCTAGAAATGATATTTACCATGTGCAAGATTAATGGCATTAATGCTTGTCATACATTGTAATATTTTCATTTAGGAGTTTGCAAAGTTTAATGTTTTTGGTCTAATTCTTAGAGACCAACTTTCGAAAAGAGACTCACAAGAGGGGAATGGAAGTGTAACACACTTTGGAGCAAAACTATTGGGGCTATGTAGCTTGTATGGTATGGTCATTTGTAATGGCATGAGAACGTGGCCAAGGTCGGGGTGTCACATGTAAAATATACAATGGGAAAAGTGTGGTGGACTATGTAATTTGCTCTCAAAATTTTATTTCTAGGATATTGGAGTTCGATATTGGGACTCATGTCTAGGGAGATAAAATTTTATCATATGTCACTTTTTGTGAAGTTTAGATTTTCCACAAATAAACAACAAGGTGGTCAAGCCCAACACATGCAAAAGATGGCTCAATCTAAGGGGAAAATCCTCTTGAATCAAAAAAATTAGGAGCTCTTCACGAAGCACTTAAACAACAATTGCAGGTGACAAAAAATGGCATAAGGAAGAAAACAATGAAGAGAGTGTTCATATAGGTAGTAGTATGTTGATCCCTTTAATCCTCAAGGCGCTAGAGGCTTGCAAGAGGTCTCGACCTAGGAAAGGGGCTGCAAATACTTTCCCAGCTAATCCGTGGTACGATGATGTATGCAAGGCCGCGAAAATATCCCTCAAAGAGAATGGGAACGACAAACAAAGCAAGAAAGACTATGAAAACTTGATAAAAGCCAAAAAAAGAGAGCTATGTACTCTCAAGAAGGAAAGAATTAATATCTTTGAGTAAACACAACCCCAAAGGCTTTTGGAGACAGTTACAACAAAAGCGAAAACAAATAGAGAATAATATCTCGATGGTCAATGGATAGAGTATGCAAAACTCTTATATGAGCGAACACAAGAAAAAGATAAACCCCCCATAATTAACACTACAACGAAGCTCTTTTCCATGGAAGGTATCAAATAAGGCATAAAGAAATTGGCAGGAGGTAAGGCATAAGACATTGATGGGCTACAAGCTGAATTTCTAAAATGGGGAGTTGAAGCCCTTGCTCCACACATCACAAGAGTCTTTAATAGTGTCACACGGGATGGCTTTTGGACATAATGGATAACTAACATAGTGATCCGTCTATACAAAAATTGGGATTTCAATAATCCTTATAACTACCACACTATTATGGTCAATCCTCTCCTTGGAAAAATTTTTGGGAGCTTGGTAGAAAGAAGAATCAGTAGTTGGGTGGAAAGAGAGGGAAAAAGAGCTAAAGGGTAGGTAGGGTTTAGACCAAAACATTCCACCATTGACCACTGCATCACTCTTAGACATTTGATTGAAAATTTTTGGAACACTCAAGGGGAGGAATTATTTGCTAATTTGTTGACTTTAAAAAATCCTTTGACACAGTGCCTAGAGAAAAATTGTGGAACAAAATGGAGGAACTTGGGATTCCTAATGAGTATAGAGTTGTAATGCATAAACTTTATGAGCAAGTTAAAGCTAAAATCAGAACTAGTGAGGGCATGTCTGAATGTTTTGGTAGCGACATTGGAGTTAAATAGGGATGTCCTCTATCTCCTACTTTGTTTGGTTTATACATAGATAAACTAGAGGAATGGTTAAACAAAATAGATGGGGTGATATCCAACTGGCGGGCTATGTGGTGAAGCTACTTTTATATGCAGATGACCTTATTCTAATTGCAAAAACTGCCCATGATTTAAGAGCACATTTGAGGGCCTTAGAACTCTTTTGTCATGAGGTTGGGATGCAAGTGAACACTAGCAAGACCAAAGTCATGATTTTTTCCTTAAAAGGAAGAAGCAACAGGTTACGTTTATTTTTGATGTAACCCACTAGAAATAGTGGAAGAGTACAAATACCTTGGAATTGCAATAGGCTCAACTAGGAGACTTGTAGAGAAAAAAGGATTCAAGGAGGTTGAGAGCATCTTACCTACTCTAGGACAGTGTAGAAAAGTGAAATTATGGGATTGGAAAACCAAGAAAACCCTCTTTGGTTTGTTGGTCACACCAGTTGTCCTCTATGGGTGTGAAGTATGGGGAGTAGTATGTCAAATCACAAATGGAGACAACTAGAGAGAATCCAAAAGCACCTAATCACTAGTAGCATCAAATTCAAAGCAACAGTTTTGTATGAGATCCTTTTGGTTGAAACAAGAACTTTCCCGATGGAGGCATCAACATTAACCCGGTTGATAAGTTATTTAAAAAATTGAAAACATGGATAACCATCGCTGGCCCAAAATGGTCATTGAGGAGGAGTTGGACCGTAGGAAGAAGACATGGATGAAGCGAACAATAAGTGGATGAACAAATGGGACATTAAGCTGCAAGATTGTCCTAACACCAATGCAGATATATAAAAAAATTGTCTTAGAAAAATTCAGGACTACCATGTGGACAAAACAAATTGGCCGAAAAAAAGCATACTATATTAAAGAGTTCAACCCCACTTGGGAGCGTGGAGAAAAGAATATTTACATGTTGGTCTTAAGGGTAAGGCTAGAATGTTAGTGGCTTAGTTGAGGACTAGATCACACCATCTTAGGTGTGAGATTGGTAGATGGACAGTCCCAAGGAAAATTGGGAAGAAAGAACCTATATTTTCTATAGTAAAGGGGTGGTTGAAACTGAATGTCATTTCATTTTGGAATGTGTTGCATATGAAGATATCCGCTTACAATATGATTTGAAGGTGGGCAACCTAATTGAGTTATTTGATGAGGAAAGGATCCACAAAACAACTGGCTTCCTAGTCAAAATCCATAGCAGAAGATCTGACCTCGAAAGAAATATGAAAGTTTCTTAATGTTGTGGCTCTTGGTCCCTTAGACTACTTGGTCTCGTGGACGTCATTAAAAGTCATTCATTCATTCATTTAAATGTTTTGAGCCTTAAGTCAAACTATATGTGTATGTGTAATTCAATAGTCATTGAGTCATTCAAAATTATTTTTAGTCTCAAAAGTTTAAAATTACTATTAGTGTATCATTAATTTGTTATTTAAAGATTCATGGTATTTGGAATTTTAGAATGTAATAGTCATTTCTATAAATAGCTTAATTTATTATGAGTCAAGTGTCATAAAATTGTTAATCTTTTGTGTCATGTTTAGCCATGGAAATTCCTCTAGAAAATTTTAATGGTCTCAATTTCCACACTTGGAAAGTCAAAATCTAAATGCAATTAATGAATAAAAATTTGTGGAGGATAAATGGACAAGAAATGGCTCCATCAGATTCAAATAAATTAACAAAATGGAAAATTAGGGATGATAAAGCCAAAGAAAATGTCTTTCGATTTTAAGTTTCATTATGTTGATCTTGAGAAAACATCAAAGGAAATGTGGGATACCCTGAATAAATTGTTTGGTGCAAAATATGTCAATGCAAAGTTTTATTTAAAACATCAATTATTCATATTCAAAATGAATAAGGGGTCACTATGTCTATCCGCATCAATGATTTTAGATCTCTTCGAGATCTAACTAGTAGAAGTCAAAGCTCCAGTAGAAGATGACGATTCAAAATCCATATTGTTGAATAGTTTGGCACCCAAATATAGTAATGTTGTTTTTTACTCTTGGCCAAATGCCTTCACAAGGTCTAGAAGATATGATTTTAGCTCTTCTCGATGAAGAAAAAGAACTAAAGAAGATGTAGAAGAAACTAAATTACATGTGAAAAAGAAGTATAACAATTCCTCTAAAAAGAAGGAGGAAATTGAGTGTTTCTACTACAAGAAAAAGGGGCATAGAGCTTCATATTGTAAAATTTGAGCTAGTGATATTCTAAAAGGAAAACTCAAAATGGATGAAGCCATTATGATCATAGAGGAGGAACCAACATGAAGAAGAAACAATTACCGATGACATTGGATAGAATTCTAAAGACTTTATATGATAAGTAACAACATCACACCGGAGGATGGAGACACAAGAGGATAGAGGACAATCAACATCCTCTCGTCAATCACCAATGACAAGGTCGTGTTTAACACTAGTGGCATTTCGTTGTGCGTTTACTTTCCGTTATGCTATGGTGTGCTTCCTTTTAGAGTACTTGTATTTGTTCATGTTTATTTTATAGTGTGTTCTTGTGTTCGAGTTGTAATATGTGAGCAACAATTCCGATATTTTCCCCTGATGTAAGATAGTGATGAAAGCTTAAGCAGTACTACAACATCATGATATTTTGGTTGTTGGTAAACCAATTGAAAACCCACCCCAAAGGTTTGTTGGTTATCTTAAAAACAAAACCATCTTTTGTGGTTGGTGGTCAACCACTTGCAAAACCATCCATAGGTTGTTGGCTATCCTAGAAAAAAACTATTTGGATCATGATCAAGGGTTAAAGCGGCATGTTTTAGTACAAGACAAGTTTTCCCCATGTTCATACTAATGGGGAATGTTAGGAATATTATGTTACTACTCCTTGGGTTATTAAGTGTTAGTGTGAGTTATTATATTATCTACGATAATATAATATTTTATTATTAGTGAGGTTGTTTACAAAGTTATAACAACCTATGTAAAATAGCTTTTAGTGTATTACAAGTTGTTTTAACAACTCGTCTATATTATATGTGTGGTTGTAGGAAATATAATATCTCCCCTATTATATCAAAGATATAACACCTATAAAGATGTAACCATCCCGTATGACCTAATATACAAAAAAATTGTTGTTTATCCTCTTTAAATTTGTTGCTTTGTTATTAATATGATCTCTTCATCTTGTACAAAATGTATGTTTATGTATTCACTAGATGATCTAATATTATGCTAACCAAGGTATATATTTTATCTCAACGTGTATCTTTGTTTTTTATTATGTGATCGAGTATATCCATAAATTCAAGCTCTTAAAAGTTTATATGTATGGCTTCTTAAAATAAAAAGGTATTTTTGAACTTTAAACATAATGTAGCCAATTTAAGATCACGAGAACACAAGAAGAGGTCATTTAACATTAAAATTTTGATTAATTACATCAGATAAGGGTGATGTGGGACATATTAGTAAATAAGGGTTTTGAATAAAACCTATAAATTAGAAGAAAATCAACCCTTAACCTAAAACCCTAAAAGTGAAGAATGAAATCCTAGGTTGCGTTAATACAAAGAAGGATCGATTTTTAAAGTGTAATAGGAAAATTAGGTTTTATCCATAATTTTCCTATCACAAGTAAGAATAATTCAAGAATAATAAAGGGAAATCATAAATATTCTTAGATTAATGTATAGCTTGATATTTTGTTACGTTACATTACTCACAATTTGATATAACATGCTTAGGGTTATGTTATGGAATGGAATAAGATAATATGTAGATATAATGTAAGATAAATTGCTTGATTGTGTATAGAAGGAGAACATATATTTATAAAGTTGCTTAGTAAATTACATGACTTGGAAATGTTCTCTAGATGCATTCCTAAGGTGTTGGATGATACCATGTCAAAAATGTCCTAGAGGGATACTAATATGTCACATAGGATTTTTTGTTTTCTCTTTCTATTTCTCGTGTAGGTTCACCTATGTTTGCACCTCTAATTTTTTAATTTATAATCTTGTGAATTTATAACCGAATCTGATATTGTCTTCTTCTTACTTCAACCCTAGATTTATTCCCTTGACCTAAAAAGAGGTAGTATGATTGAGTTGGATGACCTCACCATACCCTTACTAATACGACGAGCCTCCATACCACCACTCTAAAGAAGGGTCAAGCCATATGTATTTCTCCCACTCCTATGATGAGATACAACAAAATATAGACTATAGAATGAGCCCTTAATTCAGCCCTAACACTTTCCAACATACACTTTAGACCTTTTACTTTAGAATCAAGCTCAACATGTTTGATCTAGGTTGCGATTGGCTATCAATAGATATGTAGATGATATGTTATAAGGAATGTAAGGTGTTCCCATAAGATTCTAGCTTACCCATTGTTTCCTAGCTTACCATAATAGGTTAGGGTTTGTTTACACTTATTAGTGACATTGTATTAGTTTTCCCACTCAATTAATTGTAAAATCTTGCCTAGGTTGATTAAGCAAAAGTACCCATTTCAAATGATAACCGTGCCGAGAGAAAGATGATGGTTTTGTGGAACCTAGAAAATACCAAGAATGGTACTTTCTAGAGCCTATGAACCTATTTTGGGAGTGACGAAAATCCAAACCAAAACATGGAGAGAATATACATATGTTCAATGGCCTATTAGATGATTTATAGAAAGGTGAACATGATAAGGGTTGTCATCTAGTGGCTTAGAGGGTATGTGAAGAGTATAAAGATGTTGAAATTGGTTAAGTACGTACAAATGGAATATATATTGTGATAATTACCAAAAAAATCATTTTCATGTGCTCGCACCAAATTTGGGGTACTACAACATGTATGACTCATGACAATCTTCCAATATTCTTGTGAGCATGTCCCACAAGGGACACCAATGTGTTCCCTCGACATATAATAGAGGCCACATGTTACTATGACCATGAATTATTCATGATCATACTACCAATGTTTATGATTCAAATCATTACATGACGTATTATCATTTATCTAATTCTAACAGTGATTCAACCACTACAATTGCTCCTTTATTATGGTGTTCAATATTTTTATCTAATGATATATGATCTTGACAAGAGCATCCCATTAATGGGATCATCGGATAATAAGCATATTCCCCTCTTACTTAGGCTCCCCAACCGATGCAAGTTATCAGTACATAGTTTTTTATCACATTTGATTGTTATCATCACCTCCTTATCTTGATTTTTGTCTTCTACATCCTTCTATTTAGATATCAACATGTTTAAATTGTGTTCAAATTCATCATCATTCTAGCACATTAATTTAATTTTCCTTTATTATCCTACTATGACACCCACACATTACTCGATGATGCAACACATACATGGGTTGGATGTGATTGATGAGAGATTCATAGTTTACCTTGAACCCTACCCAACTTCTCCCATTCCTTTATTTTGGCAAAATTTACAACCAAAGAAACCAAATACTTCAAACCAAAAAAATTAAAATATTGCAAAAATCCAAAACTAAGCATTGTTTGTAACTTGCTTTATTGTTAAGGAGAGGAGCCAATTCCTTACTTGGTGAGCGAGGACCAATACTTGCGAGGGTATATGACAATTAAGGAGCTAGTAAATGTGACTTTCCCACTTACATTTTGAAAAAAATCCTTTTTAATACACCCCAAGTAGAATATGTCACATCAAGTCATATCAAACCAATTAACCAATCAAATGATGACAAATAGGTAAAAGAAAATGTATGACTTCACTCTCAAGTAATGGTGCACCTTAAAATTTCTTTGTATTTCAAATTACCAAATTTAAATATTAAAAAACAATCCCTTCCACATAATTAATTTTTTTAAACGAAATATTTATAATGGGGAGAGCATGATCTATTAAAGGGTATTTTTTGTTTTCACTTATATGATGTTTAGGTTTCTATGTGCAATCATAAAGTTAGGATGCACAAGATTGGCTCCTCTCCCTTACATGTGTTCAAACATAGTTGTTTGTCATGCATTAGTCTTTTATGTATCTACTTATTTATGCAATTTTATTTCAAATGTATACATGAATTAGCTACATGATTAGACATTCAAATAGACACAAGCATGCTTCATGATTATTTAGTCCTATACCCGGAAACCTCTTCCACATTGTGGATGTCCTTATACCGCTGGAAAATACATGCATTTAGGGATAAATAAAACGAGTTTTTATATATATATATATATATATATATATATATATATATATTTCTTTTTTTAATACATTGGCAATATAAAGCTACCTAAATGATGTATCAGCACTATCTTATACTTTGTGATACATTTTTCTTATGGATATTGTATTATGCTTAATGTGACGATAAAGGTGTTTCATTATATGTATTAACATTTCTTGCTCCATGCTTACTTCTTGTTGATTATGATATATTTCTAGACTATAATAATTGATCACATGTATTATTATACACTTCCATGCTATTTTATTTTTTATGATTCTATGATTAATGTTTGCTCTATGCTTCTTTTTATGTACCATATGACTTTGTTTACATTTTGCTTCTACATGCACTATATAAATTGATGCGAGGGGTCATTTAGTTATGTCCGTCCTTTTTCATGATACTCAAGAGCTTGAACTTGCTCTATTACTCCATCCACCCCTGCTAGAGGATCATTAATTGATGTTCATGCAACATCATCTCTGTTGTATTTCTTATCACCTTGAGATCCAATGAGACCTAGTACCTTCTAATTCTTGAAGACAACAACTGGAGGAGGGTTAACTTGATGAGCAAAGGTGATCACCTTGTGATCACTGAAACAATATATAATAGAATTCTTTCATATCATTTTCCTGCTCGATAAAAACCCAAATCGAATGTACTGAACAACAATCACGAAATCAAACCTAAGAGCAGGCTGCTTTAATGACACTTAAAAGATGCTACTCTCTTCCAAAACTCAAGAAGATCCCGCCTTTTCCTCTTCCAGACAAATGACAAAGACAAACTTTCCAACACTTCCTTCCTTCTTCAAAGCTTAACAATAAATGAAAGAACTTCTATATTAATCTACATGACTGTCCCAAGCTACAAAATCCATTCATAAAGTCTCTAGCATTCATACCTTCTTGAGTTCTCTTACCATACACCTTTGCCTCCAAATGGAGCTCTTCTTCAATATAGTCACAAGCTCTTTTCTTCTTGATTGAACATGACCAAGGCAACAAACCAATGTTTCAAGTTCCTTTATGAATGCTCAAGCATCTCTCTACTAGTGTGCAATCTCAACACTCTGCCCTCAAGACTGAACTTAGTCTAAAAGCATCCAACTCAAACTCTTAATACATAATTAGTTGGTTCCCAGGGCATACCAACAGCTCAACAGACCTCCCTTCACAATGGTTGAGGTATTCATGAGCTCCATATACTGTCCTAGATCTAGGTTTTTCCTTTATCACCTCCCTTGTATGTTTTTGAAGTGACTTATACAGCCCTAGAACCCCTACACAGTCTACATTTACTCCAAATCACTGGTAGTATGTCTGTCAATCGGGCAACAAGAGCTAGCAAGATTTCTCTCTAGAATCATGGAACACATTAATAGTACTAGGATAGTCATCATCCAACATCCATGCACAGGTACTTAACTCTACTTCTCCTTGACATTAGCCCTTTGAACATCTTATTGTGGACTAACACAGTCCTAGACCACTGTACAGTCTGATTATAACTAGAGGGAAGGAATTTCCCTTGTACCTATATGCCCAATGTCATTCATATTCAACAAATATACCTGGATAGGTTCCCTCCCATTAGTGGATTTTCATCATATTGTGTCCATCTCCTTCATGTTTGCAGTCCTCCTTTCTTGCCAAATACAGTCCTAATCCTGTGCAATCATCTTTTATATGCTAACAAGGTAATAGCTTCATGCATTCAGACCTGAGATCATGCAAATACATCCAATATACCCTATTTTGTCCATCATATCAATCTATCATCATGATTAGTCATGTTATAATGCAAAAACTGTGTATGTTCTTTATTTGACTGTGAACTATACATCACTGTTGTATCTCGAATACACAGTCACCTATAGCTTGAGCGACACAAGATCATTCTTCACCAAATTTGGATGATCTTTAGATCATATCAATGCAGAGATATTGTAAAAGTTTCAAGTAATTCTATCCATGGAATAAAAAGATATACGAAGCCCTAGTTCAGGCCCGAGAGGCAACAATTTGCTATAAAATCCAAACTATGCATTTTCAAAACATACAAAAATTACCAATGTGATCCACATCACCTGTAGAATCTTTCCATGCTAATAATCAAGAGATTTACATCATTTGAAGGTCATGGAGGGTTTCTATCTTGCTGTCCTGCCAGGGTTCTTGTGCACAGTCCATTGAAACAAGCTATTTCATGCATTCCAGAGTATAATTCTTCTTTCAAACATCATACACATGTTGTTATTCATTGTTCCATCTTCTAAAACCTTGAGAACCCTTGTTCCCTCTCCTTCACCTCTCGAATCACCTATGAAATAGGTATCAATTTTCTAAGAATAGACTCTAACAGCCCCTAAACTGACTCCACAATACCCTAACAAGACTTAATCAATATTCTAATCCTAGAATATTAATGGATATCAATCCAATACTTCTTCCAACTCGTGCATGGACTAACAAACATGATGACATGGCATTTGAAGTCCTTATTTAGCCCATATTACCCTTTAAATGCCAAGTCAAGTCACCTTATCAACTTCTTACAAGCATATATTCATTTTTACAACATATTTAACTCTAGCACACCTGAAAACATGTATCATGGTCTTGTATGACCTTATTATGTCTTGTTCCTTGATGCTCCTGCATCATAAATTTTGTTGCTTTATACTTCTATATACATTGCACAAATCTTATTTTCTATACTTATGTATGCATTATATGACTTATGTTTTCTAAATGCTTCTCTAGCTGATATATGACTATTATTTGTTTTATGATTCTATGTATGTAAATGAATCTTGTGTGCTCTATTCTTCTTGCATACTTGTTTCTGTTATTACTGTTAGCTGAATCATCAAGCTAGTGAGATATGTTAGCCAAGTTGTCAAAGTTGGTCAAATGTTTTGAGATGAGCCTGCTAGGGTCGTGTGTCATCATGTCATGGCAAGTATGTGAAAGGATACATTGTGTCACTTCGTTTCATTATCATACTCCTATGAGCTCCATGTTTGTCCTTTTAGTTTTGATTGATTATGTGTTAAGATTTCCAACACTATTCACATATGCCTATTCACACTTTATGCTTATTCTAGATTGATCATATCATGTTTATGCATACTTATCTAACCACATTTAGTATACATTCTTAATATGGTTTAGAATAGAAACGAAAATGGAAGTGTGAATCTGTAAATCAGTGGTTCGATTGATAGAGAAAGTGAATGATATATTTACACTCAATGACTCAACTGGGAGATCTGGCCAGAATCTTCTTCCAATTGGGAGGGCAGAATGATACAGCCTACAGGGGCATACCAGTTGAAATTGAAAGCTTTTTCTGTTGAAAGTAGTTTTAAGCAAAGGTTTTTTTCCCCTTAAAAAGCAGTGAAAGCGACTTTATTCTTATAAAAGAAGATTTTTAAGAAAGCGAGCAAAGCATGAAAAATCCTCTATAGAAGAGGATGGCATATAGACAGAGTGCAGTGGATGCAAGTAGCTCCGTTTGGTATCCAATTTTGAAATTCTTCGTAACAGTCTCTCTCTTGCAAGAATTGTGAATGTGCATTATTTCCTTGTAAATAGATTGACATTCATGCTCTTTTGAGTTGCGACTCTTCCTACTGCACCAAAAGGTTTGAGTAAAGAACTATGAGAGATGCTGTCCTCATCATAACCAAGCGTTTGAGTAAAGAACTTCAGCTTCCTCCAACTTATCATTCCAGAGCTGTCATGACTCTTCCATAGTATCATTAAAAAGGCCTCATTAAAAAGACCCCATCAGTATATCTAGGAAGTGATGTATACTATACATATGATTTCACCAATTCAACAGCATAGTCTAGCTCTCTAATCACTTGAAAGCAACATTTCTTATAAACTGAAAATAATGACCTGATTCCTGCCTAGCACCACAACTTTGATGTGATGCACCTTGTCATAATGCAAGCCTGTGTTTCTAGCTTGCTTCAGTTAGCATCACTAATAATTTCCACAAGAACATTGTCTGTGTTTGAAATGATGAAATGGGTTTAGATCTTTCAGAACTATTCTTTTGAATAGTTGTGGAGAAAAACTTGGTTGCAGTGTCACAGTAACACATGCTTGAAGGTTTTTGACAACTCTAGCAGTTGTTTTAGGGGATGTGTTTAAGAACCCAAATGCAATTTCCAACTTCTCAGTATGCTGGCAGAGGAAAAATTCTTTCTCCTCCACTTCCACATCTCTTGAATCTGGAATATACCCTGCTGCTTTCATCTGCCATTTTCTTCCCCCACTTTGCATAGATCTCCTGTATTTGTGGATATCATGTGTCTCTTACACAAAAAGCATGTACCATTTTATCAACTTCAATCCAACTACATCCAGGTAACTTTTTAATTCCTCTGTCTTTCATCAATCTTCTTACCTTTTGAACGTCACCCCACCTGCCCACTTCTGCATAAATGTCTGACAGAAGAACATAAGGTGCATCATTTATAGGGTCCAGCTCAGAAAGGAGATTTGCTGTAAATTCTCCTAGCACTATATTTTTATGTGATCTACAACAACCAAGCAAACACATCCATACAACCACATCAGATTGGATTGGTATTTTGATGATAAAGTTAAGGGCTTCGTCAACATAGCCGGCACGTCCTAGAAGGTCAACCATGCATACATAATGATCCATTGTAGGTATAATGCAATAAGAGTCACTCATGTTATTGAAGTACTCACAGCCCTCACCCACTAGCCCCACATGGCTGCATGCAAATAAAACGCAAACAAAACATACATGGTCCGGGCAGATTCTAGAGTGCTTCATTAGTTCAAAAAGTTTGAGAGCGTCCTTGCCATAGCCATGCATTGCATATCCTGCAATCATCGTAGTCCATGAGACCACATCTCGTTGAGGCATTGTGTCAAACAATTCGCGTGCCTTCTGTATACTTCCACATTTTGCATACATGTCTATTAGGGCACTCCCAACAACATCTGACAAAAACCCACTTTCAATTATGCTTTGATGGATGTCCACACCCTGTTCCAAAGCTCCAGTTTTGGCACAAGCTGGGAGGATGCTGGAAAACGTGCACTGGTCAGGTTGAACACCTGATTGTTGCATTTGCCTATAAATCTCCAAGGCTTTTTCAATAAGCCCATTTTGTGCATATCCAGCAATGATTGAATTCCATGAGACCACATTTCGCTGAGGCATTTCTTTGAAAAGTCTTAAAGCTTCATCAGGATTGCCATTTTGTGCATATCCTGCAATCATCACATTCCACGAGACCACATCCCTCTGAGACATGTTCTCAAACAGCTCGCGTGCCTTCTCTATGCGTCCACATTTTGCATACATGTCTATCAAGGCATTCCCAACTAAAACATTCCACGCAAACCTGCTTCTGCTTATGCTTTGATGGATTTTCATACCCTGTTCTAAAGCTCCCATTTTGGCACAGACCGGGAGGATGCTGGCGAAGGTGCCCTGGTCAGGTTGGACATCTGTCAGTTGCATTTGCTTAAAAATCTCCAAGGCTTTTTCATCAAATCCATTTTGTGCATATCCAGCAATGATTGCATTCCATGAGACCACATCTGGTTGAGGCATTTCTTTGAAAAGCCTTAAAGCCTCGTCAAGAACACCATTTTGTGCATATCCTGCAATCATAGCATTCCATGATACCACATCTGGTTGAGGCATTTTGTCAAACAGTTCACGTGCCTTGTGTATGCTTCCACATTTTGCATACATGTCTATTAGGGCATTCCCAGCTACAACATCTGACAAAAACCCACTTCTGAATAGGCTTTGATGGATGTCCACACCTTGTTCTAAAGCTCCCATTTTGGCACAAGCTGGAAGAATGCTGGCAAATATGAACTGATCTGGTTTTACACCTGTTAGTTGCATTTGATAAAACAGCCTCAATGCCTCTTGAGGAAACCCATGTCTTCGGTAAGCTGCAATTATGACATTCCATGAGAAGGCATCTCGTTCTGTCATGTTGTCAAAAACTTTCCTAGCATCCACTAAACTTCCACACTTGACATACATGTTGATGAGTCTATTTTCAAAAAGTGTGGCTGTAGCAAATGTAAATCCCCTGTCGGTGAGGAAAGAATGGATAAGCTTACCCTCTGAAAGTGCATTGTTTGCAATGCAGGTAGGTAACAGTTGCAGATATGTTGAAGAGTCTACAGGAGGGTTGCGAGTAGAAAGCAGAGTGTTTAGTACTTCCTTCAAGCGGTTGTCTCCACGCAGAGCTCTGAGATGAGCTGTGGATGACATTATATGAATGTGTTGTTATTCATTCCGCCACACGGAAACACCATCATTATCATCATCAATCATTCCCCTCGAAACACCACTTGATTTCTCTCTGGAATGTGTACATTGAGTGGACGTGGCTGTGAATGGCATCCATAGTTTATGCTGCATTCCACGTTCCTTTAAAAGCATTTTTCTTTTTTCGTTGTCATCTGGTTTTATAATTGAATGTTACTCCAAATTCCAAGCACACAATTAAAAGCAAAAGTCTTCATCCCGCAGCTTATAAGGACTTGGCGATGGATTCTCAAATGCCCTTCTCTCTAATGAAATGAAATGAAATGAAATGAAAGATTTTAATGACGTCCACGAGACTAAAGAGTCTATGGGACCACAGAAACAATATTTTAATCAGATTTCAGACTCCTTTCAATATCCGCTCTTCGGCTGTGAATCTTGAGGATAAAGCCTGTTGTCGCTGGAAGCTTTGTTCCTTCGAAGAGTGCCTCCAGTCTGTCCACCTTTAGGTTGTTTTTGTACTCGGACCCCAAATACGGATGTCATCATATGCTTGTTCTAAAGCAAAAGAATTGAACACTCCATGACAAAATGCCATTACATCTCGCTTCGACCCCTTTCTTTCCATGAGAAGAGACAAATTCTCCTTTCCCAATCTTCCTTTGGAATAGTCCATCTACCAGTTTCACATCGAAGATGATGCGATCCAGTTCTTAACTGCGCCACTAGAATTTTTGCTTTACCCTTGATAGTTGTCCCTAGATAAGCTTTTTCATCATGTTCCCCAGTGAGATTGAATTCTCTAATATAATGTGCTTTCTTTCACCATCGGTTTTATAATTGGTTACCCAAATCCACATGGCGAAAAGTCCATCCCGAACTTTTCTATCACATAATTTTTATTTCCCATTATTTAGTTAGCCTTCGGTCATATTGGAATTTTGCACTTCTTTTCCTCAATGTTGGTTTTGTTTAACTTCAACTAAAATGTCTGTCACTCTCCAATTTTTATTATTATTATTTTTTCTCATCTCGCATGCTCGTCGGTGATCGGGATTGGACACTGGGTTCATTCTTTATGGTGATCGGGATTCGACAGTGGGTTTATTCTTGATTCCGAGTGAGTTTTTGAGAGGCCAAAGCAATTTTGCTTGGATTGCAACGCTTATTTTTATTAACTAGCAATCGCATGTGCACAATGCAATGTGAACACCGAACGGTATATGTTATTTGATTTTAGAGGGATAGTTATTAGTTTTGTAGTTGATGTTGATAAGGGTGTGATTGATTTTGTAAGTGTAGGAATATAGATGAAGCATTACATTTAAAGGTTATATCTCTACATTTGAAATTTGTTACAAATTCGTACATATACATTTGTAAATCTTATATCATGAGTGGTAGCATTTTGCAGACTATTTTATTTGAACTAAACATGAATACATGAAAACTTCCGTACATTTGCAGATTTTATATCATGAGTGGTAGTATTTTGGCACTAAACATGAATACATTTATACATTTGATATTGCTTTGGATACAAGAAGTTTGAGTAAGGTAGTAGTGGAGGTGCTATCAAAGTAGAGGCTAGTATTTACGATGGGTTGATTTTGTTGAGTGATATTAGTCTCGAATGCTTTGGTTAATGATGAATTGACTTGGGAAGTCTATATGGAGTAGCCATGTGGATATGCAAAAGAGAGCAGAAAGCATCTAATGTGTTGCCTCAAAGAGGTGTTGTATAGATTGAAGTGTGCCAAATTTTCCCCAAGTATTTGCACAATGTTTCATAAAGTTTGTGGATGCAAATTTGAGGGCATGTATTTCTGGATGCCTAGAAAATTTCTTCCTTGAGTTTTAATTCAAGGAAGAACAGAGCAACAACAACCACTTTTTCAACTCACAACCCAAGGAAATACATTCATAAAAACTTGATCAAATTTAAAGCGAGATGCAATACACCACAATGGTTGTTCACAGATTGAATACTGCTCCTGAAAATGAAGCATCCTTGCAATCAAAATCTTGTAGATCATGGTGGCTCTCAGGAAGCAGTGGGGACTTGTTGTCACTCTTTTCAGATCCTGCAAGAGTGTCTGAAGTCATCAATTATGTTGTGATGGATGTCCGCACCCTGTTCTAAAGCTCCCATTTTGGCACAGGCTAGGAGGATGCTGACAAAGGTTGTGGAGTATGGAGTTATAGTTGACAATTGCATTTACTTAAAATCTTCAACAACCTTTTCAAAAAGCCCATTTTGTACATATCCTGCAATCATCACATTCCATGAGACCACATCTCTTTGACACATTTTGTTGAACACTTCATGTGCATCGTGTATGCTTCCACATTTTGCATACATATCTATCAGGGCATTTGCAACTATAATATTTGACAAAACCACTTTTCATTATGCTTTGATGGACGTCCATAGCTTGTTCTACAACTCCTATTTTAGCACAGACAGGGAGGATGCTTGACAAAAGTTATGGAGCTTGGCTTGAAACCTGTTGATTGCATTCGTTTAAATGTTTTCAAAGCCTCTTCAACAAACCCATTTTGTGCATATCTTGCAATCATTGCAGTACATGAAATCACATCTCTTTGAAACATTTTGTCAAATAGTTGACGTGCCTTGTTAATGCTTCCACATTTTGCATACATATCTACCTGGGCACTTGCAAATGCAACATCTCACAAGAAACCCCTTTCAATTATTTTTTGATGGATGTCCATGCTATGTTCTACAGAACCCATTTTGGGACATGCTTTGGAGGTCACTTAGAAAAGGTAGTGGAATTTGGCTTGATTCCTGCCAATTGCATTTGTTTAAAAGTTTTGAATGCCTTTTCAACAAACCCATTGTGTGCATAACTTACAGTCATTGCGGTCCATGTGACTACATTTCTTTCAGGCATTTTGTCAAACAGTTCACGTGCCTGTATACTTCCACATTTTGCATACATATCTACTAGGGCACTCGCAACTGCAACATCTGACAAAAATCCCTTCTCCACTGTACTTTTGTGGATATCTATACCCTGTTTCAAATCAACTATTTTGGCACAAGCTAGGAGTATGCCAGAAAAGGTGAACTGATCAGGTTCAAACCTTGTTGGTTGCATTTGGTGAAACAGTGTCAATGCTTGGTGAGGATGCCCGTGTCTTGTGTAAAATGCAATTATGATATTCCATGAGACGAGGTCTCGTTCAGTCATTTGGTCAAACACTTGGCGAACACCTGTTAAACTTCCACACTTTTCATACATGAGTATAACGGTATTTTGTAATAGTTTATTTGTGGCAAACTTAAATTCCCTCTGATTGCTATACGAGTGAATTTGCTTACCATCTGAAAGGGTTTTCTTGGAAATGCAGGTAAACAGAATGTGTAATGCCTCTTTCAACAGATCACCTAGATACATAGTAAATCAAAATCCAGTTGATGAAGAAATGGTGGGAACAAAGCCTTGTTATGCTACAAGAGTGTCTGAAGTCATCATTGAAATCCTCCAAAGATCACTTGATAACAAATGTTTCTTCAGATCCTTGAATTCTAGGGAGCAGACACACTCACCAATGTTGTCTGCAAATCCTTAAGCATTTTATAGCACACACCCACTATGACTCTTTCGAGCTCGTAAAAGCCCATCCCACAAAAAATTCAATCCCTTTGACTATGGGCAGCAGTAATGTCAAACCCATCTTCCCGCGAAAAATCTTGAGGCTCCCAAACAATGGCACCAAGACAAAATTCTCGAGCCCCTTATCAACATCAACTACAAAACTAATAACTATCCCTCTAAAATCAAATAACATATACCATTCGGTGTTCACATTGCATTGTGCACATGCGATTGCTCTATTAGAATACAATTTATTATTCATTCAGTTGTTCGAGAGAGGTAAAAGAAAATGGGCATGTTGGCACATCTTATAAGGAAAGGCACATATTTTGTTTTAGGAAAAAATAAATGGAATAAAGTGAAACATATAGACCAGACACCCACTATGACTCTCCCGAGCCCGTAAAAGCCCGTCCCACGAAAAATTCAATCCCTTTGACTATGGGCAGCGTAATGTCAAACCCATCTTCCCACGAAAAATCCTGAGGCTCCCAAACAATGGCATGGACATCCATCAAAAAATAATTGAAAGGGATTTCTTGTCAGATGTTGCATTTGCAAGTGCCCTGTAGATATGTATGCAAAATGTGGAAGCATTAACAAGGCACGTCAACTGTTTGACAAAATGTCTCAAAGAGATGTGATTTCATGTACTGCAATGATTGCAGGATATGCACAAAATGGGTTTGTTGAAGAGGCTTTGAAAACATTTAAACGAATGCAATCGGCAGGTTTCAAGCCAAGCTCCACAACTTTTGTCAGCATCCTCCCTGTCTGTGCTAAAATAGGAGTTGTAGAACAAGCTATGGACGTCCATCAAAGCATAATGAAAAGTGGTTTTCTATCAAATATTATAGTTGCAAATTCCTTGATAGATATGTATACAATACTGGCAACATTGTTTCTCCTCATTACTGCAACGTTGCATCCACAACTGTCGGCAATGTCTTTCTTATGTTTCTCCAGTTTTCTGTTGCATAATCTTTGGAATCACTGTAGCACAGAGCACAACATTCTTCATAAAATAGGGAAACATCATGGACATGAACATGGGACCCCACTTTTAGATCCCACCAGCTTCTCTTCTGAATTTTCCTCCATTTCAATACTTATTTTCATAAGTATATATGACACTTTACTTGTACCAATGGCCCAAAAAATCACAGGCCATCATAGAGGAATAAGTATTCTTCAGAGAATTGGCATTGGCATGGTGTTTTCCATTCTATGCATGGTAAGTGCAGCTTTGATAGAAATCAAAAGGATCCACACAGCAAAATCCCATGGCTTGCTTGACAGGCCAAAAACTACAATTCCTCTCAGTATTTTTTGGTTGACCCCACAGTTTGTTTTGATTGGAATAGCGATGTTTTTACTCTGGTAGGACTGCAAGAATTCTTTTATGATCAAGTTCCTGACAGTATGAGAAGCTTGGGGATTTCCTTCTTTCAGAGTACTTGATTCAAGAAGATTGTAAGTAATTTTTAGCATACTTTTGTATTACATGTAGATGTGAATTAAACCCTACGCATTACGTCAAACATATACAGATCATTAATATTTACTCTGTTTGAAGACTTAAGTGATTATATAAGGTAAGTTTGAAGAAAATCAGCAGAAAGTTTCTTGGATGGCTTACCCGTCTGATCTAAACCGAGCAGCTCCATCGATGACTCCATCAAATGACTTGGATGCAACTCACAAAATTATAGAAAAATAAACTCAGCAGACAATGATACATACAAAGACAAAGGAGACACGCATAGCTAGAGAAGAGACAGAAATGGGCAGGCCGCATTATGTCCCCACACATGATGAAAGTCACAATACATTTTTGAGTCACAGTATCTTTTATCCTTGTACTTGTGATCTCCGCGAGGTCAATCCATTCTTTAGAATTTTGCATTTAAAGGCAGAGAAGATTCTTGATATCATTAATATGTGCAGGCGGCCATGGCTGCCAGTGGGAGTGAAGCTTGCTTTTGTATTGCAATAGCTGCCTTCACTCTCCTCCTAATCGCGCACTTATTCCATAATAAAAAATCAAAACCAAAGGGGAATGGGTTTACTCATTATCCTCTGCTTGGCATTCTCCCTTCGTTAATAAAAAAGCGCACAGATCCATGATTGGATTGCAGACACACTCTCGGCTTCTCCGTCTAATACAACCCAATATGAGCATCCGATGGGAATAAGAGGGTATTTGACCGAATCCTACAAACGTGGAACACTTGCTCAAAACAAATTTCAAAAATTATGAAAAAGGACCGCGCCTGAAGATTCTTTTTCACGATTTCCTGGGCAGGGGAATTTTTAATGTAGACGGAGAGCTGTGGAAGATGCAGAGGAAGGCTACCAGCTATGAATTCAACACCAAATCTCTAAGAAGTTTTGTGATCGAGACGGTGCAGCGCGAGATCGGAGATCGTCTCATGCCACTGCTTTCCAATGTCTGCAATGGAGGCGGGTCTGTAAATTTGCAGGACATTTTGTAGAGGTTTGCCTTTGATAACATTTACAGCGTAGCATTTGGAGTGGATCCCGCGTGTCTGCATCCCTCTCTCCCACAAGTACCCTTCGCCCGAGCTTTTGACGATGCCATGGAATTGAGTTTCGGAAGGATGTGTAGCAGGAAGTGGATGAATCGGATGAAATATCGGTGCAAATCATAAAAACAGGTAAAATCCCGTCAAATTTAATGATTTTGAAAAAACGTCCAAACGGCTATCAAGACATCAAATTTAGCACCGCTGCAAAAACGTCTAGAGGTCCTTTACCATAGGGGGAATGCCTTTGGCATAATGAAAATTTAATAGTATATGGTAAGTCTTATCAAACAAAACATTGGATGGATAAAGTCACACCGTCACCTCGAGACAAAGAGTCGTAATATTAAAAAGTAAAGATCGTTGTCATTTGGCGGTTAGTTTATTGGTAAAGTTGTTACGCTTACTTGCTCACTAGAGAATAATCTTTGTTAAGTGCAAAGGTCTAGATGTTGGGATCGTGCCCCGTGATGACTTTAGCGGAATGGATACTCCTCGAGATCGTGATCATGCCCCAGACAACTTTAGCATAATATATACCCTCGTGTCGGGGCCGTTTGGTCATTAGTCCATTAATGAAGTTGGTAGGCTTACAAAGAGCCCACTAGGGATCAATCCTTATTGAGTGCAAAATTCCGATGTCTTAATAAAGGATGGGACCGGATCGTCCCCTAAATGACTTTGGCGGAATGGATACCCCTCGTGTCGATCGTTCCCCAAATGAATTTGGCGTAATGGATACCCCTTAGGCTGGGATTGTGCCCCGACGACTTTGGTGGAATGGATATCCCTCAGGCCAGGATCATGCCCCAGATGACTTTGGTGGAATGGATATCCCTCAGGTTAGGATCATGCCCAAGATAACTTTGGTAGAATGGCAGAATGCATACCCCTCATACCTTGATGACTTTGGCAAAATGGAAAAATGGATACCCCTCGGACTTGGCTCTAAGTCGATTGTGCCCCAAATGACTTTGGCGAAATGGATACCCCTCAAACCTTGGCGGAATGGATACCCCTCGGACCTTAGCTTTAAGCAAAATAAGATTGGAAACAAATCCGGACCTTCAACAAAAAGCAAAGACCACCAAACAAACCTCATGTTTTGGTGGAGTGTGTGACCCGATTATCCCAACCGGGTTGTTCCTTTCTATTCAAAAAATCTTCACTTACAAGAGGGATACACCACACTTTGAAAGGAATTATGATACTAAGTTTTGTTCCTTTCTATTCAAAAATCTTCACTTATACCACTCAAGTCAAGATCGTGCCCCATACGACTTTGGCATAATGGATATCCCTCGGGCGGGATTGTGCCACAAATGACTTTGGTGGAATGGATACTGATTTAATATAAATTGAGTTAAATCTTAATTTCAGAGTAACTATTGTAAAGAATTATATACATGTGCTAATATATAGTAAGACACAAACAACAAAGCATGTACAATATGAAACCCTAAGCAAGAGGAGGAGATAAAGTGACTTAGTTGATTTCCAAGCATTCTGGAATTGATTTGGGTAGGTGAATAGTTGAAACAAACTAAGGGCAAGTGTCATCACTATAAATTGGAGGTTCTAGAACTTTAAATGATGTAGGACAAGAGCACCCACGGGACAAGAACGCCCGGGCACTAATGTCCATTTTGGGCGCTAATGTCTATGTGAATGATCACGATATGGCATTTTCTCATGAGAAGCTTTGTTGTTAGTCTCTGGTTGTCGCTCTAATTTCACTCCTAGATCATCGAATGTACTTGTAACCTGCAAAAAAATGTCGAGCTACACATACCCACAAACCACATTAAATCCTAAAAATAAAGATGTAAAATGTGGAGTCGGACTAACCCCAACGGTCACCTGAAGAGTGAACTTAGTACCTAGCGTTGCACTACATTTCAGACTCTATGTAGTTTTGTGTGAAGGTGTGTGTAATGATACCCTATGATGCCCTTGTGCAAGTTGAAATAAGATAGTGGGCTAGATCTATATCTGATGTAGAGCAGAAAATAGTCTTGTTAATACATCCATCCAACAAAGAGTTTCCAATATCAACAACTTAGCTCTGCAAAAGAGGATCACGCATGAAGCCTAAAATGGCTTAAAACTTGCGAAATTGACAAATAACATCATGAATGGCATCATCATCAACATACCCTATCGTAGCATTCTTAAACAATGTCCTTTCAACCCCTATGTGCTCTCTTTTCACAAAGAACTCATAAACATTCACCTCCCTTTAACTTGCTCTTGGTCTCTTGTACTAGTTCTTGGTCCAATATGTACCTTGTCTTTTTTTCATTCAGGGACCTCTCCCATTCATACACACACTTCAAGCTAGTGTTAGTCCAACCACTAAAATGAGATAACACCTCCAAAAGAACAACCTTGTACTAATTTGTCAAAAATGTCCCTAAGTTACCCTTAAGACAATGTATTGTGGTACATCGTGGTTTGGCACCTTTTTACTTACCCGAAAAATATTACAAGCTTCATTGGACTCCTTTTGTCATCCCTAAAGTACATGTTAAATCTTAGAACCCCACTCTTTGAATTGTTCTTTCTATCTTAACTTTTTTCTCTAGGCTTACAAACCCTCCATTAGGTCAAGGACAGTCTTCTGATGTACATATCTTTTCATTCCCTCTAGACTCGAGCATAATCTTGATATTTTCGACACCCATTAACTCATTCCTTCTACCCCTAAAGTTTCAATCTTGAACTCAAAGCCTAAGGTATACCCCTTTGTTAATGTACATATTGTTTTAGGTCTTTCATTGTGTCATCATTGTCCTTGATGAGGACCGACAAACTTATTCCGGTTCCACCATTGGTTTTGTAAAAATCCTTCATAATCTAATCACTTAGGTTTCAACATGTTATCTTAGGAATTTCAGGAAAAACACGTTGATTTGTTGCTCCAACTTGCAAACCCTAGCACTATCACAAAGAAAACCCTCCTAAAACCTCGTGGGAGTTATTTTGGCATAACTTCCTTAAAACTTTAATTCAAAACCTAGAACTTTGATCGAGGTCTATCTTGTTGTCATGCAAGTATAATCTTACCACCATGCTTGAAATCACATACAACCCTCACTTGCCTACTCTCCTAGAGTCCACCTATAGATGCACAAATCCTATTAAGCTATAGAACACAAAAACCACGTTTATCTTGCATTATGTGCAATGTGACCCTTACAACCTCACTTTTAATGGTTTTACAAGGTTTCAATGTCATGTTGATTCAATGCGTAGTCCTAGTTGCTTGAAGTCTAAACAAAGTATACATTCCATGAGGTCCAACACATATAATTCCTTCAACAAGGATTCATCATCCAGAGCACACGGTCTCATTCAAATTAGTATACCTTCATTCATCCAACCCTTATCACATGGGGAATCACCCATAGACTCATTGCGAGTGTCGTGCCATAATTGATCATGATCATATAAATCTCAACAAATCATATCACATATCAAGACAATCAAGGCTTCATCAAAACATGGCAACAAATCATCATACCAACCTAATGGAAATGCATGCAAAGCTTCACCAACAGATTATATCATGGATTCATATAAGCATTATGGAAGGAACTATCATTCCCGATGCAAACTCGAAAAAATACTCTAAAGGGGCAAGATTAACATGCAAACAGAGCTTATATATATAGACACACACACACTTACACTTATTCATACAAGATCACCGAGTTATACTCCACTCCATCCTTCTCTTCATCCTCCACATGAGGAATGAGCTCCAAACTAACTTCCACCTCTCCTATACTCGAATTATCTCTTGCATGTACCTACTCCTTGGAATGTAACTATTTTCCTAAGACTCATCATGACTGTCCTTTTGTGACTCTTGAGCTTCCATATTTATTTTAGACTCTTAACTGCCCTTTTACACTAATTTAAGCATTTTAATGACTCACCCCCACACTTAGGACTCTTTTACATACCTTATAACTCAACAAGACACTCACAACTCCTAATCAACCTCTAAAACATGATTATACCATTTACTTCCCTTGACAAGTCTACATTTAACTCATTGTGTGCATTATAATTTGAAATTACATTTAGGATGGAAATGGACCATTTGAAATTTCAAACTCTCAACCCCTAAGATTCTCTTCTGCATGACACCACATGCCCAATTTGACCTCAATAACCTTATAACCATGGAAATTACATTGTTTGGTGTCACTTGAAGATGTCTCCACATCAATAATGATCTAGAATGCAAATGTGTGTAATGGAATATAATAGACTTCCCCTATGTTGTGTATGCGAAGTGATGCAACCCTTGTCCCTTAGGTGAATGTGTTATGTGGATGCTTTGAGAAGCTCTTGTGCCTTTGGATGCAAACTTAGGTGATAGTAGACAACGCTAGTTCTTGGTCCCTTATTTGAGAGCTATAATTGTGTATATATATGATTCCCTTGTTTGAATTTTGTAATTAATAGCAAAAGGCCGACCCAAAAGTATAAAAGATTCTCAAGAAGTGAAAGAAACGCAAAAGAGAGAAAAGGGGAGAAAGGGTCAGGAGCACTGGGCACTAGTGTCCTAACTAGGCGCTAGTGTCCGAGGCCATAAAAGATAAATCAGTCAAATACCAATATGGTTATAGGGTGTGTAAGGTCAATAAAAGTATAACAAACAAAGCAAAAGGCCCGAAAGACATTGTTAATTACTAGTTTTCTTGATTAGGAATCATGTATATATTAGTATGCTTTAGGACCTAGAAATGTACCTAAGTGTGTGATTTTGTGTCTACATTTTCCCCCAATTTATGTTGTTGAGTGAATACTTGATAGCATAAAGTAGATAGAAGATGTGTACCTTATGATCCTGTAGAGAAGAGTGTAGCCGATGGCATGCCGAGTGGACAAGTGAAGCATGAAGTGATCACAATGTGAAGTGTGGAGACTAGGAAAGGGAAGTGGACCCTAGGGTGAAGTGTATGCATAGTAACATGTTGTATTTGTTGATGTGAGTTATTTCTTGTTGCGTATTAAGGACAAACTTGTAAAAGAAGAGTGAGAAAGTAGTCAAAGTTTCGTATATGAGAAATTGTAGTAACATGTATATGAGTAAGTAAAAGTGTGAAAGTATGTAAAAGGAAAGTGTGCACCTGATGTATAAGAGTGTAAGAGATAGAGAATTGCCCTGATTTGCTTGGGGTTTTTTATTTGAATGTTGATGGTGAGGTTTTGGGCGATCTCATGCCAAGAGTGAGTTTTTGGGCTATCTCACGCCAAGAGAAGAGTGTTGGGGAGAGATGTCTAGATTTTCTCTCCTTCATGACGCTTCTGAATAAGCACCATTACGAGATGCTACTTCTCGATTTGTTCCAATTTTTTCTTATTAGTCCCGATTATTCGATTATAAGTGAAATGTACTGATAGATTGGATTATGTAACTGGAGGCAAGTGCCTACTACTGGAGAATTGTGTTGTAAACTGTTGGAGATTGTGTTGAACTAAGAATTTGACTATTTTTTTCCCCCAAGACACAAGCGCGCCTGGGGAGACAAGCACCCACCGCTATTGTCTCAGTATGTGCACTAGTGCGTGCTCTATATTTTGGGCCCAAGTTTGATTCTGATCCAATATTTAATTGTGGTCCCATGTTGATTTCGTGCATGTGTTGTGTTGTATTGTAGCTTTGAGTTGCTTTAGGCATGATTTGTTCACCCAATAGATGCCCCCTCATTTTGGGTGCATGCGATGATTGTAGGAGAATGTGATTCAAAGGAGAGGATCGATATTGATCTAAAGTGGATACTTATAAGGGGTAGGGGATGTGCATGGTAGAAACCAAGGCACATGTAAACAATGTAGACTAGTAACAAGAGTTAGTAAAAATAAGCTAGCATGCAATAGAAGATAATGTAACAAGCAACTAAAAAGACAAGATGGACCATGAAAAGTAAGTTTCATACATGGGACATCACTCACAATGTCACAAGACAATCAGGGCCGAAGCATCCAAAAGCATATAATGATCACACAAGACATAGGGGCGTAGCCCGCAAAACAATAACAAACAATAAAAACAAAAAGTAACATATAACCATGGTTGTATAGATCCTATAAGGCAAATGCTACACATGAATCACCCATTAGCATGTTAGAAAGATAAATAGTATGTCAAAGCATGTATAGATCAGTGAAAAATAAAGTGATTGTAATGAGAAGTAGTAAATAATGTGACAATAGAACCTATGATGTATGAAGTATAAGAGTAGCAAAGGTAGATGCCCCCAAGAGCCTCGATGGGATTGGTAAAGAGTTGTGTCAAGCATCATGCATCATGTATGAATTTGTGATAGTTCCTACATTCACCTCAAGATACCAAGTGAATGCACATGTGTATATAGAAAAATATGATGGCATACTATGCATCCATCTAGCATAGGAAACAAAGTGTAACATGTAAGTAGAATAAGCTAACAAGAAACAATGCAACCAAGATATGAAAATTTTGTGCGAGTGTGATGGTGTGATATAGAAGATAAGAGAGGTGTTTCCCCCTAGTGGATGCGTATGATATGAGGTTCATTTAGAAATTTCCCTCAAAGAATCAAGAATGAACCATAGAACAAGAGTGTGTCATCGGGAAATGAGTGTGTTGTGTGAGAATAGATGCTAGAAAAGATGTATCATGAAGCACAAATCATGAAGTGTGTATGATTTGAGGTTCATTCAAGATTGGGACCCTCAACAGATCAAGTTTGAATCGTAGCACTAGAGTGCATCATCGGGAAATGAGTGTGTTATGCGAGAGTAAATGCTAGAACAAATGTATAGTGAAGCTTAAAGCGTGAAGTGTAGATGATGTGAGGTTCATTGATGAAGTGTGCCCTCAACAGTCAAGTGTGAACCATAGAACTAGAGTGTGTCATTGGGTAATGATGGTAGAATGTGTGTACCAAGATGTAGGAGTGCTTAGGAAGATAAAACATGAAGTGTGGAGCGTGAAGTGTAGTAGTAGATACTAGAGACAATATATAGTAATGTAAGGGGGAATAAATTTCCATGCCCCCAAGAGTATGAGAGGAGAAAGATCGGAGTAAACTCATCAAGGAGATCATCACTTTGTCAGGATCATAACCGATTGATTTGGATTAGACACTTGGTAGGTAATGGTGTGGGATTTATCATAAAAAGAGCAAGTGTGGCGTAAATTATACATGCCCATAGTGTACTCTTCATTAGTGAAAAGAGGTTGCGGGAAATCATGTATGTACCAACGGTGCGTTTTTAGTATAGCCCAGGAATGAATCATTACAAATAGATATGTGGCCAAAAGGCATAGGAAAGGTAATTGTAGTATGGTTAGGGTCAAGGTGTCACCAATATAGTCAAGCCAATATTGTTTGAGTGTGAGTGGAGAGGAACGGTGTGTACATGCAAGGAATATCGATAAATGGAAGATACGTGGAGGCCGTATGAAATAGTAATGAGGACATATCCATGATATAGATGAGAAGAGTGAGGTGGGGGAGGAGATCAGTGAGTGTGAATCCTAATTGTGCTAAGCCTTCATGTATACAAACAAATTATCGAGCAAGTGGGCTCAAATAGAATTTGAGGCCAATAAGAGTCATGTTTGAAGAGAGTGCATGTGAAGGGATTGAGCTATAGCGCAGAGTGTACCTGGGGAGATGAAGTAGGTGGTACGATGTCCAATGTATGGATAGTACCCTGAAAGGTATCATGGAAATAGTGGAAGAAGGAGATTGATTAAATTGATATTCACCAGAGCCAATAGCAACAAAAGTGTCATAGAAGTAGGATTCATCTATTTCAAGAGGAGTAAAGTTAAGATTGCGTAATGTTTCATCGGTAAGCTCTACGACATCGACCTCATCATCAGAATCATCAATGTTGGCATTATCTTGTTGGATAACATTATCAAGGATATTTGGAGGAGCGAGAACTAGATGTAGGATTGAGAGCAGCAGTAATGGTTGGGATAGTGGTAGCTTGAGAAGGAGACATGGTGGGTGATATGAGATCAGTGGTATGTGTAGGGATGGATAGGATACATGTGGAGGTAGAAGAAGGATTTGAAGCACTAGATTGACCAACATCGTGTGTATCGATATTATGACATGGAATAGGATGTAGTGGAGGTATGGGCATGGTGGTGACTAGTTCTATGTGGCAGAACTTGAATGGGTCAGGGAGAGAAGAAATGGTATGCTCATAGCCATAATGCAGGAATTTCACACATCGATGAACCATGGAAGGGACAACGTGCATAGTGTGAATCCATGGTCTACCAAGTAAGAAATTGAACTGAAATGATGTGTCAATGAATATATAACGGAGTAGGAAGGGTTTTAGGTCTAACTTTTAGAGGTAAGGTGATGGTACCGATGCATGTGCGAGTAGTGGAATCATATCCGCGAACAAGGGTAGAGGGTTTGGTGATCAAACTATTAGGAATTTTCAATTGCTTGAGTAGTGAAAGAGAACATAGATTTATAGCAGCCATTGTCAATTAGTACATGCTTGATTTAGATGGAACTGATAATGGCGGTGTTAAACAAAGGCACACAAAAATATTGTTATTGGTAGTAGGCGAGATATCCTCATCACTGAAGGATATGACATGCGGTAGGTTTTTGAGAGATTGAATAAGATGGGTAAAGGCAACAGGAGAATTATCACTTTCAATATGTATGGAACGTAGGGCAGCCTCTAAGGTATGACAACAATATGGTGCACTATGTAAAAGATCATAAAGATATATTTTGGTGACATATTCTTGATTTGCTCAATGATGTCATATCCTTTGGAAGTGGTGGTAGGAACTGTAGAGGTAATAGGTGGTGGGATAGAGACAAGTGGAGTTGTAGGTGGCTAGTTGTGGCAAGTGGTGACTACATTGATGGTTGGATCAAGAATTGGAGTAGTGAAATGAGGAGGATGTTGGGTACGAACTTACATAAAATCAGCAACGGTGGCGGTTGGCCATGCCAAAAACACGAGTTGGTACATAGGATGGATAAGAAGATTGGTCCATAAAATCTTATTCATGTTCAAAAGGTAGGGTTTGAGCACATGGGTTCACCAAATGATTTAATATAAATTGAATTAAATCTTAATTTCATATTAATTATTGTAAATAATGATATACAAGTGCTAATATACAAGTAAGACACAAGCAAAAAGCATGTACAATATGAAATCCTACACAAGATGAGGATATATAGTGACTTAGCTGATTTTTGAGAAGTTTGGAAGTGATATGGGTAGGTGAATAGCTGAAACAAATTAAGGGAGTGTCTTCACTATAAATTGGAGGGTTTGGAACTCGAAATGATGTAGGACGGGAACATCCACGGAAGACAGGAGCGTTTGGGTGCTAGTGTTCATTCCGAGTGCTAGTGTCTATATGAATGATCGGGATCTGGCGGCCTTTTCTATGCGGAGAAGCTTCATTGTTAGTCTTTTGTTATCACTCCGATTTCACTCCTAGATCGTTGAATGTACTTATAACATATAAAACAAATGTATAGTTACACATACCTACAAACCACATCAAATTGTAAAAATAAAGATGCGAGAATGTGGATTCGATCGAACCCGATGCTCACCCGAAGAGTGTTCACTTAGTATCGAATGTTGCGCTAAATTTCAAACTCCATGTAGTTTTGTGTGAAAGTGTGTGTAATGATGCCCTAGGATGCCCTTGTGCAAGTTGCACTAAGATAGTGGGCTAGATCTAGAATGCTCCAGATGTAAATGTGTGTAATGGAATATAATAGACTTCCCCTCCTATGTTGTGTATGTAAAAGTGATGCAACCCTTGTCCCTTGAGTGAATGTGCTAGATGGATACTTTGAGATGCTCTTATGCCTTTGGATGCAAGCTTAGGTGATAGTAGATAATGTTAGTGCTTGGTCCCTTATTTGAGATCTATAACTATGTATATAATATATGATTCCCTTGTTTGAATTATGTAGTTGACAACTAGAAGGTCGAATTCCTAAAGTATAAAATATGCCCAAGAAGTAAAAGAGACCCAAAAGACCAAGAAAAGAGGAGAAAGGGTCAGGAGCACCCAAGAGGGATAGGAACACCTAGCGCTAGTGTACTAACTGGGTGCTTCCTAGTGTCTCGAGGCCATAAAATGTAAATCAATCAAATACCAACAGGGATGTAGGGTGTGTAAGGTCAATAAAAATATAACGAACAAAATAAAAGGCCCGAAAGACATTATCAATTACTAGTTTTATTTCTTAGGAATCATGTATATATTAGCATGCTTTAGGACATAGAAACGTACCCAAGTGTGCGATTTTGTGTCTACAGATACCCTCAACCTCGGGATCATGCCCCAGATGACTTTAGTGGAATGGAAGAATGGATACCCTCATACCTTGGATGACTTTGGTGGAATGGATACCCCTCATGGCGGGGTCATGCCCCAAATGACTTTAGTGGAATGGCGAATGAATACCCCTCGGACCTTGGCTTTGAGCGGGATGAGGTCGAGATCGTTCCCATACGACTTTGGTAGATGAATTTGGCGGAATGGATACCCCTCAGACCTTTACTCTAAGCTAAAGAATATAGGAAAAAAATTCCATACCTTCAAAAAAAAAAAGACCATGACCGCCAAACAACCTTTAACAAAAAAAAAAAAAGACCACCAAATGAACCTCATCTTTTGGTGGAGTGTGTGACCCAAGTAGCCCAACTAGGTTGTTCCTTTCGATTCAAAAATCTTCATTTATAGTAGGGCTACACCGCACTAAAAGGCATTAGGATACTAGGTTATTGTCCATTTATGTTCAAAAATCTTCACTTATGGTAGGGCTACATTGCACTAAAGGGTATTAGGATGAATAATAACATAAGGTGCTCTCTCCAATACCCCGCTTAGAGATTTCACTACATTGTTGGATGGGTTGACTAGGGTCAAAGTGGCCTTCCCTAATTTACATTCTTCTCGACCAAATTCAATGAAGTCATTCAAAGACTCTCTAATGGGATTGACAACTACCTCAAAAACTATTTCATATTTGTTTAGAGCTTGTGAAACCAATTTTTCACCTTCATCATATGTATTTGTACTTAACACTATAAAAGTGTTTCCCAACTTGATCTTTTTCTGTCCTTTACCTTTAGGCTTGGGAGCTTCCTTTCATTTTTGCCTACCAATCAAATTCCTCATTTTCCCTTCAACTCCCTTGGGGAGTTGATTTCTATTTATTATGACCCATCGGCGGAGGCATATCATTTATGTCACAGTGTTCAAATGGATGTGAGCAAACCTCTTCCTAGCAAAGTTTGCTTAAAATCTCTAAAAGGCACAATGTTTAAACACCACATGTGGACCATGAAAACCTTCCTTTCCATGAGTCAAACAATTTTATCGATAGATCAATTTTGAAAAATCTAATATTGATAATTTGAAATTATTAAATGTTTAAAAAATTAAAAAAATAAGTAGTTTAATCGAAAATCCAACCTATATAAAAACATAAAATTATAGTATATAGAAAAAATGGATTTCAATTAAATTGTAATCAAAATACATATGCAATTTTAATTATGTCTAAATCAATATACATTTTTAATCACATGTAAATAAATATACAAGAAGTTGTTATACTTAATAAATTATTTTAAAGTTATTGAAAGAGGTGACATGTAAGAATTACAAGTGCATTTTGAATATCGCAAGATTTGAAAACATTCATTACAATCTAATAATGGAAATATTCCAAATGTGATATATAGAAAACATAGGAAACTTAAGAGAAACTAAACAACCATGTCTAGAGTGTTTTATACTCTTCACAATATATGTAAACCATCCGGATGCTTAGGAAAAAATTGTTTACACTCCTAAATTTGTCAAGCGACTACGTTTGCCTCATCTTGATCTCTAAAAATCTCACTATAAACTTTGTGTTACCCTAATTGGGAAACCATATTAGAAAACTATATGGAAAATAAATATGTTTTGTTCTGAAGTTATTTGTGGCTTTAAGTGCCATCTAATTATCAACGCTTTAAATAATAACAAAAAAACATATGAAAAGTGTAGTAATTCATCAATTAAGCAAAACAATGTTAAGTACAATATATTTCCTTTCTAATTATGATTGCTTTTATACAAATGCTCTTATGATTACTTGGTCTAGAATCTTTCAACAAAATGTTTAAAATATTTCTTATTTCTCTTTGAAATATTTGGATTTTCCCTAGACTACTAAAGTGCCTCTTCAATTTCTATATGACAAATGAATTAGAAGGCCTATGCATATATATAAACAAATTGAATTCAACTTAGGACCCGACTAACATCCAAACTAACTTCCAATTGTCGGAAAGTAAAAAATGGTGGAGTAACAAGAAAGGGCCCGTAAGCTATGAGGGGCCAAAACCACTTACAAAGAGCATTTAGATGCTTATAACATGCCCCATGTGTCGTGAGCAACACACCCCATTTCCTTTTGTAAATAAAATGGAGCCCCCTTTATTCATCAATGATTAAACCAATTTGTAAAGCTCCTTTACATGGTTAAAATTCTTTGAATTTGCATGTCGATTAAACCTCGCTAAAATGGAAAAGTTAAGCACTTATATAGCTTGCCCATACTTTCAAATTTTAGTTCTTATTGGGTTTCATGGTTTTAACACTTTCAAATGCTTTCATGGTTTAAGTGGGCTTATTTTTATTTAATCATTATTTATGCCTTTAACAAGTGTTTCCATAGTTGGTTATGTGGTTAACACATGTGTAGGATCAAAAGAGAGAAGAATCCATGAATTATCAAAGCCGGTGTCTTGAGACACACATCATCTATTGACTCACGGGAGACTTTAGAGGTCAAAACTTGATAAGAACCTCGCATATAATAAATCAATCAATAAATTGTAGAAGATAATAAAACATAAGAGATATGGGGGCAAGATGCCTAATATTAATATATGCGAGAATAATACCCTTAAGGTAGGGCAACACCATACAATGCTCCTTAAGGAAGGAGTAACTCCACAATCTCCCAAGATGGGAATTCACTTTGAGGGGACACCTCCAATATACCTCTACCAAGTAGAAGACTCAACTCATACATACCTTCCCCCCTCATAATGATACTCGCATCCTTTAAATAGGATGGGTAACACCTAATCCCAATGTAGGCCGACCTATTACCCAATATAATTAATTCCTATGTGAGCCTATATAACTAACTAAGGGGATGTGTGCCACATGTCGGCATCTCCATCAACCCATATACATTATATTATCATATCCCATGTGAACCCATACATATAACTAAGGGGATGTGTGCCACATGTCGGCATCTCCATCAACCCATATATATTATATTATCATATCCCAAGGTACATATCAAAACTATGTTCCCAAACCATATAATAACATCGATTCATTCCATGTACTCATCCCATACACAAGTGTCAAACATCGATTTGGTTGAAGGTTTTGAGAAAACTTAAAAAGGGTGCAAGGCACCGATGAGTGACAAGTGTCACTAATTAGCTTCCTACAAAGATTTAAGTTCGCACAAAGTCCCAAAATCTAAAAGGAATATGACACACGAACCCATTAATCCTTTCCACATGGTATGAATTGGCGAGAGGAGATATCAAAAAAAAGTTTCAAAGTTTTGAACCATGGGATGAGTGGCTTCTCCGATGTAAGATGCATGTCAACGATCGATTGCCGAGGTGTATGAAGACCAAAGTTTGAAGAAATATTACAAGGCATGAAAATAATGATCTTAGCCACGTGGAACACATCGGTGAGAAGATAGTATGGATACCCAAATATTACAATGATTTTGTTAGTGATTGTATTGATATAACCCATGTGGTAGACATTGATTAAATGAAGAGGCATGAATTTCAAAATTTACAAAATCCATGTGAGACACTATAGATTGTTTGGTCTCGTGGACATTATTAAAATCATTCATTCATTTATTCCTTCACTATTAAACCAATCTTGGACACATGTCCAAGATCAACATGTTATGAGTACGACATGGCAACAAAGTTTCAAAGCTTAAAACAATGTGGTGAATGTTAAAACAAGTTTAAGACACATGTCTACGATGGAAAGAACTAGGAAATAAAAGGAGTTTTAAACCCTGCAGAGATAACGACAAGGTCGATGAAGGCCATATGGCCTAGATCAAGTTAGTTAGGTTTTAACAATCAAAGGCATACATAAAAGCATGTGTGGAAAAGAACGATTAAGGTCAAAGAAATACATGGAACTTTCTTATAAGCTAAGAGATGAGTTAAGTTTTAATGCTTGAGATTTTAAGCTAATGAGGCTATGTTTAATAAATGTTAAAATCTAAATGTTGATTAAAACAACGAAAGTGTCTATTAAGATATAGAAATGATTATGAGTTAAATAAACAAAGCTATATTTTTACAGACGTAAAACAAATCAACCATTGAATGAAAATAAATGGTTGAAAAGCCAAAAGAGACCGAATTGGAGTTATTTTTGGAGGAGGAGGATTCAATCATACATACATGAGTAAAATAAAATTGATTATTGTTTAATTTAAAGCCGTGATTTCCAAATTTAGAGAAACATGCACAAAAAGCGGGATAAACAAGAGACAAGAAGTTTGGGGATTTTAATCAAATAGTAGTCTATTTCTAAGATTTTGGAGAGTTATTTTCACGCAACGAGGAGATTTTCAGTTTTGATTAATCAAACTGGGAGTTAGATAATGTTTTAAATCAAAAATCTATTTTAGGGGCATTTAATTATGATTTATGGGAGAATGTTCCTATAATAAGCCTTTTCAGCTTTAGTTAGCTTTAGATGTTTTAATTTTAGCTTTTCTAGGTTAGTTTGATTTTATAAGAGTCCCATAAACATGCAGAGTATGGTTAAATCCCATTGATCTATAAAAATAGTCAAATTTATTGTGAAAATCATCTGGATAACATTGGATTAATAAAAAGAAAGAGTTTGGAGCTTTACATTTATTTTATGAGTGGTGAATTGTTATAACTATTGATTGATGTCTTGGTCCTAGAAAGAAATTGTTTTTATTAAATAGTGTTCAAACTTAAAATTTTAGTTGATATTGAAGGGTAAAGAGTTTGATCTATGTTAATCTCAACTTCATTGGTTGACGTTTGTTGTGCTTAAATTTGTGGACGTGTTTTGTAATATTACAAGTTTAGGTGATTTAGAGATATTGACAAGTGAAGAATACTTTGTTTGTGTGGAATCTAGTTAGCTTGGACAATAGTTAGGTTGATTACTCTCTAATATATGCTTTGCGAATGAACTATGGGTTATTTACTTAGATGATGCAGAGTGATGATTCCTTTTTGTGGTTTCCTTTGATTGATTTTCTGAAGCTTATAAATAATTGGGTTGAAACTATTTATTGTTTGTTTTGGATTTTGTGTGATTTGACTCAGTGATTGAGATAGATAGTATAGTATATTTTCTACCTCTATCCTTTTTCTATTTTTTTTTCGAATTCTCAAATCACTTAGTTAGGATTATATCATTGTAAGTATCACTAGGAGTGAGCAAATTCAAAATCGGGATAATTAAGATCCAAACACATTCTCGTAGACACAAAATCACGAAATTTGAGTCATTATTTAGTCCCGATTACATAGTCTATTTGCATGGTTCCTAAGCAAGAAGAGTACTGATTAACCCATGTCTTTGGCCATCTTTTGTTGCTTTCTATTACTAGTTTCAGTCTTGCACCTTTATTGGCCCAGTATGTCTTTTCATATTTCAATTTCATCTTTTCTCGGACTAGAGCACCCAACCAGACGCCTTGACTCCCGGCCATGATGTCGGCGCCAGGCGCCCTCATCCCCTCTGCGTACCCCTGTCCTCTTTACACTTTACTCTCGTTTTTTGGTCCTTTTTAGCCATTTGAGCATCTTATCTTTTTGGTAGTCGGCCTTTTCAGGGTTAATTATGAAATAAAAGTGAGGGAACTATATAAATATAAAGTTATGTGATCATAATAAGGGACCAAGCACTAAGCATTTTTTATCTCCGCCTAAGGTTGCATCCATCAAAACATCTATAGCTCCATTTGCATCCATCTAGCTCCATCACAAGGTTGGTTCATCTACATCACACTTCATAGGAGGGAAGTCTATTGTTTCCATGCACACATTTATTACATTCTACATCTAGTTACTTGCTCGCTACTCACAAAGTGTGATTGACACAAGAGAAACCTAGGGCACAATTTCACATACACACCTACAACTACATTGGGTTGAGATGTCGTGCAACACTCAGTGATAAGTCCATCAATTTTGTAGTTGAGGACAATATGACCCCTTCATATGCATCTTTCTTTTTATGGTTTTGATGCTTTACTTAGGGTTTTGCAGGTGATTCTTCTATTACAATTTTACTAATGTTTCGGTGATATCACAACGACATTCACGTGATATGAAGTGAACATAGGTGAACATTCAGTGACACCTCAGAGGAGGTTCTCTAGTCATTTCCATGAGACCAAGATACCCAAATCTCAAATCGAGAGCCCCAGGAACCCCTATCTCTTTTCCAGGGCGCCCCGATCCACCAAACTACTTAGATCTTTATTTTCTAAAGCTCTTGTGCGACGATTTCCTCCTCCTATTCAACCGGTCTCCACTACAACATAGTACCATGACATCTTCGAATCAACTAAGGCTTTTCCTAACCCTCATTATGTTTAGGGTTTCATTTTTATAGCTTAGTTTGCTTGGGTGTATTTTGCATATTTCATTGCTTATTTGTTTACTTCAAACTTGCATCGATTAGGATAGAATATCACATTTTAGTTTAATCATTTTGGTGAACCTGAACTCGATCTTCACACTTATGATCCTCATTTTTCCTCTATGATGGCTCCCAAAATTCTTCAAATTTATTTGTCTAATTTTCTTAAGATGCATCTTAATTGTCAAGATGTTCTTAAAAATCCTAAACACCATGTATCTTCCTAAAGATACCCCACCACACAAAATAAGCCCTATTTTCGATCATCTATTTGATGACCCTAGTCCTCATGATCCTCCATCTAATTAATCTCTGTTGGAATCAATTTAAGATTTACATGTTTTGTTTCAAGACAAATTTAAAGCTATGAAATCCATGATTACATCTCTCAAATATGAAATCCAACATCTTAAGGACACTTCTCAGGCTCATGTTTGTTCGCTTTCTACATCTCATCTTCATTTTGTGTCTACTACATGTGCTCATATCAATGAAACTCAAGACATACCATTACCAAATCCTCCCTCCTTTAGTCATAATACTAAGAAACATGACACTTTTACTAAGATCCTTAGTTATCAATTAATCACTTTATCCTACTCATTCTATCCTCCTTATCGGGTTGTAAAATATCAAGGTCGTCTATATTGCAATTATCATAGAATTAATGACCTTAATGACAATTTTATTTATGCTTTACAATGAAGAATCAAACATATTGAGCGTCAGGGCTTTATCTCATTCATTGCATAACATTCTATTGCATGCCCATCTACAAATGCTACATCTCAATGGGTTCCTAAATCTGATTTGTCTATGTTTAGTGAGCATCACGCATCACTTCTAGTGTTCCTTCTTCCATCACTCAAGCACCACCTATGCAATCTACTCAAGTCAAGCAACCACCTCTCCAAATTAGTCCAACACTTCCTCCTACTAAGTCACCTACAATATTATTGAGCCAAACTAAGCAACCCCCTCTAAATATCACTGCAACTCCTCCACCTCTCAAGTCATATGTGGTCAACAAGAAACCACTTGTTACACAAGACAAGCACACTCTAGCTGACATCTTTCAACTCTCGTAATTTAAGGACCCTATCTAGTCCTCGCTTCAACGTCCAATCACTTTTGTTAAAGAAACTACTCCTTACATTGATCCACTTAGCATCTTTTGACTAAATCTCCATCACTTACATACTTGGGGGCATGATGCTTATCATCCCCCTCCCTCTTCTAAAAAAAAACATGCATATTACATCTTCATCAAATAACAATCCAACATTCACACATTACACTCACACATTCGTATACACTAGCATTGACATTACCCAATGACACACTCTTATGCTTTGGTTCACACTTGACTATTGAGGGAATATTATACACATGAACCTCACACATTGCACACTAGATACTACACATTACACATCTTCACACATCTTACATACATACATCATACATCCTACATCTTACATCTTGCGTCTTACTATGCATCTACACATCTCATATCATCCACGCATCTTGCATTACATACTACACATCCTACATTACACACTACACATTACACATCACATGATGATTTCTCATTACTACATCTACTACACATCCTATGCATCTTACACATCTACTACTCATATATGTTGCACTCATTACCCGATGACGCAATCTAGTCTCACAGTCCATATTGGATTGTTGAGGGTATACATCACAAATGGACCACATCACATTCACACATTCAACCATTCAATCTTTTTCCTCATGTAACATTCCTAGGTTAGTGATATACGTCATAGGCTACATCATCATTTCTCTTACTCTTGTAGTGATATACGCTATAGGATAAATCATCACTCCTTCGATCATCTTGTAGTGATATATGCTTAGGCTACATCATCACACACACTTCATCTCTATGTCGCATGTCATCACTACACATTCACCACAATGCACTACACACAACACATAGTTCGACCATTTCCCAACGATGCAATCTTGTTTACGGTTCATTATTGAATGTTGAGGGGTATAAACAAATGAACCTCACTACATACACTTCCATTCACTCGGGGGGCATGTAACTTCTATGTTAGGTTGTGGAGTCTATTTTCATGTGTGAAAGTGTTGAAGACTGTACACTAAGAGTATTATACACTTTCCATGTTGTCTTGCTTTGGGGTTCGGGGCCGGGCTAGGCCCCGAAGCGGGGTCCGGGCGCGGCCCCGTGAATTTTTTTTGGGCCTTAAAGCGTGCCCAATATACCGAGAAACGTGCTTTTCTCATATGGGCAGGATTTTTACCCATAGGTTTATGGGACAGTTTTTTCCCATAGTTTTGATACCCATGGTTTTGTAAAACTGCTTAAGCAGTTGTCTACTTATATGGTTTTATGCATATGGTAGGAACATAGTAACATTGCAGATGTGTTTTGAATTCGGCTGTGAATTCTATAGAGTTTGTTGAGCATAGCTCCAAATGGATTTGGGTATTGTATTGAGATAGCGGTGACTTGTAATAAAATATGAGCAAGTGATTCTTTGTGGACGTAGCCCAAATTGGGTGAACCACGTTAAATACTGTCTCTTTGTGTTGTGTTATTTTATTCTACACTTTTATTTGAGATCTGTAATATTTTACGCATATTAGTTTCTCTTTTTGCGATTACTGTGAGGGATTATTCCATGTATTTTATTCCTTATTTCCTAACATCCTATTAATCACTTCGTATTCCATTTCACCCCATCCATGACATACTACATATCTTGGTTGCTTTCAATCTTGTTTGCATTTACTTATACATGTTCATCTTATTCACATACTAGGTAAATATCTTGTATGTCGTTATCTTTATCATACACACATGCACATTCACTTGCTTTCTAGTTGTGATCGCAAATTATATACAGGACTATTACACGTATCATGGATGCTTGGTGCATACTAATCCCATAATGGTTCCTGGGGGCATCCACTTTCGTACATTACATGTGCTATTGTTTCATTTTGTACTTAGCACTTTACATTATCAATTATGCACGCTTTTGACATAGATTTTATCTTTCTAACGTTAACGAGGGTTACATGTGCATTTTCATGGTTATTTGTTACATTGTTTGTACTTTGTTTTTCTGTGTTTTTCATTGTATACGAGCCCTTCCCTTTGTTTGTGTGCACATTATTGTTTATGTCCCACCTTGAGTGTCTTGCAACATCGTGAGTGGTGTCCCATGGTCTATGCTTTTTTCATGGTCTATGTTGGCTTCTTGCATGTTTACTTACATCCTACCTTACACATTATTTATCTAGCTTACACTTCATCTTATACATGCATGTTCATCGTTGTTGTACTAACACTTGTCTCCCAACCACTTGTTTGCATGTGCCTTGGTTTTTTCCAAACACATTCCCTCCCCCTGCATGACACAGTTTCGATTATAGATGTTGGTCCTCTTTTGGGACGTATCCTCCTACAACAATGTCACATGTGTACCCCAAAGAAGGGGCATCATTTGGGTGAATCTTTCACCCCATACATGGTATACATAACACAATACGAAGGTATGAGAATGAAATAAATCACAACAAAACAATAATCTTCTCTATATTGTTACACAAAGTAATTGGCTAATATATAGCCAACACAATAGGAAAACTACTTCCTAAAAAATAGGAAGTCAACGAAAACAAATTACCCTTTTATATGATTTATGAGTATAAACAAACCTTACAAATATATACTTGTTAAAAAAACATTATATTATAATAATATAACCGGATAACCATAACCATACAAAGTAAACTCATCACACCGTGATTAATATTTACTCTACAAGTAAATATGTGGTAATATATACTTATTTAATGGAGCACTATGAATTCCTAACATTCCCCCACTTAGTGCGAAACATGGGAAGAAAACACATATGAAGAAGCTGGAAATAGAATCGTATGCTGTGCATGCTTTATTAGGTATGCATAGTGTTGGCTTAGATCTTGTTGTTTGGATCTTGTTGCACATGACCAATCTACTTCACCACAATGAATCCCATACCAGATGATCACACTTCCACATAATCATGTACATACGCGAACACAACAGTTCTCACTTTTACTTTCATCAAATGCTCTTTTACGGACATTCGATGTTAGAAGTACGACAGTCGAAGAATCTCAGCAGTCAGAGGATCACTCCAGTTCAGTTGGCCTCCTATACAATTGTTCTCATATTCCAAAATGCACATTATCTTCATTTCAAACTTTAACAGGAATGAAAATCATGTTTTATAAATCTGCACACGCCACTCAAAGAAAACAACCTGAAATAATATTAAAAGGTTCCACCACTGTTGTATGCAATCCCATCGTTGGTGGCTGACGAGAGGTGTTGATCGCCCTCCATCCTCTGTTGCCACCGATTTCCGGTGAAATATTGCCAACTCAACTGGATTTTATTATGAAGCTCGATTATGATTCTCGACATCGGGTTACACCGAAAATGCGTCGTAGTAAGGCATTTTTTTTTTTTGGGACTTTTTACAATGGACCCAAAAAGACTTATAGACTCTTACCTTTGATAACGACACACCAAAATGACAATAGCAAAACTTTTGACTACAAATGACTTACTCTTTGGATTCTTGTCAAAATGACTCTTTTAATACCAAGATGATATAAGACTATTACCTAAATTGGAATAAAACGACTCAACAACACGTAATGACACAAAATGAAAACTAAAAAGTAACTTATTTGATATACTTTTTTATTTGACAATAGACCTATACACTTTATGATGACTATTGACGTATATGACTCGAGAACAAAATTTCATAAATAAGGATTTCCATTAAACTATACATGATTAAAATTTAGACATAAAAATGATAAAGACTACATTTACTAAAAGACTAATTGAAAATGACTTTGGGAGTACCGTAAGTAACTCAATAACAAAATACACAAACTTAAACATGAATAACTAGAAAGAAAAACTAAAATAGACTAGATGGCGAGGTTGAGTGAAGAATCAAACACTTAATGTTGACCAACTCAAGGCGATAGAGTAAAAAAAGATCACACATGGAGGGTGAACGTGGTCGATTGAACATAGTGGATGAGATGTGTCTTGAACAACACAATGCATTTAACGACAATGCAATAATAGTTAACCTCCGAGTGTAGTGCAAAATAGGATGAATTAACACTAGGGCAATTTGAGGCAAGTTTAAAATGGAGGCAATTTGAGGCAAGTTCAAAATGGAGGTAATTCGATGCAAGATGGCTAGTAATTCCAATGTAATCTAGGAAAATATGATCTTGGTTCACATCTTATATAATTTGAAATGTATGTCTGATTCCATAGCTTTATATGTAAGATTGAATGGTGGAGATTTTGATCATTCACTTGCACGCCCAAATGGTATGTAATATGTAGTTGGCGACCATTACACAATTTGTAGCACCCACACGTGAACAAGACTATATAGGCTTTGAAATCACACTCCGTGTCCTCCGAATGAATACTTCTCTTTGTTTCTACCATCCACTACCAAGAATACTCGAGCAAAACTCAGGATCAAAGATTGAGATATTTGAATGTTACCTAGTCCTGAATATTAGTTAGCAGACCAAAATAGAGCACTAAATAATTTTGGGTAGAATATGTTAAGAAGATATTTTATAAGTTAACACTTGCACAATATTTCCCACGGCTCCTCATATGTTGGAGAAAGTGATTTAAATAATTGCCTCTATTGATTCTCGGGATTCCATCGCTCTAGTACCAAATGAAGGTATGAGCACAAAATAAATCACAACAAAACAATAATCTTCTCTATATTGTTACGCAAAGTAATTGGCTAATATAAAGCCAACACAATAGGAAAACTACTTCCTAAAAAAATAGGAAGTCAACCAAAACAACTTACCCGTTTATATGATTTACGGGTATAAACAAACCATATAAATATATTGTTGTTAAAAACAATATATTATCATAATATACCCAGATATCCGTAACCATATGGTAAACTCATCACACCGTAATTAAGATTTACTCTATAATAAATATGTGGTAATATATACTTATTTAATGGAGCACTATGAATTCTAACAAGTACGGGTATAGTTCGGTTTTCAATTTTGTCCATGACATAGTGGCCTTACTTAGAGTGCCTATAACTAGGGGCATATCACACACGGCCAGTGGGTTTAGCACGATCTACAAAAATCCATACACAACGGCTTTTACAGGCCAGATTGTCCTTAGCATTATGGGGAGAAGTTATAGGTTAGAGCATAAACCAGACCTTCCTATCTACACTACTTTGCTTGATGCCATTAGATCGCCACTCAAAAACTAGTCGAAGTCAAAGATCTCTTCAATTTTAGGAAGCGGTTACAAGTTGGAGGATAAATCAGACTTTCCTCCCTACACTTCTTTGGCTAGTGGCGTGAGATCGCCCAAAAAACTCGCACTTCATCGACGAGATCCTTTTTACACCCTTTTCTCATCACGGAGTAGGTGCACATGTTCCTTTTTCATTTTAATACTTCCATTACATGTTTTTACATATGTATGCATGCATCTTTACACATATTTTTACATAGATACATGCATATTTGACTACTTCATTGTCTTCTCTTTTGTAGGTTTGTCTGTATGGGAAGAAAGAAGTCAACATCATACATAATGGGTACACTACACACATCGATCTTGACATGTAGGTACACCACACACATTGGCATTTACACATGCACTTTCACCACTGGGTTCACTCTCATCCCCTTTTACACTTTTTACATCTTTAGTCTTCATGTTGCATCTTTTTATCACTCCACGCTTTGTTTAGTCCCTCGGCACATTCTCTACATTGATCTACACAAATATCGTGCACGCATCTCTATCTACTTTATGTTCTTGAGCTTTCCACTCACCAACATAAAGTGGGGACAAATGTAAACACAAAATCACGCACTTTGAGTCATTATTTAGTCCGTTCACATACTACTATTTGCATGGTTCCTAAACAAGAAAAATATTGATTAACTTTGTGTCTTTGGCCATCTTTTGTTGCTTTCTATTGTTACTTTCGGTCTTGCACCTTTATTGGCCCAATCTATCTTTTCATACTTCGTTCCACCTTTCCTATATTAGAATGCACCAACTAGGATGCCAATGTCGGGTTCCTCGTCCCCTCCGGCGCCCTGTCCTCTTTACACTTTACTCTCACTTTTTGGGTCCTTTTTAGCCATTTGAGCATCTTATCTTTTTGGTAGTCGACCTTTTCGGGGTTAATTATGAAATTCAAGTGAGGGAACCATATAAATATAAATTTATGTGATCATAATAAGGGACCAAACACTAAGCATCTACTATCTCCACCTAAGGTTACATCCATTAAAGCATCTATAGCTCCATTTGCATCCATCTAGCTTCGTCACGGGGCACACGAGGCTAGTTCATCCGCATCACATTTCATAAGAGGGGAGTTTATTATTTCCATGCACACATTTATTACATTCTACATTTAGTTACTTACTCGTTACTCAAAAAGTACAACTAACACAAGAAGCAACCTAGGGAACAATTTCACACACACACACACACACCTAGAACAACATTGGTTTTGAGATGTAGTGCAACGCTCGGTGATAAGTCCTTGATTTGGTAGTCGATGACAGTCCAACCCTTTATATGTATCTTTGTTTTTAGGGTTTTGATGTGTTGCTTGGGGTTTTGTAGGTGATTCTTCTATTGCGGGTTTACCAATGCTTCAACGATCAAACTAATTAACTAAAATGTGGAATAATGGTAGTTAATCTAACTAGGAACAACAATAAATAACAATAATAAAAAGCGATAAATAAATATAGAAAGTGACCCAAACAACTAGACTAATGAAAATAGAAACCTAATATGTAAAGAAGGGTTGGAAGGAGCTTAGCTGATTTGGCAAACATGTTGGACTATGTCATAGAGGTGAATAGAGAAACATGAGGAGGAAATGACTATCTTGAGGTCTAGAAACTTACGAGATCCAAATAATATGAGTGGACCGGGGTGCCTTGGATAAGATCGAGGCACTGTGGGCACCCTAGTTTGAGTTCGAGCGCCTGGTTTGTATAGGAGGTCCAAAACCAAACTTGCGGGGTTGGAATATGATGTGAAGCCCTCACTGTTGTCATGTGTGTAATTCATTGCTCTGTGTCGAATGTCACCAATGATCAATGATGAAAGATATACCTACAAAACCTCAAAACAAGCATCAAAATCTAAAAAGAAAAATACAAATGAAGGGGTCAAACTGTCCTCAACTGCCACAATGGTGGACTTATTAACTAATCTGTATTGCACTACATCTTAGACCCGATGTAGTTATATGTACTTGTGTGTGCAATCATGCCCTAGGTGCTCTTATGTGAGTCACACTTTGTGAAAGTAGCAAGTAATAACTATGTGTAGAAAATGTAATAAAATGGTGGATGGAATAGAATAAACTTCCCTCCTATCATTGTGATGTAGATGAACCAACCTTGTGCCTTGTGATGGAGCTAGATGGATGCAACCTTAGGTGATGATAGTAGTGACTAGTGTTTGGTCCCTCATTATGGTCTCATAACTTTATATTTATATGGTTCTCTTGTTCTAATTTTGTAATTAACCCCAAAAGGACAACCACAAGAAATATGAAATGTTCAAATGGCTAAAAAGTGCCCAAAAAGTGGCGGGAAAGTGGAAAGAGGATCGGGCGGCCCCAGCGGGACTAGGGCACCTGTTGGTGCCCTAGTACTAGCTTGGGCACCCGGTTAAATGCAAAATAGCATGGAAAAACAGAAATAGACCGGGAAAGCATGTGTGAGAGGTTGGCGATGAATGAAAAAGTAAAGTAAAATGCCAAAGATGGGGGTTGATTAGTAATTTCTTCACTCAAAAACCATATGAATAGTAGTATGAGACCAAGACTAAATAATGTCTAAAGTGTGTGATTTTATGACTATATTTTCCCCCACTTTATGTTGGTGAGCGGAAAGCTAGGTAACATAAAGTTGATAGAGATGCGTACATGATAATCCATGTAGAGTGATGAAGAAACGCGCTAAGGACTAGACAAAGCGTGGAATGACAAAAATATAATGGAGCATGGAAACTAAAGATGCAAAAGTGCAAAAAAGTTATGAGAGTGAACCTAGGGTAGAAACATGTGTGTAGTTGTTGATGTGTATGATGTACCTGCATGGTTAGTATGGTGTGTGTTGTCATGCAAAATGTCATTGTTGTTTCCCCCATTGTTGTAGTTGTTATTGACTGTTTGTTTCTCATACGGACGGACCTACAAGGAGAAAATGATCAAGTAGTCAAATATGCATGTATATGTAAAAAAGGATGTATATGTATGTGAAAGCATGTAAATATAAAGTATGTAAATGAAAAATGGAACATGTGCACGTGATCCATGTCGAGAGAAAAAGTGTAGAAAGAGGATATCTTGTCTTGGGTTTTTGGGTGATCCGATGCCATAGGATGAAGAAGTGTAGGGAGAAAGCTACATTATTCTCCAACCTGTAACTGCTTCCCTAAAGTTGTATGAAGAGATATTTGTACTTCTGGTTTTTTGGAAGCGTAGAGACAAATTATGTTATATCCTCTAACACCTCGTAACTACTCCCCAGAATGTTAAGGACTATCATGTCCTGTAAAAGCCACTTGTGTATGGGGTTCGTAGACTAGTCTAAACCCACTCATTATATAACCCACAATGCCAAGGGCGAAACTAAACTAAATTGAACCGGTGTAGAAGCGTTGTATATTATGTAAACCCCAAATGATGCCCCCCTCTTTGGGGGCGCATGCGACATCACTGATAGGAGAATGTGGCCCTAAAAGAGGACCAACCGGATGAACTCTGTAACTCTACCCTACAAGGGGAAAGGAAATGTGTTTGGTAGAGACCAAGGATGCACAAACAAGAGGCTAGCCAAAGACAAGTGTTATTACGAACAAGCATGCATGAAGAAAGTAATGTGTAAGCTACGCAAATAGTGTATAAGCTACCAAACAATGTAGTAATGTAAATACATGGGAAGACAAAGTAATCTGTACAAAAGTGGGCTGCAAAAATGGGACATCACTCATGATGTTGTAAGACACGCAAGTCCATCATGGTTGTATATAACAAAAAAGTGTGCACACTAAATAAAGAGCAAAGCCCGTATACAATACAATTAGTAGACAAATAAGTACAAACAATATATAACCATGGAAGCAAGTAATCATGTGAACAAATGTTACACATGAAGCACCCGTTAGCATGTTATAAAGATAACTAGTATGTCAAAAGCGTGTATACCCATGTAATATAAAGTGATAAGTACAAAATGAAACAATAGCACCTATGAAAGATGAATGTGGATGCACTCAAAGTGACCAATGTAGGATGGGTATAAGGTGAATATTTATCTGCCGAAAAAAATACTGTATCTATGATCACCACTAAGCAAAGGCATGAATGCATATGTGTGTATGGTATATATAAAGGACATACAAGATATCTAACTATCATGTGTATTAAAGTGACCATATACAAACAAATGCAAGCAAGAGTAAAATTAACCAAGATCTGCAATATGTCGTGGATGGATGAAATGGAATGTAATATGGATGGTAGGAGTTGTGTGCCCCAGAGTGGATTAAAACGTATGCGGTGAGGCTCATTTGGTTTACCTCCTTAGCGATCAATAATGAACCATAAATGAGAGTGTGCCATCGAAAATGATCAAAATGTGTGTTGTGTCTAACACGTGGTGATGGATGTGTATGTGTGAGGATATGCGACCTGGAAATGATGCGTCATTAACCCAGTGGCGAAGCATATACGATGACTAGATGGTCTAAAGAGTGATGATGTAGCGTAAAGTGTATATCACTACTAGATGAATAAAGGGAGTGGTGATGTAGCCTAAAGCGTATACCACTACAAGATGAAGGGACAAGTGACCATTTAACCTATAGCATATGTCACTAACCTAGTAATGTCACATAATAGAATGGCAAGTGATGAATGTGTAAGTATGATAAGGTCCATTTGATTTGTAAACCCTCGGCAGTTGAGTATGGACCTAGAACTAAAGTGTGTCATAGGGTAGTGAGTGTAGCACATAGAAGACAATGTAGTATGTGTGATAAGTGGACAGCCATATGATGTGTAAGATGTGCAAAAAAATGTAATGTATAGTGTGTAATGTAAGATAGACTAGTAATGTGAGAGTGCACACAATGTAGTATGTAGGAGGAGTAGTATGTGGTGCTAGACTCGTGGACAATAAAAGTGTGACATATGTATGATGAATACTAGTATAGTGTATAAACAATGTGTGGTGTATAAATGTGCAATGCAAGTATATAATGTAGACCCTAAAAGTGTGATGTATGTATAATGTCAACTAGTATGATGTATGATGTGTAATGATGTAGACTAAATATAGAGTGTATGATGTAAGATGTAAGATGTAAGATGTAAGATGTAAGATGTGAATAGGCGTAGTGTGTAATAACTATTGTGTAGTGTGGGGGTTCATTTGTAGTAAGCCCTCAATAGTCAAGTGTGAACCAAAGCACAAAAGTGCGTCATCGGGTAATAACGATGCTAAAATGTAGATGAATATGCCTATGCGAGGAGATCGATGTATGACTATGTAAGTGTGAGAGATGTATTGGCGTTAAGATGAGAGGGGGAATGTTGTTCCCCCTAAGTATGTGGTAACACATGTACTTGTTTGATAAAGGATGTATGAAAGTGGTGAAGTATCATAGATTATGTAAGATTAATTGAGTGATGGGAAATCATATGGTATGTGTGACGCGCGATAGATAATTGTAGATGTATGTATGTATGTACTAGATAGATACGTTAATGTAAGATGAAATGAGGTTATTTATTGTAACATACCCCTCAATATTCATATAAGAACCATAAGAATATGAGTGTGTCATCAAGAGGGTAAAGTGACAAGAGTCACCTACCAAAGACCAAGTTTGCGTGAAGCAATGGAAGCATGGTGGGCAAGAGTAATAGTAGGACCATGTGGTGGTGGAATTTGTAATGTGTCTTGACCAACAATAGAAGGGGTAGTTGCTTTGAAAAAAATGATTGGCTATTGAAGTGGTGTAGGATGAGGAGGTATTTTGAATGGTGGTAGATTTGTGGTGTTGATGACGTTGTCGAATGCTAGATAGAAGGCCAAGTTGCCTTTGAGTTTAAATGAGGTTATTTAGATTGACTTGTTAATGTCGTAGATGCCTTGAGAGGAGGGGGAGTGAGACTAATTTTAAGAGGTGGTTTCTTGACTTGAGTAGATTGCATAGGTGGCGCTTGAGTGACAAAAGATGAAACATTAGAAGTGATGAATGGATGCTCAGTAGACATGGTGGAATCAGATTTAGGAACCCATTGATGGAGTATTTGTAGATGGGCATGTAAGAGAATGTTGTGTAGTGAATGAGATAAATTATTGCCACTTAAGATGTTTGATTCTTGTTGTAAAGCATGGAAATCATCATCATTATGTCCATTGATTCGATGATAATGGCAATATGGATGCCCTTGATACTTTGCTAGTCGATAAGGAGGATAATAATGAGTAGGTGGTAAAGTGATCAAGTGATGACTAAGGAGCTTAGTAAGAAGGTCATGTTGCTTAGTATTGTTATCAAGGATGAGAGGCTCTGGTAATGGTATAACTTGAGGCTCACTGATATGAGCACATGTATTAGACATAGAAATGAGAATGAGATGTAGAAGGAGAACAAACATGCACTTGAGAAACATCCTTAAGTTATTGAATTTCATATTTGAGAGATGTAATTATGGATTCCATGGCCTTAAATTTGTCTTGAAATAAAGCATGTAGAGCTTGAATTGAGTCTAATAGAGGTTGATTAGATGGAGGAACACTAGGACTAGGGTCGTTAGATAGATGGTGGAAAATATGACTTATTTTGTTTGGTGGTGTATTTTTAGGATGACATATAGAGTCTAGTTCTTTTTGTAGAACAACTTGACAGTCAAGATACATTTTAAACAAATCAAACAAAGGAACTTGAGGAACTTTATGACCCATGATAGAAGAAATATGAGGATCCTAAGCATGAAAAGTGCTGAGTTCACCAAAATGATTAACTAAAATGTGGAATAATGGTAGTTAATCTAACTAGGAACAACAATAAATAAAAGTGGTAAATAAATATAGAAAGTGACCCAAGCAACTAGACTAATGAAAATAAAAACCCTAATATGCAAAGAAGGGTTGGAAAGATCTTAGTTGATTTGGTGAACTTGCTTTAGACTATGTCGTAGAGGTATTAGAGAAACATGAGGAGGAAAAAATTGTGCCGAGGTCCGGAGACTTGGAGATCAAACAATTTGAGTGGACTAGGGCACCTAGAAGAGGATCAAGGCACCTATGGGTGCCCTAGTCTGAGTTTTCAGCACCACAGGTCTACGTGCGGGAAGTCCGAAACCAAACTTGTAGGGTTGGAATATGATGTGAAGCCCTCGTTATCTGTCATGTAATTCACTACTATGTGTCAAATGTCACCAATGATCAATAATGAAAGATATACCTGTAAAACCCCAAAACAAAAATTAAACCCTAAAAAGAAAAATGCAAATTAAGGGGTCGACTATCTTCAACTACCACAATGGTGGACTTACTAACTAAGCATTGCACTACATCTCAAACCCGATGTAGTTTTATGTGATTATGTGTGGAATCATGCCCTAGGTGCTCTTGTGCCAATCACACTTTGTGAAAATAACAATAAATAACTATTTGTAGAAAATTTAATAAAATGGTGGATGGAATAGAATAAACTTCCCTCCTATGCAATGTAATGCAAATGAATCATCCTTGTGCCTTGTGCCTTGTGATGGAGCTAGATGGATGTAAATGGAGAATTTGATTGATGCAACCTTAGGTGATGATAGTAATGACTAGTGCTTGGTCCCTCATTATGGTCTCATGACTTTATATTTATATGATTCTCTTGTTTTAATTTTGTAATTAACCCCAAAAAGGTCGACCACAAGATATATGAAATGTTCAAACGGCTATAAAGTGCCCAAAAAGTGGCGGGAAAGTGGAAAGAGGATTAGGGCACCCCAATGGGACTAAGGTGCTGTCACCACCCCATCAAATAAAAATAACATGGAGCGATAGAAACATACAAGGAAAGTATGTGCAAGAGGTCATCAATAACGATAAAAGCAAAGTAAAATGGTTAAAAGACGAGGCTTAATTAGTACTTTCTTCACTCAAAACCATATGAATAGTAGTATGAGGCCGAGACTAAATAATGTGTAAAGTGTGTGATTCTTCTATTGCGGGTTTAGCGGTGCTTCAACGATCATATAGTGACATTCACTTGATAGGAAGTGAACACAAGTGAACATTCAACAACACCTCGAGAGGGTTCTCGGTCATTTCCACATACCAGGTGCCCAAATCTCATCTTAGGCGCCCCGGTGCCCCTATCCCTTTTCAGCGCCTCGGTCCCGGCCAAAAACTTGGATCTGTATTTTCTCAAGCTCTTGTGCGATGGTTTCCTCCTCTATTCAACCGGTCTCTATTGCGATATAGTCCCGCGACATCTTGAATCAACTAAGGATTTTCCTAACCCTCATGTGCTTAGGGTTTCATATTTTCATAGCTTAGTTTGCTTGGGTGTATTTTAGTTATTTCATTGCTTATTTTTTTATGAAACTTACATTAGATCATATTAGAATATCATCTTTCAGTTTAATCACATTTAGATCCACAAATCATAGATTTAATATATGGTTTGCTTAAACAAATTAGTTCTTCTGCGGGTTAACACGAGGTTACATAGTTCCCAACTAATGTTATACATCCTAGAGTATTCCATACCTTGAATCCAAATGTTTGGTTAGGGTTCTAAAATGAGTGGGAGGAAAGTATTAAAACCCCTTTCCCCAAATTTGAATGTTTTGTTAGTGCATAGAACACTAGTAAATATCATGAACATGTATTGGATTCATAAAAATGGGATCAAACAAGGAAAATTTAAAGGAAGAGTGGAGGGGATTTGTAAAGGGCTAAGAGAAGGGTCATGGCCCATTAAATTTGACAAGACCTATCGATAATACTTGATTTGGACCGGATTGATAAGTACACAAACATGTTAAAATTGTGTAATTAAACAACTAATAATTGCTAAGGATTATTTTTAAGTGTCTAAATTTCCCCAGCTTTGATGTGTTTGTGTGTATGTACAACCTTTTTTAGATAAGATTACACCCTATGAGTACTTCAATTTAAATTTGGAATGATACTTCATATTAATAATGGAGTAATCATAATACTGATGTGAATTGTGTGCCTCTTGAAATTAGAATATGTTTGATCATCCTACATATAACAAAACAATGATTAGGGCATGTAAATGGAACAAACTCACTATTGTTACTTCTTAACACACCCCTAATATCTTTGGTTTTAAACGGTTGGTAATACTTAGGTATTTACCTTTATTCTTTTAAAAGTGTTTTCCTTATTTTGAATAAGACTTTTAATAGTGCTCACATTACATGTTTTTTTAAAACTCGCTCTAAGAAATTTTTAATCCTTCCACTCACACTTGGAATTTTTTTGTGCTCACACTCCAAAGTTTCTTTGGCATTCGCACTTGTTTATTCCTCACATCTCACGCTTATTAAGAAATTTATCCTCGCACTTCACATTTATGAGGATTCGTTACTCACAAATTAATAAAATTTGACTAACTTTGAATTTGAATTTTTCTCACGATCAATCTGAGCCCAAAGCTCACACTTCTCAAGTGCAAAGATCTAAGTTCAAAAAAAAACTCACACTTAGCAAGTGTGAGGATTCAAAGTTCAAATCTAGTAAAAACTCTAAAGTTATACCTCACACTTCTTAATTGCATGAGAGTTCAAAACTTCCACCTTGTAGATGCGAGCATCCAAAATTTAAAGATTACATATCTCGCTTCAAAATGCAAGGCCTCGTACCTCACAAAGGAAAAGTTAAAGTCAAAGATAAATTCAATGATGCATGTCATCACATAGAGGCCTACGAGTTAATCACAAGATGCATGTGGCTTCCTACATGACATCAATGTGGCATTCGAGAGGTTAAATGGATAATTGAGGCGATGGTTATGATTAAATTTGAATTATACAAGTGTAAGGTCTACATTCAAAAGGCCAAGTACTTCAAATATCAACATTCCTGACAAGGAACCATCAAGTCATGCATCATGCACCATTTATGTAAAGCACACTAATTTAAGTTGAAAGATTTCAAAATCTAAAATGAATACATTAGTCAATGCCATTTACAAAGCACTAATTTCAAAGTCATTTTTAGAACCCAAATTTCCAGTTTTATTCACAAAAGAGTCAAGTTTTTTAAACTTTGAAGATTTACAACAATTATAGAGCTAATTTCTAGAGTGATGGTAGTTGAATTGGGGACATCAAATGTGAATGCATTTATTTATTCGTATGAGGACCATAGGATAGTTAGAGACAAAATATTGGACCCGACATCACCGAACAATGAATTCCCACACTATTCAGCCATCTTCTCAACAATCCAAAGAGAAAGGACTATAATGGATCTTTATTGATGAAGAGGATATGTCTTCGAGAAAATTCAAAGGGCTACGGATACCAGGCATTGAAGAGAACTAAGTTACATATAATTTTAGCAAAACAAGAGGTATTTCCATACACTAATTTACTTTCTCCCATGTTCACCCTCGCATGGCAAAAGGGGACTTTTACTTTCAAAAATGAAGGGAATAACTTTTTTCATTTCTCGGTTTGAATTTCAAAGTATTTTATAAGCCACCCAAGGCCACTAATGTTTATAATTCCATCGCCATTGAGTCTTGGATGGACACCCATAAAATTAAGTTTTTTTATAGAATCAAGCAAAATATCCATTGATAATATGGATAATGATATCCTTAACAACATTTTTTTCCAAAGATTCAAACCTAGGTGAGAATTGTGATGGGTTTAATGAATCAATTGTATGGTAACCCCTCCACCACAAAATTGGATGTATTTTGGGTCCATCTACTTTCCCTAATCATTGATGATTGGAAAATTGTTTCCTTAGGACATATAATATCAACAAACTTCTTCTCAAAATGAGATACTTATGTTATAAACAAGAAATCCTTCTTCATGGCTTCATATTTGTTGGATGCGATCTATGGAGTCTGGTATGCCCTAAATTTTTTTCCTCCTTGGGATCCCAGGGCCTTATAGAAGTAAATGAGGAGTATTCATACATGTACACCCACATATTCAAGGCTCGTGTTGAGTACATTTATAATGTCTTCTACCCTAGAGTGTATAGGTTACTCACGAAAAAACCAATGTTAAGGATCTCTGCGAAGTTTTAAAATCCATCAAGCATACTGAGGAATGTTTTCTTCTACTTAGAATATATTTTTATAATGATAGACGAGATATTGACTCCACCTTTGTTGTTACCTTACTATATGACAAGATAATTTGGCGAACAAGAAATTGCTTTTCAAATAAAAATGGTATAGCCAACAAATGCAAAGAAAAGAAGCTAAGGACTCGGCATTCACTTCTGTAACAATTGGACTCGAGAGAATTTAAAATATGGCTTGATCTTAAGGTTTTGCAGCCCATATGCACTCCTTGACTGCTTTAGAGCATCCTTCAAGAAAATATGATCCAAGGAAGAGAGTATCCAAACATATAAACTCATTAAGGTGGAAAATTAATATCACATATGTCCATGATGTTAATGTGAACGATTGGGCATGGATTACCCAAGATGATGATAAACTCATCCAACAAAATATGAGGACCACTAGGAAATTCCCCTTCAAAATGGAAGAATCAAAGAGAGTTTTCAAGGAGAGGGAAACATGCACAAGTGTAACAACCAAGTCAACCAAGAAGAAGGTATCCTATTGCTTCTCTTGAACCAATAGATGTAGACATTGTAGAAGTATAGGAGGTGATGTTGAGAAAACCCCGATCTCCACTTGTGGCGTATGATGTGTCCTCATCATAAAAAGAAGAAGAGGCCGAGTGAAATAGAAAAGGAAACCACTCCAAAAGTAGATCCAATTCGGGAAGCCATACTAAAAAAAACCTTCCACTAGCACACCTCCATAAGAACCTAAACAAGATTGGATAGAACAAGCCTTAATAGCTCAAAAGGATCAAGGAGATTGGGCAGCCCAATAAGATCCCCAAATAAATATTGAGTTCATCGAAGGATGAGAATTTAAGAAGAGTTCTGAGAAAATGTGTCCAAAACCGGACTCTCATTTGGCATGAAACATTTTAGGATTTGTTTTCTCTCACCAAAAAGAGAAAATCAAGAGGGTCATAAGTGACTAAGTACCATGAAGACATGGTATCATTCATTCAAGCCTCATAAGAAGATACAATACAAATGATTCGGGATTACAACCCAAAAATCAAGCATTGGAACCCCACGGTAAGGCCACTTTGTCCCTAAAAACATTATCAACAAGGTAGAACACGATAAATTATCCCTTTTCAATATTATAGAAGGAAGCATTGAAACCAAGAAGAAGGGATAAGCCTTATCCATAAAAACCCTTTTGGTAATCAATAATATGGAGTCCTACGAAAATGCTCCAGTCATAACCAAAGATATAAAAGAAGGATCTTGTCAAGATCATATTGTGCTTACTATAGAAGACATTGGCTTATGTCAAACATATACCACTTACACAAAAGTTGGACTAGAGGACCGGGAAGGAAAAATGTTAAGACTACACCCATAATTGGATGATGTTGTTGCAAGGAGGTAGCCAAATTTTCACAAAGGAAACTATTCCTATGATATTCACTGAGAACCAAGAGATGATAACCATGAATGAATTCTTAGATCAACTTAAGAAATTCATGGTTCACTTCCACATAAATATCTATGAGGCTAACTAGGCATATGCTTCATAGGTCATTGAAATAGTATCCTAAGCTAAGGAGAAGAGTCAAAGGTAGAGACTCTTAAGGAGATATTAGGGATAATTATGGTTTACCAAAATATCCTCTTGGACTAAGCTCCCAAACTCTTTAGAAAGCCCATAATTTATCTTAAAAATCTTGATGAGGACTACGAATATACAGGAACACCTTAACAACATTTGTAATAAGGTCCACACAACCGATTCTACACACCCAAGGAAAGGGACCAATTGTAAAGTAGGAACTATATGTAGTTATTAGGAATATTCCTAAAGGCATGTTGACATACGATTTCATTGTAATTATCCTAACATAAATCAATTAGGATATGTTGTAAGCGTCCAACTATCTCGTCTTTGTAATCATTAATTTTTTTACAAATTAGGGTGGTGGAATGAAGCCCTCGACTTTGTATAAGTAGACATGTACTCCTCCATTTTAAAGTGAGTTCATTTCTATATTATTAATGCAAGATGGTTTTGATATCCATGTGAGTTAAAGTTTTTGTTTTCATTTCCTTTTTTTTTTGCTTTTTTCCTTTATGAAATTTTGTCGACATTATAATCATTTCTATGCCTTAATTTTTTATCTTCAAATTGTTCTCATGAAATTTTAATAGAAGTGTAGTGGTGTTTATATTCGGTAGACTATAATAGATGTGCATTAAAAAATTTAGATAGTCTATTTAATTCACAATTGATCTATTACAATCACAATTCTAACATCCTTTAAACATTTGCAGCACCGTAAGCATCTTAATTTGAGTGCAAACTAAATTGAATGCATCTAGTTTTTCTAGGCATCCCTTTTCAATTTATATAATGTCAATCTCATGAAATTGGATTTGTGCGAATTTTATTTTTCTCTCTGCCTTACTCTTCCCTTTTGGTTTTCTTCGAATAACATCCATTATTTAGATTAGACTTATGATATTTTAGTTTCAAAGTGAGGGAGATAATATAGAAAGTGGTGCTACTGAGGACTATCACAAGTCCAACAAATACTCCTCATTGATCTTGAGGATCAATGCCCTACAACTCATACACTAAGTCACCTTATTAGATCTAAACCAAGGAGGACATTAAGATATTGTCTACTCTCTCTGGGCATGGACCTTGCACACATCATTAGGGAAGTGAAAGATGATGTTAGAAGGAGGGCATCTTGTTTTGCTTGAATATACATTTATTGAAATCTATGTGTATATGATTTTTCTTTAAGATTAGTCATTAAATATGGTATTTATAATGGATTTTCCAATAATTTTCACCATGCGTCATTCTCGATTCAGGATTATCTCACATGTTATTGATTTTTAATAGGAAACCATGGTTTGGTAAAGAAAGATCAAAGAGTCCAAAAACACAACCAAGTCCTTCGAAGACATGTAACCAACACTCTCAATTTGTACCAATAATGGATTGGCTAGTTGGGTCCTCAATAAATATCCCCGGTCTAGTCCATGATTTGCCTAAGAGTCTTGAGAAATACATTCCTATATTTGATCCTTCATGAGTGTTTCTGCTTGAGGAACATATTAGAACATTTAAATCATATTTAAGGATCCTCAATGTAACACATGAATATGTAACATGTAAGATGTTTCCTTTTTCAATTTGTAATGTTGTATATGATTAGTTTTTAAACCTACCCGAATATTCCATTACTAGCTAACAAGGATTTCGTGACATATTTGTCACCTAGTTTGGAAGGATCATCATCCCGGTTGTCCTCTATCAAAATTCTACCACCATGTAGAGGGATGCCAAAGATCCCATCGGATAATTAAATGTAATACTTCAAAAGGTCTATAGCCTAACCAAATATCCATACAAACCCATAACCGACTTATCCCTAAAAATATACAAAAATTCAAGATCCCATGACTGAACTTCTTGAGAAGGTCTCCAAACATCAACACCTTGACAACAAAATATGTAGAGGAAATCCAAATTTATGAACAAATGCACCCTTAGGGGTATGTTACATTCTCTTTTCAATGGCCGATCAAACTTCATTTTGGAAATTGTAGCAGAGAGATCACTTGGTTCATAACTGCACAAATCTACCAGAATAGATGTACGGTCCAAGACCTATTGTATGGTCTTAGACCTACTTACTTTGGCTTTCTGTAACTTTCTTTGTCATTTGATGGCCTAGAAATGTGTTTCCTATCAAACCCTAAGTGTTACAAAATCATGAAACCGTATGTAATCAACCGAATTGAAAGCAAAGCCTAACCATGGGTGGGAGATCTTGCAAGAAGACTAATGTTTGGGTTGAAATGTTATTTGTGAACTGCATACATGGACACTACTCTAAAGAGACCTCAAACCACACATGGTTCTCCACCTAACATGATAATATGTGTGTGTGTGTGTGTGTGTGTGTGTGTGTGTGTGTGTGTGTGTGTGTGTGTGTGTGTGTGTGTGTGTGTGTAACTAGTTGGCAACTTGAACCACTTTAAACATGCTTGAGATGATTGTGCTCTTCTAAGACTTTGAAGTAGAGATCTTGGTGTGCTTGGAAATAAGTGAATCTAGGATCCTTAACATGGTTGAATGATTCAAAACTGTAATAGTGGTTGTCTAATGGATGTGCATCAGCTTTAGGAAGATTTAGGGAGCCTTGAGTGCCTTTTGTATGTATTGCAATAAGAGTGCCAAGTGATTTGCTAGATGTTTTCTAAGTGAGTGAATGAGGTGATGTTAACTTTCTTATATAGGGTTATAAAGGTAAATTATCATGATAAAGATGACCCAGGAAGATGAAAAGACCCAACAAATGATATTAAATTGAAAGTAGAGTTGGACGATGTGTCCTGTCTAAGATTGTATTGGTTGGCTAAGACTAGATACCACATCCTGCCCTAGATGTATGGTTTTAGATAGGTATGTGGTGAATAAGATTTGTAAGTTACACAATGAAAAGTAGAGTTTAAGTACCAATCTTATGCATTTACACTTAGAGTTTGTCAACACATCAATGTGTGGGAATAAACAAGCTAGGAAAGAGATAAAAACATGTACTTAGTGGGGATAGGATGTGGGCATTTATCTTGACAAAGGAGAATAGTCATAATTAATAGTGTCAAAAGGTAAATTGCCAAATTTGAGTGTTTACAAAAGGCGATCCTTTACACCTCGACATTATGAACACCGAAATATACCTACCTCCATTTATTTAACCATTTATCTAGTAATCGCGCATTTCCTTATTCCTCAAAGTTCTTAATCTCGCCTTAGTTTTAATTTTGAAACGAGCTTATTAAGATGTTACCTTACTTTTCCTTTTTTTTTTTTCAGTGATTTTTGCTCTTATTCCTTATGCTCTTGCATGAACTCTTCATCAAGGCTCTCTCTTCTTCCTATGCTAAGCTTCTTGCTAGAGCTAGAGCCACTTCATCTATGAATTCTTTCCTATTAGTTGTGAGCTTCGCTAGTTTGAGATATCTTTTGATGCCTTAACATTCTTTTCATGGTGGTCTCTAGTATTATAACTATGTGGGACAAATATTCTTCTCCGTCTCTTTCCATCTCTCTTACTCGGATTCCACTCTCTTGTAGCTATCTCTAGATTACAAAGTAATAAGTCTATGCCTTGTGACCTTGTCGTTTTCATACAAACCAAACAAGAATAATTTTCGTACTCCCGGGATATATAGTTAGATCTATACCCAAATGATATGTAAATACTAATTTTTCCACTTTGGAATTCCCAATATCACGATGAGTTATGTCTTATTTCAAACAATGCTTTAAATGACAATTAATTACTCATAAAAATGATATTTTAGTGTTGAAATTGTAAATAGTAAGGAATGAAAGTAAACACACATACATGACAATATGGAAACAATTATGACTAGGAGACAAAAGTTTGATTCTGGAAATCTCCCAATGTGAGGGAAAAGTATTAAGGAAGGAAAATGCTTATGTTCCCATATTCTCACTTTGGCCAAAAATGAAATACAAATACAAAAGAGAGGAAGAATGAACTAACAATGTTGCCTCACTCCCAAACTCTCCATATTATGTTATGTTACACCTTTATTCTACAAATAAATACACATTAATTGATCTTTTACTCACCGACACCTTATCCCACCTCCTCTTCAAGCTTCTAACATGCATATGATGTCTTCTCATGCACTAGAAAATCCAAAGAGTTTTGGTTGTAGAAGAGAAAATGTTTTTTTCCAACATTATGGCATTTCTAATTTTTCTTTTACACAATGACAAAACCGATGGGTGGTTATGCAACTTCCGCTTTTCATAGAGCAACTATTTCACAAATTTCCACTAAATACTCAATTATGAGCTCATTTTCCTTGGTTTCCTTCTTTTGGTTTCTTTTAATGAAGTAGTGTTTTTTTGAAGATCCCTATGGATCACCTGGGGTTGGAATGACTCATAATCCCTAGGTCACAGGGATTTCTTGGCTCCTGCCACTTAAATAAATATTAAAAAGTTTCCATAGCTAAGTTTGAACCTAGACATATTAAATAATAATGGGGAAACATTAGAGCCCCGAGTCTCAACACCTCAAAATAAAATAAAACCAAAAAAAAGGCTTTCTCCTTATTACACATGACAAAGCCAAAAAGTCAAAAAAACATCATTCGAGAGAAGCCCCAAAACTATCAAATTCTTAATGAAACAACCCAAAAATGGAAAGAGATTAGGCCAAAGTAATGAGGGGTAACATACTTTGTGTCATTACAAAATATCCAATCATGATTGGGTAGTTTTTCCTATCTCTCCAAGATCTTACTCTAACTAGGGGGACTATTCTTGTAAATAACATTACTAACATCAATAAAATCGTACCCATGTCTCTGCGCATAGCTCTTTTTGTTAGGATCCACCAATTTCATGAAACCCTAAAAATATCTCGTAGGAATACTACCCAACTCATTCAAGGTAATCACTATTGCAAATACAAAATAGGTATTCCTATTTTTGCATATTACATATAAATTACAACTTGTAGTATTTCTACAACGTTGACTTATGATTTCATTGTCCCCTTGTCATACGTTTAGAAATATTCTCCTTTATTCCACTATTTTATGAATGCTATGTACCACCCTAAAGCTCCCACGTTGGTGTAAGCTAAATAAGATCACGTGTTAACTTAAAACTTGCTAATATAATTTATTGGAAATGCCTCCATGGTGTTTTTATCACACCCGCTTTGTGCATATACTTCAACCTTGACATTCAATAGGGTAACAATTGGAGGAGGTGTTTAACTAATATTTAATACCCCATAATCATCTCTCGCCCTCATGCCTTTCATATATTTCCACACCCAATGTGTCTGGGTGGAGTGGCGCGCCTAAAATACGAAGGGAAAAAGTGGATGCATTTGTAGAGTCTCCTTCTCCATTTTATACGAGATAAGGAAGTTTGTATGTGTTTGAATTCCTTATGCTTTTGTCTTTTCCCAACATGCCCTCCAACTCATCGTGTACCCTCCCCTGCCTTTGGGTTAGATAAACAATGCCATGGGCCACATTGATAACTCCATTATGTTGGTTCTTTGAAATATCATTTCTCGTGTAGCATTAAAAGTTAAAAACAACCATGAAGAGGAATGAGTTCATGACCAAGAATAATGAAAGTAAAAAATAAAAGATAAAAATAAATAAAATGTCGTCTAACTTATCCTCTCCATTAAGACGAAAAAAACAACAAAATCAGTCGGTGTTGTTATTGGAGTTATGGATATCCATACTCTTGAGTCGATGCTCATGTGCTTGCAAAAATCCTACAATGTTATACTCACAAGACCATTGAAAAATCTGACTATGCCCCTTTCTGACCACCTTGAATGTAAATTAGATTGGAGTCCTTGAATGCAAAATGACAATTCCATTCAAACATAGACTAGTGAACGCAGTGAGACACTAGTGTTTTTAAATATCAAGTGTATAGAGTAAATACTTTGTCAAAAAAAAATAATAACTTTGTTAAAACTATAGTCCAAGTGCCCAAAATACCACACGACGTTTTCTCATTGGCTTATTGGGAAAATAATTTTTAATAACACAATAATCGTATTAATCAAATCATAGTCCAAATTATTGAAATGAAATGTGATTGACTATTGAAAAAACATGCGACAAGTTAATCTGCTTATTATATTACTTGCTATGACACAGATAATAAATGCCTTAAGGATTTTTAGGTCTCTAGTTTTTTTGCCAATTAATCTCATATGGTAAATAACAACAAATGGATGAGCAAATGGAGCATTACCATGTTGGAATGCCCAAGACTAACAAGGAAATAAAGAAATATGTGAAAGATAAATTTAGGACAATAATGTGGATAAAAAAACTTGAGTGGAAAAAATAATGCTATGTTGATTTTTTAATCCCACATAAAACCATGACACCATAGAGTGCACAACTTATAACCACATACAAATCAATTACAAAGACAACCTAAAAATTGTCAATGTAACCAAATTATTCCAAAACAAAAAAATGTAACAAAATAATGAATTTCTTAATCAAAATCCATTGAATTGAAATGAAAGATTTTAATTACGTCCACGAGACCAACAGGTCTATGGGACCACAAGATAGTACCAAACCGCCTTAGACCAAAGTGGGCTTTTTGACCTCTTTTAGAAGGTTGTTCCTCTGTCGGCTGATCTGTGACAACATTTCACCCAAGCTCTTTATTCTGTTTTCTTCAAATAGTTCCACCATGGACCCGCTAGTTAGGATTTCTGCATATTTGGATCGAATACCCGTGAACTTAGGACATTGCAGAATGAAGTGTGTTTCCATCTCAATTGCCCTTGTATTGCACATTACACAAGTTCTCTCTTCCCACTGCTCCTTGGGTATTGTCCACCTCCTTGTTTCACACCTAAGATTGTGAGAGCTAGTCCTTAGCTGAGCCATGAGGATCTTCTCCCGCCATTTTATTTCAGCCCTTATGTAAGCTTTTTCTCCGTGGTCACAGGTTGGGTTAAACTCAGTAATGTAATGTTGACGCTTCCTGCTTGTTTTCTTCTGCCACATCATCAATTTGAACTTTTCATTTACATAGTTTTGATGTCTCTGTTAAGCTGTGGGCATTCAATGAGGTTGATATCCCATTTTTTCATCCATTTGTAGTTCTACTTCATCCACGTGTTCTTTCGTCTATGTAACTCTTCATCCATTGCACGCCTTAGGCCATCTGTCTGCTTGCATGTTTCCAACTTTTTTCAGGTAACCTATGAGTCTGGTCATAGCAGTTGCCTCCAGGGGGAAAGAACCTGTTTCAGCCATAATGATTTCATAGGGAATTGTAGCCTTGATTCTGAAATGGTGTGTTATAATCCTTTTTTGGATTCTCTCTAGTTGTCTCCAATTTGAATTTGTCATTCCACTAGCCCATACCTCGCAGCCATATAACAACACTGGAACGACAAGCAACCCAAATAGGGTCTGAGTGGTCTTCCAATCCCATAATTCAGCGTTTCTGCACCTGTTTTGGAGCGCAAAGAGAGCTCTCCAGCCTCCTTGTATTCGTTTCATCCTGCATATGTCCCACTTGAGCTTGCTATGGAAATCAAGGCCTAGATATTTGTACTCTGACACTATCTCCAAAGGCTCACCTTCGAACTGAAATTTGGGCTGTTGGTTTGCTTTCTTCATAAAAAAATCACAATTTTGGTTTTTCCAATGTTTACCTGCATTCCTACTTCTTTGCAGAAAAGCTCTAATGAGCGAAGGTGGATCCTCAGGTCTTGGATTTTTTCGCCATTAGAATTAGATCATCTGCGTATAGCAGGAGTTTCACCACATATTTGGCCAGGTGCACTCCATTACCTCCAAATTTGTTTATCCACTCTTCCAATTTGTCTATGTATAGCCCAAATAAGGTTGGAGAGAGAGGGCAACCTTGCTTAACTCCTATATCACTCCCAAACCCTTCAGATAACCCTGCATGTGTTTTGATTTTAGCTTTCACTTGCTCATACAATCTATGAACGACAACCTTGTAATGTGTTGGAACCCCTAATTCCTCCATTCTGTTCCACATTTTGCTCCTTGGTACCGTGTCAAAAGCTTTTTTGAAGTCCACAAAACAACAATAAGCATCCTTCTTTCGATCCCACCCACTTTCCACTAGATGTTTGAGTGTAACACAATGATCAATGGTTGAGTGTTTGGGTCTAAAACCAGCTTGCCCTTTTGCTCTCTTTCCTCCACTCTCTGCCCAACTGCTGATCCGACGCTCTATCATACTCCCAAATAATTTTGCAAACAATGGATTGACCATGATGGTTCGATAATTTGAAGGGTTATTTACGTCTCCACTTTTGAACAACGGTATGGTTAGGCTGGTTGTCCATTCTTTGGGAAGCCATTCTGAATAACCCCATTGAAGATTTTCTTAATTTCAGGTGCTAGAATGTCTACTCCCCATTTTAGGTGTTCTACTTGAAGGTTGTCTATGTCACGAGCTTTACCTGTTGCAAGTTTTTTGATCCCTAACATGATGTCTTCATCCGTGAAAAGGACGTTATTGAAAAGGACGTCATTATGCACAACCTACTTATTTTAATTCTACCTTTAATGCCATATAGTCATATCGAATCTTGTGGGGATCATTAAAATCTTCATTCCATGCAACTAATTTTTGCCGATCATGAATTTGTTTTAGCTGTAGTACTTATATGAATAAATATTAAAGCTTTGTAGAACATCGTCTCACTACGTAAAATCCCGCAAGGCATTCATTTCTTCGATTCCTTCTGGACTTGGAGAGATCAGAAAATCCAATCTCAACAGCAATATGAGCGGCAGCGGGAAAAATGTTGTAGCGAAGGCCGTGAAGACGATCGACTGGGATGGCATGGCAAAACTTCTTGTGACTGATGCTGCCCGCAAGGAGTTCCTCAACCTCCGTCGCACTTACGAAGAAGTTAAGCGCACTCTCGATACAAAGTTCAATCAGGTTTTCTCCATTTGCCTCTGCGCAATTTTACTGTATTTACGTCTAGTTTTTCGGGAATGTCAATGAATCCCTAGATATTTTTCGGGTTTGAACTCGCTAATCCACATCTAGACGGAGTATTCCATTTTTCTCATAACATCGATCCTGCACGATTAGCATTGATAGATTAAGGGATTAAAACGGGGGCATCTATGTATGGTCCCGTGTCGTTGATAATTTAGCGGTTTAACCCTATGTATGTTCGTTATACACAGTACATAGAATTCTAGGTTGGAGGCGTTGCCTCTTATGGTTACTGGATGTCTGGTGTGTGCTTGGCATATCTTTGTTGAATAGAGGGACGGAATTTGTATCTTAAATAGAATATAAATCATGAAAATTGCATTTCAATTTAGGAAGCACATTTCGTATATGGATGGTTAAATCTTGTAGAAAGTGCACGCTCAGCTGAATAAACTGATTCTGCACAGTTTGTCTACACAGATTGTTAAAATTTACCTTACTTCACCAAGTGTTGGATTGTACTCAAAGCCAGCGGCAGCGATCTTTAATAGCAAGTCCAATTGAAACACAAACAAAAGGAAAACTGCGGCAATTCCTGTATAATTATGATAGGACGAAAATGATATTCTTTTCTTGCGCACCATCTCCTTTTATCTTTTGCGTTCTCTGCTTATTCTCAAGAGAAAAGAAGCATAGATAATCCAAAAGATGTCAATGGGACTACCACATGCATAATTTGTTATCTTTATAGGGTGCTAAATCTATATCCAAACATCAAAGGGTAAACCGGTGCTTTAAACTCTAACAAACAGAAGATGTTGTATCTGAAAATAAAATCCGATGCTCGTCCCAGGGGTTATTTTCCATGTTGGCACATCAGTCAAATCAGCATTTACATAAATAAGGCTCCTAAGCTCCTAAGTTGCAGGGGACATTTCCTGTTTGAAACATTTCTGAGGCAAAAAGCTGGGGGTGTTTCGCCATAGGATATTTTGGAAACAGGTGACAGCATTTCCTGATTTCGAGTCATAAAACATGTTAACTCAAGCATTGTCACAAAGCATCATCACGCCACGAACAGAGAAGATTTTTTTGGGATATGCACTTCTACATTGAAGAACTAGAAAACTATGGAAACTGAACATGATATCGGGAATGTCTCGACTTTGCATAGGACTGTGCATTGCTTTTGCCTAGTGTTTAGTGTTGCATAGGCAAGGAAAGTTTGTTTATGGGCACATGCACAGCTATATAAGCACACGGGCATTGTGTTGTATGTGCATGGGATGGTTAGAATCATTGTGTGCAGCTTGTGCACATGAAGTATGTGTGCAGTGGGAGTTGCATTATGGTGCGTATTACTGTTCCACAACATTGGAGTGCAACTTATGATGCATTGTCAACGCTTGTTTGACTGGACTAGTTGATTGGAGGTGTGTAGCAATGTGTTGATTATACTCCAACATATATGGTGAAACAGTGTTATGCAATGATGTCTGCTCAATGGTTATTGTGGAATCTGTGGATTCTCTGGTGTGTGATTTTACAAAGTCACGAGCAAGCTTAAATGCTTGCCAACTCTTAAAAGTGAATATCAGAAATGGTTGCAACAATCTATGATATTGTTGGTTATGGTTAAGTCTAAGCATGTGATGGGCCAATGTTCTGTGCTAAGAACATAGTTGAAGGTATTGTTGCACAGTCCTGTGTGTGGACGATATTGTTTGTATTTTATTCTAGTTGTACTTTGTAAGTGCATGGACTTCTGAATATTGTTACAGCTCCTTTAGATTGTTTATTGTATTTGTATGCTGGTTCTAAGTTAATGCAATAGAACAAAGAACTGTGTTAGTTTTTTTACCTGACAGAGTTTTCCCAGGTAGAATCCTGTGTTTATATCTTGTGTGCCATTTCTATTTACTATGTAAATTACAGTTCAGCAAAGCTCTCATCTGTGTTTATTTATTGCACATAGGCCCTAAATCCCAAGATCTGGTATTCGAGCTTAGATTTTGATCTAGGTGAAAGTTGATTTTTTGCAAGAAGTGTTTGGTTTGAGTGGGAGTTTTGGACTGTTGAAAGTCTTGTATATAGAATATTTCAAGAAGCACAAGAATAGAGATTGATGAGTTCAATGGCCAGAATTTTGAGTTACGAAAACTCAAGATGGAAGACTTATTGACAGATAGAGATTAGTGGGTTGCTGTGCTAGAAACGAGAGCTGTGGGTTTAAAAGAAGAAGATTGTGATAAGATTGATAGAAAAGCTACAAGCTTGATAAACTTGGTTCAGATTTTACATAGAATAATAACACAATTAACTTGTTCTATTATTCAATGAATAAGGTTCAATGCATATATAAAGCAATGTAACTCCTATTAACAAGGATTTTTCTCCAACTTCTAATCCCACAAATTTCTCACACTTTGCTTAAATGTGAGTTGTTCTAACAACTCACTTATAATAATATAACTAATAATAGATCTATTCATATTATGATTTTCTCACTCACACAAATATTCTAATTCACTAACATGTGTTCACACTAATAAATTCCTAACAGTGCCCCCTTTAGTGTGCACATGAGAGAAGAGAATCATATTTGAAAGAAAAACTAAACTGAAAACATTGCTTAGACTAGGTACAACTAAATAAGTTGTCTCGCAACCCCGTAAAGGCGTAGCTCCCGAGCTGAATTTTGCGGGACATTCCCAGACCTCTTTTCCCAAACTACCGAATACTAAATCTTTCAAGATCTTTAGAGCTCCTGAACTATTTGGACAACAATCCTTTTTGTGTTTACATTAAAATCTTGTCCTATCCCCAAAAATCAAGATTCTTTAAAATACGATTCTTTCTAAGATGTCACAACAAGGGTTTATTCACACAACAAAACAAAAACAAGAAAATACTAGAAATAGTATTAATGAGGACTCAGTCCTTGTTGTCTTCGTATGTAGTTATTGTTGTAGATTGTTGTCACTCGATCATGAATGATTTGAGATGATCTCCATTGCCACTTGGAAATCGTCTTCGATGTTAAGTCATTTTGACACGCATATTGGTTTGCCACCACTACATGGCATGACCCCATCACCCATCACTAGTGGCTGACCGGAGGTCGTTGATTGACCCCCAACCTCCGTTGCCTCCTTTGTCCAATCAGTTTGACTTAGATAGCTAAATCAATGAAAAACATTCCCACCCACAAACACAAATTTAAATAAGAGGTTAATTGATTTTGGATACTCAAAGCCTATTCTTTTTATTTCCCGTAGGCTAAGGGGAATTAATGAGGGAAATAAATTAATTTAAGTGATCCAAGGGTACTTTTATATTTTAATTGGAAAAAGACACTTAAATTATATTTTAATAAGTGGGGCCAAAAAGCAAAAGTGGAATAAAATATTATATTTCCAATATGGGGTGCCAAAAGAGAAGTGAGTGCATGAGGAATAAAATAATAATAAAATAATGAATTTCTAATATGGGGTGCCAAAGGTAGAAGTGTTTGCATGAGCATCAAGCTTATATTTTTAGGATGGAGTGCCAACCTTGGATATGCCAATAAAATAATTTTTAATTGCTTTTAGCATGCATGAAACCCTAAAAGGTGCACCACCCCTTTGGGAGAAGGCATTAAAAATTATAAAAGTAGATTTTGGGGTTCATTATTATCTCATCTTGGAAATTTATTAACTACTCCATTGTCTGCAAGTAGCTTTTGCTTCTGCATCAACAATAATGGACGGAAACTCCTCATTTGCACACAAATCTGAGGACATAAACCCTCATATCTAAGCTTGGCAATTCCATTTAAGGGTTGTAGTGGTATTTTATAACACAATTGCATATCTAGTTCAGCTAGGGCACACTTTTCAGGCTTGATTCTACATCCAGAACAAGTACAACTAGGCTTGACAAACATGGCCATTCGGGCTTCCATAGTGGGGGACGTCATCCTTTGGGAACAAAATTCAGTGCTGGTGCCACACTTAGTGCTAGATTTCAGTCAAATCAGTTTGCATGCTCTTATCTTATGTCCATCTTCCATTTGGATCAACAATTGTGAGGAAATAATTGTATTCAGACATTTTGGTATTTTCATTAAAGCTGATTTGAAATAAATAAATAAAAATCTTTTTTTTTGCATATTGGGGTTTGCTGTTTTTATAAAAAATCAGATTATTGCTGCTGTCATAAAGTTAAAATTTTATATTGCTGCCTAGGGTTTGTGCAAATATCCAGAATTATTTAAAATTATTTGTCAGGGATATTACATTGGTATCAGAGCTTTTTTCTTGCCACTTGTGGGAAAAAAAATTTGCAGCATTAAACTTCATGCAAGGTAGTGACAGAGAAGTCAGGTATCACCAAAGGGAGGGAGAAAGAAGGGTTCAAAACAGCCAGAGGAAGGATTGAGGCAGCAAGATCCAAAGGTTGTTGCTGGGAAAAAGACGAAAGCTATGGGTAACAAAGACCCAAAAGATGTACGTTTCGACAAGCTTGTGCGGGACAAGAACGTTTAGCAGATATGATGGCTCAATTAGTCCACACCATGCAAAACACGAATGTGCAAAGAGCTCCAAATGGTGAGGGAAGTTCTTCAGGGGTGAACAATAACCAACACACTTAGAGGACAACCATCGTTCTATTGCTAGGCCCTTCCAACCTGACTTCCTTTGTAGGGAGGAAGTAGTTCTAGAGGTGGAAATTCAACCATCTATAGCGGATGATATTGCTGCCAGCTATGAGGAATATAGGGTTCTTCTAGGTATAGGGTTCTTCCAGGAGAAATTAGGAAGCTATATCTCTCACAAATTTTATAAATTTGAAGAAAAGCGGGGTGGACCAAGAGTTGAACCTAGGCCACAAACTAATTAGAGAGACTATAATAGGCATTAGGGAAGTTGTCACTCCCTACTTTTGATGGCTTTGGTAAGAGTACAACTCGTGCATGGATACAAAAGTTGGATACCTTCTTATCACTCAGGCCAATGATGGAGGAGGAAGCCATCAAATTTGCAACCCTTCATTTGGAAGGTATAACACATGAGTGGTGGTACCATGGGCTAATTACTCAAGGGCACAATCATATTGATTCTTATGTTGTGTTCAGTGACAAGGTTGATAGAGAGATTTGACAGAGTTGATCCAAAAATTCATTTCCGGAATTAGCTCAACTCAAACAACTACATTCAATGTGGTGACTATGTAGCTGAATTTTAGAAGCTTTCTGTGATGGTACTTGATGTGACAGAGAGGAGATTGGTTGTTTTGTTCATGGAAGGTTTAACTGAATCTCTTAGGGGTTTAGTGAAAGCTTTCAGCCCTACCTCTCTTCAAGAAGCCATCAAAAAGGCTTTGATTTGGAGACTTCAGCCCCAAAAGGGAGATATCAGCCTATAGGACAGCCTACAACACAACCAAAACCAACACCTTATGGGCAACAAAAAAAATCCATTTCAGCAGGGTGGTTTTCAACAAAAGGAGCTGCCTAAAACCAGCAAGGAGATAGAAACAAGAAATGAACTCGGGGAAGAAATTGTGTTTCACTTGCAGAGATCCTTGGGGACCGGGTCATAGATGTCTTCCCAAAGGACAAGTGCACTATATAGAGGTGATATCAGATGATGAGGTGGAAGAAGAGGAACCGGAAGTGGAAAAGAAGAGGAAGAACCAATAGCTGAAAATAAAGGAGAAGAAAAGACTCCAGATGGTACTCTTGCTACACTTTCAAGTGCTCCTAAGTATCATCCTTTCAAAGTTCGTGGAGTACTTCATGGGCATAAGGTAACTATTTTGATTGATAGTGGGGCAACTCACAACTTTATTGATGAAGGTTTGGTAGCCCAAAGAGGATTGAAAACAGAGGATTTCCAGGGTTTTAATGTTATTGTAGCTGATGGCTTTACTATTCCATGCACCAAGAGGGTGAAGGGATTGGAGATTACTCTTGGTAAGCACAAGGTTTGTGATGATTTCTATGTGGTAGGCATAGGAGAAACCAATGTGGTTTTGGGAGTGCAATGGTTGCATTCACTTGGAGAATTCACACAAAATTACCAAACTATGGAGCTAAAATTCAAAACCAATGGAGAAGAGGTTGTACTTCATGGTATGGCCAATGGAGCACTAAGGCTATCACAACAAAGCGGATGGAGAGAGCTTTTTGTAAGGGACAAGTAGCATGGGCAACCCATTGTTTGGTGAGTATTTCCACTTCTAGTACTAATGATAGATCTTATCATGTGGATATACAATCTATTTTGGACAGGCATGGTACAATATTTAGTGATTTACCATCAAGATTGCCATTGGAGATAGAGGATTCCAACACATCATAGAGCTGGAAACAAGTTCTAAACTTGTTATGATTACTCCTTACCGCCATCCTAGAGCTTACAAAGAGGAGATTGAGAAGACAATCAAAGAGCTATTGAAGATGGGACATATCCGGCCTAGTTCTAGCCCTTTTGCTTCTTTCCGTTGTTTTGGTGAAGAAGGATGGGACAATGAGGATGTGCATTGATTACCGTGCTTTGAATAAGAAGACTATCAAAAACAAGTACCCAATACCCAAGATCGATGAATTGATAGATGAATTGCATGGAGCGGTGTATTTTTCCAAAATTGATTTGAGATCGATTATCACCAAATCAAGGTAAGAGATGAAGATGTGCACAAAACAACTTTTCATTGTCATTTTGGGCATTTTGAATTCTTGGTAATGCCTTTTGGTTTAACCAATGCTCCATAGCTACTTTCCAGTCATGCATGAACCATGTTTTTAGTGAACACTTGAGGAAATTTGTTCTAGTATTCTTTGATGACATTTTGGTGTACAATAAGACTTGGGAAGAGCACCTAAAACACTTGGATACAAAAATTTTGGAACAAGCTCTTTTTGCAAAAGAATCCAAGTGTGAGTTTGGAATGACTGAAATTTTATACTTGGGACATGTCATTAGTGCCCAAGGAGTACAAGTTGATCAAGAGAAGATCCAAGCAATATTGGATTGGCCTCCACCCACCACTTTGACATAGTTGAGGGGATTCTTTGGTCTTTGCAGATTACTACAGGTGGTTTGTGAGAGGGTTTTCACAACTTGTTGTCCCATTGACTGATTTGACAAAGAAAGGAGCTTTCAGCTGGTCTGAAACAACCCAAACAACCTTTGATAAACTCAAAGAGGTAATGAGTTCTTGCCCAATATTGGTTGTTCTGATTTTTCTATTCCTTTTGTGTTAGAATGTGATGCATCGGGGAAGGAATAGGGGTTGTTTTGATGCAAAAGGGCATCCCATAGCCTTTGAGAGCTGGAAACTTAGTGAAGTAGAGCATGGATTCTCTATTTATGACAAAGAGATGTTGGCCATCATGCATGCATTGGCAAAATTCTGGCAATATTTGGTTTGTGGCAGGTTTGTGGTCAAAACTGATCACAATAGTTTGAAGTTCTTTCTTGGCCAAAAGGACTTGAATGACAAACAAAAGTGGGTGAGTAAGCTCCAAGCTTATAATTTTGACATAGAGTATGTTAAAGGGAAGAATAATGTTGTAGCAAATGCTTTATCTAGAAAACCTTTTCTATGCTCTATATTTGAAATCTCTGCTGATTGGAAAGTATTAATAATAGCGGAGTATGTAAAGAATGGTTGCACTAATGAGATCCTTGAGGGCAAAATACAGGATAACAGGTACAGGGTGGTTGATGATCTTATCCTCTACAAGGATAAAATCTATTTGGTACTTGAATCAAAGGTAAAAAGCAAAATCTTGAGGGCTGTCCATGATACACCTTTGGCTGGTCACCCAGGGTATTTCAAGACCTACAAGCAGATCAGGGACAAATTCTTTTGGAAAGGACTCAAGGAAGAGGTCCTCCAATACATTAGAGAGTGTATTGTGTGCCAACAAAACAAGGCAGAGCATGTTTTTCTAGCGGGTTTGTTGTAGCCCTTACCTATTCCATTGAATAAAAATGGGAAAGTATATCAATGATTTCATCACAGAGTCTTCCCAATGTTCAGGGTAAGAATTGTATTTATGCAGTGGTTGATAGACTCACTAAATATGCTCACTTCTTTGCTATTCCTAGTGAGTTTAAGGCTCCACAAGTTGATTTATTTTTCAGATTTATTTTTCGAGAGAGTTTTTAGGCTGCACCTAAAAATATTGGATTCCTTAGCCTCTTCAAAGTTAACTCCAAGTGAGTGATCATCCACAGACAAATGGGCAAACAAAGATTGTGAATAAGTGGATTGAGGGATATTTGAGGAATTATGTGGCAGGGCAGCAATCAACTTGGGTTAAGTGGCTCTACATGGGAGAGCATTGCTACAATACCACTCATCACATGTCCATTGGTATGACTCCTTTTAGAGCTTTGTATGGTTATGATGCTCTTTCCTTTGTGGATTTGGTATTTGTAGATAGTAGAGTGCTAGGGGCAAGAGACTTGGTTGCATAGAGCCAAGATATATTGGGGATACTCAAGAAAATATCCAACATGCACAAAATCAACAGAAATTTTATGCGAGACCAACACCACATTGAGAGGTCTTTTGAGGTTGGTGACATGGTTTTCTTGAGGTTGCAGCCCTATAGACAATCTTCTCTGAAGAAGAGTGGAGTTGAAAAGCTCAAACCCCGTTTTTATGGACCATACAAGATTAAGCAGAGGATAGGAGAGGTTGCCTATGAGTTGGATTTGCCAGAGCGAGTAAGATACATAATGTCTTCCATGTCTCATGCCTGAAAAAAGGCTTTGGGACAACATATTGTTCCTTCTATTGAGTTGCCTCCTTTGGATGATGAAGGCAAACTTGTTTTGGTTCTTGAAGTAATTTTGGATTTCAGAGAAAAGAAGTTAAGGAACAAGATTATCACAAAATATCTGGTATGTTGGAAGGATCTACTCTGAGAGGATGCTACTTGGGAGGGTGCAAAAATTCTTAAGCATCTTGGCTTGCAATTGCTTAAGGGCAAGCAATTTTGGGAAGAGTGGATTATAATGTCCCCTTTTCAGAATTAATTGATTTGGATACTCAAAGCCTATTCTTTTTATTTCCTGTAGGCTAAGGGGAATTAATGAAGGAAATAAATTAATTTAAGTGATCCAAGGGTACTTTAATATTTTAATTGGAAAAAGGACACTTAAATTATATTTAATTAAGTGGGGCCAAAAAGCAGAAGTGGAATAAAATATTATATTTCCAATATGGGGCACCAAAAGTAGAAGTGAGTGCATGAGGAATAAAATAATAATAAAATAATGAATTTCCAATATGGGGCGCCAAAGGTAGAAGTGTTTGCATGAGCATCAAGCTTATATTTTTAGATGGAGTGCCAACCTTGGATATGCCAATAAAATAATTTTTAATTGCTTTTTAGCATGCATGAAACCCTAAAAGGTGGCACCACCCTTTGGGAGAAGGCATTAAAAATTATAAAAGCAGATTTTGGGGTTCATTATTATGGGGATCATCTTGGAAATTTATCAACTACTCCATTGTCTGCAAGTAGCTTCTGCTTCTGCATCAGCAATAGAGGACAAAAACCCTCATTTGCACACAGATTTGAGGACTTGAAACCCTCATATCTAAGCTTGGCAATTCCATTCAGGGGTTGTAGTGGTATTTCAAAGCACACAATTGCATATCCAGTTCAGCTAGGGCACACTTTTCAGGCTTGATTCTACATCCGAACAACAAGTACAACTAGGGCTTTAGCAAACTTGGCCATTGCAAGCCATTCTGGGCTTCCATAGTGGGGACGCCACCCTTTGGGAACAAATTCAGTGTTGGTGCCACATCTGGGGGCAAATTTCAGTCAAATCAGTTTGCATGCTCTTATCTTACGTCCATCTTCCATCTGGATCAACAGTTGTGAGGAAATAATTGTATTTAGACATTCTAGTATTTTCATTGAAGCTGATTTGAAATAAAAAATAAAAATCTCTGTTTTCTGCATATTGGGGCTTCCTGTTTTTTTATAAAAATCAGATTATTGCTGCTGTCATAAAAGTTAAAATTTTATACTGCTGCCCTAGGGTTTGTGCAAATATTGTTCTTAGATATAAAAATGGATGATAAAGGAAGGTGCATTATGCTTCCATGCTCTTTGCCAAACTCTTGGGATAACTTAGTAATGGCTCTTACGAGCATCTCATCTAAGTTCAATATCGATGAGATTATTGCAACCTTATTATCAAAAGGAATGAGGTGCAAGTCCAAAGAAGATCGACAAATCAATGATGCATTTGTTAGTGCATGTAAGATGGCAAGAGAAAAGCAAGCAAAGATCGAGGGATATGTGTGCGAAGTATAGAGGCAGATCTAATTCTCTAGAGAGAACTTTTTCAATGAAATGTTGGAATTTGGCAAAATATGGCATTTTAAGAAGGATTGCGGGATGAAGGTGTACAAGAGCAAACAACCTAATACTTCATCCTCAGGTGAAAAAGAATCTATTGATGAAAATGGAGATGCATACTTGGCATCCTTAAGTGTGCATGCATGTAACGATGCATGGTTGATTGACTCTGGGGCCTCCTATCCTATGACTTCCCATAGGGTGTGGTTTTGTAAATATGAGCAATATGATGATGGTGATGTTTTTTGGGAGATGACTCAACTACCATATTGTGGGTCGAGTAAGAGTGATGTTAAGGTTATGGTATTGAAGGATCAAAGCACTCCCCAGGTATTCTCGCACATTCCAGTCTTGCGAGGAACTTGGTTTTGTTAGCATGATGTGTGATGTTGGTGTGCAGTGTCATTCACAAGGGATTGTTGTAAAATGGTATGTGGTGCCATCTTGCTAAGAGGGGTGTGCACTAGAACCTTTTTAGATTGTATGTGAGTATGATTATTGATGCATGTAACAACACCGTTGTTCCTAAGGCCAAAAAAAGTGAAAACCAACGTGCCTCTAGTAGAGAAAATCATGCTTTGGCATGAAAGGTCAGTCATATTGGCATGAGGAGGGGTTGCAGCTCACTACAAACCAAAGGAATGGTGAAAGGGATCATTGACGACCCTTGTACTTTGACTTTAGTGACTATTGTTGTATGTAAAGTAGAGTCAAGTTCCCCACGAAGGTCACTAACAACGAAGATCTTGTAGGAAAAGCTATGTACCACGTGTCTTTAGTAGATGGCATTTATAGAAGACTAGGATATATTTTCTTTGGAAAAAGTCTCAAAGTTTAAAGAAACTCAAGGATTTCAAAGCCTTGTGGAGAACCAAAAGGAGAAGAAGATTAAGGTCTTGCACACAGGACATATGGAGGTGAATTCCGTTCAAATGAATTCGAGGAATTCTGCAAGCGGTGCACAGATTGAAAGACAAAAGACAACTCCATACACGCCTCAACAAAATGGAGTTGTGAAGAGAATGAATGACACGATGGATAAAGCCTCGAGTATGCTAAGTGGTGTGCATTTGGAGTAGAAGTTTTGGGTTGAAGCGAAGTGATTGCTGCTTGTTATTTGTTTGATCGTTCACCATCATTAGCGCTAGAGGACATGACTCCGTAGGAAGCTTGGATGGGGTAAACATCATCCTTGAAACACTTGAATTTTTTTGGTTGTGATGCGTATATGCATATTTTAAAGGAAAACAAGACAAAGCTCGACTACAATTCTAAGAAGTGTGTCTTCATTAGATATGGAAATGGTGTTAAAGGGTACAAGCTATGGAATCCTAAAACAAAGCAGGTGGTTTATTATTAGAATGTGGTCTTCAAAGAGATGAAGAAGATTTCTATGCCAAAGGTTGTGTGCATCGATGAAGCTGAGCATGAATGACCAAAGAAGCAACCAAAAGAAGAGTAAAAAACAAGTGCGAGTTGACTCGGAGCGTGAAGATCCTATATTTGAGTACGAGGTTGCTGCTAAAGATGTGTGACAAAGGAGGATGAAGAACCTGAATCCCTTAGGCAAAGGAGATCAAAATGGGTGCATAGAGTGCTTGAAAGATATAGGCCACTAGAATTTCATTATGTTTTTCCACTTAGTAGCAAATGATGATGATCCCAAGCCATTATGGGAAGCTCTTGTTTCAAAAGAGAGCAAGTCTTTGAAGCAAGCCATGAAGGAAGAGATATAGTCTCTAGATAAGAATGAGACTTGGGATCTATAAAGCTACCCCTTGGAAGAAAACTTGTGGGTTCAGTAAGTGGCTTTTCAAGAAGAAATGCAATCACATAAGGTAAAATGGAGAAATATAAGGCATGCCTAGTTGCGAAGGGATTCTCTCGAGGTCAAGGGGATTGACTTTGGTAAGGTCTTTTCATTTGTAAAATTTGGTTTTCTTTTAGCTATTATTGCTGCCCATTTGATCTAGAAAATAGATCACATGGATGTTAAAACATTGTTTTTGCATGGAGAGTTTGAAGAAGAAATATACATGTTGCAGAAATAGAAAGTTTCATGGTCAAGGGAAAAGTGTACTTGGTTATTTGCATGAAAAAGTTCTTGTATGGCTTGAAACAATCACCAAGGACATGGAATCAAAAGGTTGATAGCTACATGCTAAAACTTGGCCTCATGCTTTGTAAGGAGAACCCTTGTGTGTTCTTGAAAGAAGGGTAAAACTTTTTCATCATAGTTCTCTACGAGGATGGCATGTTGTTGTTTGGAAATTGCAAAGCAATGATCAAACATGTAATGTGTCAACTAGACGTGCAGTTTGACTTGAAAGATCTTGGTGCTACAAAGTTCATTTTGGGCATGGAAATCAAACGAGATCGTGAAAACATGAAGCTTTGGTTAGGCCAAAGAAAATATGTTGAGATGATGTTGGAGAGGTTCAAGAGGCTTGACAACGAAGTTGTGAGCACACCTTTACCAATTAGAGGCAAAAACTCTCGGCTACGCAAAGTCCAAAGACAAAGATGAGCTGGAGGACATGGCTCAGGTTTTGTATGTGAGTGTGGTGGGAAGTTTGATGTATGCAATGGTCTACACAAGACCAGACATTGGACATGCAATGGGAGTAGTTAGTAAGTACATGTCCAATCTTGGCAAGGAGCGTTTGATTGTGGTAAATAGGATCTTCAAGTATTTGTGTGGAATTTCGACCATGTTATATGCTATTAGGGTAATCTTTGTGGACTTTGGTGGGGTGGAGATCTTGACATGCGAAGGTCCACCAATGCTTATGTATGCAACTTGTTTGGTGGAGCTTTAAGTTGGATGAGCAAGTGCCAGTGTCAAACAAGTGTTGTGATGTCCACCATAGAGGATGAGTACTTGACAACCGCTCATGCAAGCAATGAAGTGGTTTGGCTTCAAAGATTATGTTCTACAATGGGTTCACTCGAAAGGTCGTGAGGATAGATTGTGAATCGTAGATTGCAATTTTTTTGGCAAATAACCTTGAGCATCACTCTCGTGCACGAAGCACTTTGATGTGCAATCGTTTTGTAAGGGAAATGGTGGAGGAAAAGAGGATATTATTAGAGAAGGTGGAGACTGATATGAATGTTTGATTTATTGTCTAAAGCGGTGACTACTAAAAGTTCTCTTGGTGCATGAAACAAATGGGCTTGGATGCATGCAAATGTTAAAGAAAGGGTTAGTGCTTCTTTTATGCAAAGTGTTCAACAAGTGGGAGAATGTTGGGAATGTCTCAACTTTGCATAGGGCTGCACATGGGTTTTTCATAATGGTTAGTGTTGCGCAGCTTCCACAACATTGTTGTGCAAGGAAATTTTGCGCGAAGGCATGGACACGGGATATGAGCACATGGGCATTGTGTTGTATGCACACAAGGTGTGTTAGAATCATTAGGTGTAGCATTGTGTTGTCGTGATGTATGCGGCGGTGGGAGTTGTATTATGGCGTGTAGTGTTGTTCCGCAACATTAGAGTGCAACTTTTGATGCATTGTCAACACTTGTCTAATTGCACTAGTTGAGTGGAGGTGCATAGCTACGTGTTGATAATACTTTGACATATTTGATGGAGGGGCATTATGCAATGACGATTGCTTAGCGGTCAACGATGAATTTGCGAGAATATTTGGTGCAGATTCCGATTCCCAGAGTGCAATTTGTCTGGCAAAGAACCTTGAGTATCACTCTCGTAGGAAGCACTTTGATGTGCAATATCATTTTGTAAGGGAAATGGTGGAGGAAAAGAGGTTATTGCTAGAGAAGGTGGACAATGATTTGAATGTTGGATTTATTGTCTAAGGCGGTGATTACTAAGAAGTTCTCTTGGTACATGAAACGAATGGGCTTGGATGCTTATAACTACTAAAGAAAAGATTGTGCTCCTTTTATGCAAATTGTTCAACAAGTGGGAGGATATTTTTAATGTCTCAACTTTGCATAGGACCGCATAAGGGTTTTTCACAATGGTTAGTGTTGTGTAGGCTTACGGAACATTGTTGTGTAGGCTTCGGGAACATTGTTGTGCAAGGAAAGTTTGCACAAAGGCATGTGCACAGGTATATGAGCACATGGGCATCATGTTGTATGTGTGCAAGATGTGTTAGAATCATTGGGCTTAGCATTGTGCTGTGTATAGGAAGTACGTGTGCAGTGGGAGTTATATTGCGGTGCATGGTGTTGTTGAGCAACATTGGAGTGCAACTTTTGATCTTTTTCAACACTTGTTTCATTGCACTAGTCGAGTGGAGGTGCATAGCAAAGTATTGATAATACTTTGACATATTTGATGGAGGAGCATTATGCAATGATGATTGCTTAGCGGTCAATGATGAATCTGTATAATCTCTGGTGTAGATTGTGATTCCTAGAGTGCAATTTGTTTCACAAAGAACCCCGATTGTTGCTCTTGTACAAAGCACATTGATGTGTAGTATCATTTTGTAAGTGAAATGGTGGAGGAAAAGAGGATACTGCTAGAGAAGGTGGAGACTGATCTGAATTTTGGATTCATTGTCTAAGGCGGTGACTATTGAGAAGTTCTCTTGGTGCATGAAAGGAATGGGCTTGGATGCTTGCAACTACTGAAGAATGGGTTTGTGCTCCCTTTATGCAAAGTGTTCAACAAGTGGGAGGATATCAGTAATATCTCAACTTTGCATAGGATTGCACAAGGGTTTTTCACAATGGTTAGTGTTGCGTAGGCTTGCACAACACTGTTGTGCAAGGAATGTTTGTTCAAAGGCATGTGTACATGTATATGAGCTCATGGCCATCACGTTGTATGTGTGCAAGACGTGTTAGAATCATTGGGCATAGCATTGTGCTGTGCATAGGAAATACGTGTGTAGTGGGAGTTATATTGTGGCATGCGGTGTTGTTGCGCAACATTGGAGTGCAACTTTTAATCCGTTGTGAACACTTTTTGACTGCACTAGTCGAGTGGAGGTGCATAGCAACGTGTTGATAATACTTTTGACTGTTGACATATTTGATGGAGGAGCATTATGCAATGATGATTGCTTAGCGGTCAGCGATGAATCTATAGAATCTATGATGCATGGATTTTACGGAGTCGTGAATAAGCTTAAATGTTTGTTGACTCTTAGAAGTGACTATCTGAAACGGTTGCAACAATCTACAAGATTGTTGGTTGTGGTCACACGGTCAAGTCTAAGTATGTGATGGGCCAATGTTTTGTGCTAAGAACATAGCTGAAGATGTTGTTGCACGGTCTAATGCATGGACGATATTGCTTGAATTGTATTGTAGTTGTACTCTGTAAATGCATGGACTACTCAATATTGTTATAGTGCCTTGAAGGTTGTTTATTGTATCTGTATCCTGGTTTTAAGTTAATGCAATAGAACAATGTTACTGTGTTGGATTTTGTACCCAAAAGGGTTTCCCCAGATAAAAATCCGTGTCTATATCTTGTGTGTCATTTCTATATACTGTGTACATTGCAGTTCAGTTAAGCTCTCTTTTGTGTTTACTAATCACGCATAGGCCCCAAATCCCAACATGCAAGAGTTCTAGTGCACGGAAACTGAATGCGAGTGATCTAGCACCCAAAAAGTATAGATTACCCACTGTAATTATGTAAACATCCAATGAAACACCAATATAGGAAATGCTATGATGAAATGATGTGGTGATGGAAAACCTAACCTGACACAATTAATGATATTGATATCTATTTACTCGTTTTTTTTTCTGGTTGATTATATGAAATATGAAAGGGATCGATTGTCTATTTAGTTGTAATTGTGTAACAAAGGCTTGCTCCCTACTTTCTTTTGACTCTTATGTAATGTTAAACAGATAAATATGGTGAATTATTTATATTTTTTTCCTCCAAAATTTAATGGTAAGTACAGGAGATTCTGAGCTTGTTCAGGAGTGTACTCCACCTTAGCTGCAATTTTAACTTTTTTGTTTCTCTTGTACTGCCCCATTGATATCATAATGTGGTCCTTTACCCGGAAAGGTATCCTAATAATCTGCACATTTCTTACGCCTATGCCGAGGAGCACTTTGTGCAAACATGTCCCTTGGAACATGGAATTCTTTGGATTTTCTGTTTTATCTTGTAGCACATGGCATTAATCCTTTTTTTGGTAGTTGAGAGTGACAAAATTTTACTCGATTTACTTTGCAAAGACCTATGGATTTACTTTCCTATATTTCTTATGCATAAAATATGTGTCCTTGAGTATATGAATAAGCAGCAATTTCATTTCTCATTATATGTGGTAACCACGTGGAAAGATATAATTAATTTATCTATGTCTCTCCTTGAAGAAAGTTTAAAATTCAGTGCTGTACTTGTGAACTACCTGACATGTTTTTGCCATGAATTTGTTGTCTTATTAAATATCTGAGGCTTTCACATTACATAAGCTGAGGTGTAAGCTTTTGGGAATAACCGTGTACAACTTTTTTGATCGACGTTTTGGATCACGTTTTGATCCATTTTCAGGAAAATCATATGATATCAACTCAAGACATCCTGCTTCACTTAAGGGTTAGGAGAACCACAAATTTATGAACCAACTCCTCGGAAAGTTAAACTTGTTTATTTCTGGTTGATTGGACAGAATATGGATGGGATCAATTGTTTAGTTACTTGTAATTGTGTAACAAAGACTTGCTTCCCACTTTTTTTGATCTGTGTGTAATATTCAATAGGTAAATATGGGCAATTATTTACTTCTTATTTTTTCAATTTTTTTTCTTATTATTTATGATAATGCAGTCTGGAAAGATATCATTAATCTATTATAATCTGGAGTCTCTTCCAACCTGAGGGATGGTGGTATTTGGTTCTGTATTCTTGGATTTTTGACCTGTTTTTGCTTAAGGTTCTGGTTTTCAAATTTGATGCTGTTAAGGCCGTCTCTAAGGATAATTTTGCTTGATTACGGTTTAACATTTTATCTTGTGTAACAAAGAAACCTTTCCTTGGGTACTTGTTGGTGAGATAATTCTTTTAATCATTATAATGTAGTCTTATTGTGTCGGCAAATGCTATTTTTTAAAGGTTTGAATATGACTATCAAAATTCTTTTTATAATTTTCTATATTAATTATTAATTTCTCGGCATAAAGAATACCATTAACTGTTGTGATTTCCAATTCAACGCAAACTTGGGATAGTATTTTTGGAAAATGGAGTACTTGGATTTACTTGTATTGGGGTCTATGAGGTTGTAGATGTTACCTATGATGAACTTGCAATTGTAATGAATTCACAATGGAAGCTATATGGTAATAATTATCACATGCAGGGATTCCTTTTTCCCGATCTCACTTTGGTTAGCAGTGCTGTCGTCTGTATAACTATTGTATAATTTTGCTATCTCGTTTGTAGTAACTCTTGGGTTGTCTCCTTGCCAACTTTTCTGATTTTCATTTATTTTCTATTTTCTCTTCTTGTTTGAATGATCTCCTCAAATATCATCTATGTGATGCATGCCATTCAGTTTTCACACATACTTGGGTTCGTATACTGGTTTTGAACAAATACATATAATCCTTAGTCCCAGTATTAGCAAAGAATCTTGTTCTCTCAACTTGTAGATGCTTCTTACATGCAAACTTTTTGTTTGTGGGAACTTGCAATAAACTCGGGAAGTGAAAAATGCTTTTGAACTCCTACAATTGAACTTTATTATAACAAAAATACTAAATTTGAAAGTAATTTAGTAAGGTCTTGTAAATTGAAACTATCCTTTTTGTGTATTACTTCATTTGTCTTAGAATGAGTTTTTCTTTTACTAAGACAAAAATATTTAAATGTATGTATAATTATTTTGAGGTTTTTACCCAATTTAACATCTTCACTACCTTTGCAATTGTAATAGGAAAATTAGGGTTTAGTCTAATCTAGGATAATTACTAAATGTAATATTACAGAAAAAGAGCAGTCATAAACAGTCCTAAATTATTATGTTGGGGGCGTCTTATTGTGGGTGCCCCTGCAGGAAAGTGTCAAGCCATTCTGGTAGGCCTTTATCTGGCAGGTATATCCCGACACGGCTTTCTCCTTGTCAATCTAACTACCACTTGCATCACCAAGTTGGCCCGCCAGCTTTTAACTTGATGTGTATAGAGCCAAATAGTTTAATGGAGAAGAAAGCACACATTAAATGTTTGCCGGCTCAACTTTCTTTCATCGACAAGCTGCTGCTTCATTATCCAAATACTAGTTTCAAACTGTCTTTTACAGGCGTTTGGCAACTATCACTTGTGAGGATCAATAAATATTCATCGTTGGTGTATCACTTATTCCTGCCTATGCGTTTTCAAGAAATTATAAAGTTTGTAATTATTCTATGGAGGGATCTGGGTTTAGTCTGGCATTCTAGAGCAGCTCGTTGCAAGCTGAAATTGGAAGCTAGGCAAGGAAATAAATTTATTGTGTTGTGGTCTTCTTGGGGGCTAGGGAGTGTGAAGAAATTGCGCGTTCAATATCTAGCTACATGAATCCCATTGTAGAGAAAGGATGGTCTAACTGGTGAGATAAGTTATTTTGTAGTAGTTGTGCACCCACCCTAGATATGGGGATTGGGCTGTGATTGCATCTACACACCCTGCTAGAGCGACAGTCACTATTGAGAAGAAATTGTAGGTCTGCATTTTCGAGCCAATTAACTTTCAATAGAAGTCTACACCAAAGCATCAGATGGGGAAGGGCTTGGATAGGCACCATAAATTTTTTTGACTTATTGTACTGTCTAAGGAGGAGGTGTAATCTTGCTCATTGTAGGCATGCCTTCCCAAGGTACGATGTAGCAGTGATAGTGGTGTTGGTGGAGGCCGCGAGGTGGCAATGTAGAGTAGTGGTGATGGAGGTCAAACCCTGGCCCATTTTTTTTTGGATGACTGGGATATTGTGTTAAACTCATATAATAGTCTTGGAAGGACCCAATGACCTGACACAACATGAAGGCACACAGTTTGCAGGACGAGTCCAATGCACTTGTCCTCAGGCGGCACAACTGCTGCCCTACCCTGAGGTACTACGATTTTAAGTAGGATTCAACCTGTGACCTAGTGGTCACGAACACAACTACATACTGTTGAGGCCAACCTGGGGGCTAATCCCCTTCACATTTTATTTTGTTGGGTTGAACCCCAATTTATTGCTGAAGCCATGAAATAACATGATAAGTGGCAGAGGTTCAGTGGTGGAGGTGCCACCACAAGGGTGGTAATGGTTGGGACTGGTAGGTCTGACCAAAGGCAGTGAGGACAGGTGGTGGCGTGGCACATAGAAAGTTGGATGGAAGAACTAACTCGGAGTGTTATTAGTTGCTGTTGGCCCATGAACTTGGAGAGCTGCACAAGATGGCAAGGATAATGAGGCTTGTAGAGGCTGCACTTATAAGCAGTGCCCATCATCACAATTTCCTTTGTACTCTGCAATGACCTTGAGATAGCTTTTGCCTCAGTAGAAATGTATGTGAGGTGCCTCTTGTAGACACGTGGCTTTCAATCATATGGCAAAATACAAGCAGGATTTTCTTCTTATCCTGGGTTCTAATTTAAATGGCGAAACTGTATCCTTTGTCTCGATGCAGCTCGAGATGCACTTAGATTCATACAAAAGCTTCAGATTCAATTTTAGTATCAGACAATTTTTACATTTGGCATGATTTTTTAAGACCTTTTTTTATCAAATCTATTTAGCCATTATGTAAATTTTAGGCAAATCAATTTTAGTTGTCCAATTTTGAGACAAAAACATTATGGGTCATCAAAATTTGGTAGAAAATTAAGGGTTTTGAGTTTGAATTCGGACAACTCCGAACTATTTTGTTATGGACTGCATATCATCTGAAATGTATTTGCATATCTTAATCTATGAGGGTTTTGCTCCGATAGTTTGTAAAAAATCGAGAAATTTTTAGAACCCTCCGGATAAGTGGATTTACGGTTTTGTGAAAATTAGGGTTTGTATGAAGGATTGAATGTTACAGTATTAAATTGTTTTTACCCTTAGGTGCTTAAATTTGGAAAAAGTTGGACAGCGCTATATCTAAAGGAATTAGCTTGTACATCCTCTTAAATGCTTATGAGTAGGGTATTTTTGTCCACATTTAATCCTTATAACACCTGCTTTTAGTTCACCTCTACAAAACAGAGGTAAACACAATTAGTTCACCAGCACCTTGTTCCAAACATTTATTAGGTTTGATATGTGGCTGGACTGTGCTTGCAAAGTGAAACTCGTGATGTGATAGCCATAGGGTCACTAATTATGTCTTTTTAAGACTGCTTTCTAATACTTTGACTCAGATTTGACATAATTTTCTTAGGATGTAGTTGCTTACACCTTTAAATACATATATGCATAGGGAAATTTGATAATTTTTAATTTGGAGAGAAATTATATGACAAAAAGTACCACAACATGTATGAAGAAATATAAAATTACGAATCAAACATTGACATCCCTCTCGGCATACTTTGCAACTCATGTGCAATTTCTAGTTATGAATGTTTGGTAATTGACCTTATAGTAATAGAATATGCCAAAGGATAACTGGGGTTAAGAGACAAACCGTGCTACCGTGCTCAAAAGGCATGACAAAGAGCTCAAAAATGTGCACATAGGTGGTTTAGATTGCCATCAAGCTGCTTGTAAAATATTAGCCTATGTTTCATGGGAGTTGGACAATGCTGTTGCTGAATCTGTTCTGGGTGCTACGAACCTGCCCTAGTTGTCTTCTCACTTGTTTGCTCTGGCCAGTGTGGATTCATCTCTGTTTGCTCTATTGCCTTTTGTGATTGGATTTGTGCAATGACTGTGGCCGAATCAGACTTGGGCCTCTTCTTGCTTGAAATCCTAGCTTCTTGTGTTTTGTTCTAAAAGGGGATAGCGGACCTTTGGGCCGGACTGCCTTACCACACTCCCGCTAATGTGCTAAGTGTTGCGCTACATACCACTACTCTGAAAAGGGATCAGGTCCATGTATTTCCCTTGAATCCTAGAATGAGACGCATGTGATATAATGAATATAGACAGAGCTCTTGATTTGGCCCTCACATTTGGCAATAAACACTTGATACTTCAATTTTTGCTCACGGTTGATCTAAAGCAGTAATATAGGTATCTTTAGAAATTCAGTAGCTTGCTGTTGTGATGGTGCTCTAACAAATAAGCTGTTTCAATGTCTGTTCGTTGAACTTCTTAGATTGAGTGTGATTGATGACCCCTAGGTGCCCCTAATAGCTTAGGGTGGATGTGGTTATACAGGTTTCTGCCAAATTGACTCAAAAGTCTTGCCTATGCCGACCACATAAAGTGCCCAAACGATAATATGACCGTTAAAATCTGGGAGGATGGGTTTGTGGCATGTGGACAGTATCAGCGACAATACTATCCAGGTCATCTAAGCCACTCCTATGATGACAAAAACTCGGGAAGAGATGGAGGGATGTCTAAAAGATATTCAATAACAAAATTCTAGTGTTTTGACACGATGAACTGGAGAAGGTGATCGTCTAGTGTATGTACAATGTGGTAATGGAATGGGAGGATGCTTTAAAGTTGGCTAAGTGGTAGATATATTAGGATGAGTACAAAATGCCATATTACCAAGTATCTGTACCAGATATAGTTACTACAATTGTCACCCTTTTAATCTAGTAACAACACTCGATTAAAAGAAAATACAATGCTTGAGAATCTTTTAAATACCCTTGAAAACTTGTGCCAAATCCACATGATCTTGCAAATCACATGACAAGAATGTATAGATTTGTAGACACATGTAGTTTGGCCAATGCACTATTACGACTAATATTGCGCTAGTTGTGCTTCTCCCTACAAACCGACGATACACCGCGGTTCGACCTATCTAACTTTCTTCCTACGACATCCCTTTTGTCGTTTTCCTCTTGTAAACCATTTAAACAAGCTATAATAGCTTCGTTCTAACTACATTAGCTTCTTACTTTCTTCCAGTTCACTTCTACCACCTTCCTGGCCTATCAATCCATTCCATTGGATTGATCGACCTTCAAAACTCTCTCCAAACCCTAATCACCTCCTAAACATGTTTAACTAAGCTTAAACATGGTTTGTCACTCCCTAAACCTAGTCAAAGTAAGCTTTGACTTGCTAAAAGTGTTTTTTGGAATTTAGTGTTTGTCCCACATGCACTCAAGTTTCCCATTTTCCCAAATGGAAAACTATATATAGGGCTAGACCCCCTCTCTCATTTTCAAGAATTCCTCCCTTCTTCCTAAGCATAGATTATAGTATTTTGCATCTAGGTTCTAGATTTCATTTCTAGTTTAGATATTGAGCTATTTACTTCATTTTTGTATTGCTAATCCAATTTATAGGGTAAAGGAGAAGAACCATTGGCTTAAAGGCCTATAATGGGGAGATCTCTTTCTCTTAATCATTAAAACTGATTGCTTAGGACTTACTAGGTTCATTATTTTAAGCTTTCAAAGAATAGAGGTAGTTTAATTAGCTTAAGTTTGAGTGTTTACTTCATAATGCATGCTAGTTAGAAAATCTTGCTCATTTCTTATCGGATGGTCCACTGATTTGTTGCTTGAAGCCTTTGGGGATTCTTTAGGAATTCTTACCCCAAAATTCATGGCTTTCACAACTTTTCTTTGAACACAAGATTATTGCTCAATCAAGATGTATAGAGATTTGTAATTTTGAATATTGTAAAGCTGCATGCTGAAACACTTTGCAATGAAATGAAGTACAAAAGAACGAGCACACCTGATTGGTTACAATGAACTTTGCCCAAGTTGTTGAATTTTGAAGATTACCATGGGACTTTGCTCCCACATGCTAAGTGAGTGCCGAGATTTGTAGTACACCATGGGACTTGCTCACCCATACTAAGTGAGTGGTGAGATTGTGCTGACTTATTAGCCTTGCCAGCAGGCTGTGTGCTAACTTGATAGGCTTTTTGGTAGCTTGTGTGCTAACTTTATAGGCTTGCTGGTAGCTTGTGTGCTCACCTAATAAACTTGTCGGAAGCACAAAGATCTCATTGCAGACAAAGAAACTCCAACACACGCATCCATGATGATGCCCCTCTAGCCTGTTTGGTAGTGGGACATATCAAATGAGATCAACTTTTAGGCTGTTGAGGCCGATGCCAATTTTGGGCTGTTGAGGCCAATTTGCTAACTCTATGTATGCGATAAGTTTGGTGAAAACTTGTATGCCATTGGATATGTTCTGATCATGAGATTGTAATTATTTTGCCAAGTAACTCTTCCAAGTTTGTGCATCTGGTAACAATTGAGATAAAACCCCTTGTAGTACTGACTATACGCTGATCTGGTCATGTATTTTCTGCTAAATAACTTTGTCAACCCTATCCTTCTTGTACCAGGTGATAACAATTGCTAAAACTCATGTGACACTGATTGTATTCTAATCCAAAACCGTGCAAAATGCCACTATTATGACTGATGTGTGTGATTGGCTGAAAATTTCGTGTGAACCTCTAAACAAGTCCACAATATGCCATGTTTTTGAGCAAAGGGATACCCTTGCATATCACTCACCTCAAAAGAACATTGTTAAACAAATTATGTATAGCAAGTTTATGAATAAATAGGATAAAACATGAATGACCTGATTTTGATAAAACTGGCGTGCACAAGATATCATTGATATAGCATAAATGTGAATCATGTATTGGTCCAAGAGATAAGCATATGTGTATTTTTTAGAAGTCCAAATAGATAATCAATCCAATCACATCATCGAAGGTCATATAATTGTGCTAGCATCATGACACAACATGACATGAAGGATCCTTTACACACACAACAGGACCCATCCCAACAACTCGACCAACACTTAATGATTCGTTGACAAGAATATCACAACGATTGTACCAAAAACATAAAGTATAGAAACATCTTGGAATCAATCATTGTAGCATAGCAAATCAATCACAATTAATGAAACAGTAACATGGAGTAAGCAATGTTAGTGCATATACACAAGCCATGTCATCATTAGTTAAAAACAAAATATCATATCCATAACAATGTACATGTCATGAAGTATAAGCTAACACAAGTCATCATAGAAGTGGTTCTATATTGCTAAATGGGCCTAGAGCCATCAAAAGATATCACTTGAAATGCTTTGTGTGAAGATGCCCCTAGTGTAGGCATGCTTTTAATGTGAAGAACAATGCCGTAGTATAGGACTAGAGTCGTAAGATATGAATGAGTCCATAGAAATGTGTGACTTGTATGTCATGTAGCTAACTCATGTATAACTATTAACTTAAGTGCATAGAATAATAGATATGTAAAGTGATAACAACATCATATCAACTATCTTTGAATATCATATACTAATAGGTTAATAACTCATGTGTTCCGAATTCAGCATTTGATCGTGCTTCACTGAAGTGGCTACGAACAAAATCATGAGGCATACATATAAAACAAAAATAAATAATGTAAGAAAAACAACTCATCACTAGTAAAGAAATGGCTTGGCGTGACCAATGTCAATAGATATAGTTAAAAAATGTCGATCTTAGGTAAAGCAACGTAACACATCCGGTGTAAAGCACATGTCTCCAAAGTTATAAGTAAGTGTAAGGCATCATGTAAGCAGCTCTTGTATTGTCAATGGATAAGAGTGCATAAGATATGGCTTGATAGATGCTTAGTGTGATATGCCCCTAGTGTAGGCATGCCCCAAAGTTTAGAAGAGGGTGCCCTTGGGTATTAGGACCATTGAAACGATCGATAAGCACGTGCATGTCCATGACAATGTATAGCTGATGTATCTTATAACTAACTCATGTATGGCAATAGAAGCGTAAGTGCATAAGGAAATAGGATGTGTCAAGTGCTAAAACTGAATAATAAGAATATCGAAATCTATCTTTGTGATAATGCAAGTCCCAAACAGGTCTTGGTTTTGAATTTTGCAATATTTGAATGTTTTTGGCTTTTTGTATAAGTACATACATTGAACAATACTAAACTTAAGACGCAAAAGGCATATAGCCATAAACTATGACATGGAAGATGGGGTGGGGTTCCGGGTAACTAGGGTTCCCTCAACATTCAAATTGATCCTACAAAATCTGTTGCATCATCGGGTTGTGTATATAGTGGAAAGTGCTATCCTATTATCACATCAAGGGATGCTCGTAAGGTGGTCTTGGATTGATATGTGAAAAGTCCATGTCTTTGAGGCCCGAGGGTGACAAATAAGAGAAGTAGGTGAATCATTATTTAAACTAGAGAAATACCCACGTGGTATATAGTGATGGAGATCATTGGTATTAATAGTTCACTTTGTCGTTATGAGTCACAATAATTGTGGCTTTTGTTGTGTGTTGGGAAAATGCGTTGATGTCCTATGTGGGACACACTCACAAACTGTTATAAGACTATGGTGCATCGTGCACAACTATGCGAGGTTAAACTTGAGTAGTATAGGATAGCAAGTGCGAGTCCTTGGATAGTCGATATTGATGCATGGTGTGAAACCTATCTAGGAATAAACTCAACTGCGGTGTGCATTGTGGACGAATAGGTTACAAAGGTTGTAGTGGTGTTGTTTGCGATAGAGAGTGACATGGAGGTGCGACTATTTGTATAACGAGTTGCGTAGGAGACTCATAGGGAAAACCCCAAACTGTAATAACTTTGTTGTAATGTATATACTTAAAGCAAATTCAAAGGAATGACTCTCATACCATAGATCCATGGTCATCTAAGTAACATTGCAATTATATCATTGGTCATCATTGGTTAGTAGTACCGAAACCACGTAGCTATTGTTCTAGGTCCAGCATGTATGGGTAACACAATGCCTCCAATTGGGTTTTGACTTTGCCCATCAAAGCCATTAACTGCTTTCTATTGTGCCAACTAAATCATGAACAATGTAGCCAAAGCTAGTAAGAAGTGTCATAATGCATAGGCTTTTATTTTATCCATTGTGAATTACAACATTGTGTATCCATTGCATTGATACGTGGGAAGGAATAAATAATGGCTTGTTAAAAGTGCCATCACCATTAGGGATATTTAAATTGTCAAATGTAATCACGAGGTTGATTTGGAAGTGTATGTGGAATCATGCCAATAATACCATCTATAGAGCGAGGCTCAACTTCGTAAGTCGTAGGAGGGACAACATGAATGCTATGTGTACCTTACCACTCTTCTAGTTGTTATCCGTGATTAGGAAGAGGATCGTTAAATACCTCAAACTTTGAATTAAGTTGAGCAACCACTATATTTGTAGGTTTTTCAAAATATTCTATTGAAATAGTATGATTATCGATAAGGTCCCGAATCTCTTGTCGTAACTTCAAACATCTTTTAGTTGTATGTCTAATGTATCTGTGATAATCACAATATGCCTTGCTATCCAAATTGGGTGGTTGTGGCCAACTCTCATTAATTTCGAAAGGTGGAGGTAAAGTTATAAGATTGTATACAAATATTTTTGTAACACCATAAGGAGGTTCCCCATTCATTGTCTTCGTGTAGGAGTTGAGAGGACAAGTGGTGCGATGGGTTGTGCCACATTAATAGTCTTAGTATCCGTCGTCTTGGTTTTGCTAAGTTTTGCTTTGAATGGTTGCTTGTTTTGAAACTTAGTTCCAATAGATGTGGGTACGTTAGTGCTATTTTTTGGCATGTTGGCTTTGAGGAGTTTGGTCTCATAAACCTTGATTGTTTGGCATAAGTCATCAAAAGATGCAAAGTTGGAAAACACGACTTTCTTCCCAAGTTGTGGTACTAAACTAGCAATAAAAGCCTCTTGTAACTCAGTCTCATCAATGTGTTTTGTTCCTTGAGAGAGAAACATCTTAAATTGTAACACATAGTGTGCGACATTTTCATTAGATCCTTGTTTGACTTAATGTAATATGTGCAAATGACACCCTTTGATGAATGTCGATAGAGAAATGAGCTAAAAAATTGTTAGCAAATGTTATGAATACATGTATGAACCCCTATGAAAGGGCGTAAAACCAATCTAGTGCATACTCCTTAAGGTCCGTGGAAAGAGCTTTGGCTGATAACATGTCATTACATGCATAGTCCATGCATGACGCAACAAAGGCTCAAAGATGTTGTTTGGGATCAATCTTGCCATCACATGAAGTAATCTTAGGTGCAATGATCCTTGTGGTTAGGGGCTAACTAAGGATCTCAGGAGCTAGTGGATTGTCTAATAAACTATTGGAACTTGGGTTTATATGGAATTGATTAGAACTTTGTTTCAAGACATCAAGTTACACTTGTATGTCTTGGAACTGTCATGCCCATGTATTCATAATAGGATTGCTAACATGTGTAGAAGCATTTGAATGCGTGGTATTAGGAAGTAAAGCAGGTTGCAAAGATGCTATAGTTTGTTTAAGGATAGACACATTGACTTTGTGCATACTTCTGATGCATCCATGGTGGGAACACTAGGTGTAGGTAATACTTGTGTGGGTGCTTGGTTAATAACTTGATTGGCTTGAGCCCCTAGTGTAGAAAATGAACCCGTAGAAGGTAGATTTGTGTCTGTCAAAGGTTCAACACGAGCTTTCCCATGTGAGGCTTTTTTGGTTGTTGGGCAGCATAGAGTAAATCTTGGACATGTTTCATATGTAATGAGATGTATTCCCTAAGGTCCTCTACATTTGTTGATCAACCTCAAAACTATGATGATCAATATTGGCATTTATGGAAAATGAAGCATTAACCTCACTATTATTTGTCATTGTATGCTATGGGAGGGTTTAGAAACCGTAAAATGATAAAAATCAAACATGAACTGTGAAACTTCAAGGGTGAAGGATGAAACCCTTGGTTGCATAGGTTCGAATAAGGATTGGGATCACCAAAATGTGATAGGAAAATTAGGGTTTAGTCTAATCTATCCTACTTAGTAATTTATTAAATATAACAATTTAGAACTATAAAAGAGCAGTTGTAAATTGTCCCAAATTATTATGAATGTTTGATAATTGATTTTATGCTAATAGAGTATGCCAAACGATAACCAGGCTTAAGAGATGAACCATGCTACCATGTTCAAAAGGCGTGTCAGAGCTCAGAATGTGCACAGAGGCGGATCAAACTATCATCAACTTGCTTAGACATATCTGATGATGTGTAGGCAATCGAGATGGGTTTGTGGGAGCCAGGCAATACTGTCGCTGAACTTGTGCTAGGTGCTACAAACATGCCCTGAGTGTCTTCGCACTTGTTCTCTCTGGCTGGTGTGGATTTGTCTGTGTCTGCTCTGTTGCATTTTGTAACTAGATTTGTGTGATGATTGTATTTGGAACATATTTGGGCCTCTTCTTGCTTGAATCCTATTAATTGGACTTGTCCGATCCATCTTGCACTCACAAATCCAACACAACATGGGATCTCTGCTTAGTGTAGGATTGCTCTCAGGAGAGAACCTCCAGAGACAATTGGTTTTGTTCCTACTTAGTGCTACAATGTGCCCAAGTGCAGAAAGAAAATCTAATCTACCTGTACTAAGTGCAGAAAGGAAATTATATTGAGGATAAAGTAGAAAAGAAGAAAATAAAATGGCGGTGATGCACTAAGAAGGAAGTGGTTGAATTATGTAACTCTTCACCTTATGAGACCAAATTGGTTGACGTGCATGCAACAACCACAAACATTTTCAGCAAAACAAACACAAGAAGGTGAGCTCCATCTTGTGGAGTAGTAGGGCGAAATCAAAGGGTCGAACTATCGCCACAACAAATCCTATCAAATTGCATTGTCAAGTCACTCAGCTTATATTAGCTCAAGTGAATTGCCAAGGTTAAATACATGTAGACAATGTAGTAGAGCTCTATAAGAAGCCAAGATTACAATGAACAATACCTACAATCAGATTCTTGTTCCCTATTATTTTGCAGCACACTGCAAAGTGTGGGCTCAAAGAATTTGAGTTAATCACTATGGTTCATAATAAATACAAGTTGACTATGTATAGACTTTGTGTAGCTAGAGGAAATCTTTTTGGCAACCGTGTCTCTTGTTGGCTAATAGCTTCTTAAATTCTGTCATTTTGGTTGTTTTCATAGAAATATCTCCCACAAACGCTTTTACAAATATTTTAAATACCTTCCCACACATGAGCCCCATTGTGGAGTTGATTGTTGATTGTACCTGGAGATTTCTTTCCAAACTCTTTGATGATACGACCATCCTTTAGTAGCTTGATCCCTGTTCCAATTGAAGCCTTCCTGAGTTGTTCCTATGGGCTTTTAGTTTATTGTACCATCATGGATTAGCTCACACACTTGACTTTGGTTTGTGTATCAATCTATGCTTTGCTGTAGATTGATGCGAAATTTAATGGTAATCGGGGCTTGGATACAATTTTAATTAGGTCACTACTGTTCATCGACTCTTGTTAATCAAGTGCGTATCCAATGGTGAATAGTGTAATTGAAGCTAGTTGCAATCTAGTGTGATGCAAGACCTTTTCAAAACCCTATCTTATTGTGCTTCGATCTTAAAGGGGGTTAGTGGACCTTTGGGTCAGACTGCCTCATCAACCCCTGTTGATGTGTTGACCATTGCGCTACATAAGACGAATTTGAAGAGGGATCAGGCCCATAGATGGAGCCCTTGATTCAGCCCTCACACTTGGTAATAGACACTCGATACTTCAGCTTTGGCTCATGGTTGATCTAGGGCAGCAATATGGATATCTTCAGAAATTCAATAGCTTGCTATTGTAATGGTGCTCTAAGGATTATGATGCTTCAATGCTTGCTCTTTGATCTTCTTAGAGTGAGTGTGATAGATGATCCCTAGATGCCCCTAATAGCTTAGGGTGGATGTGTTTATATAGGTGACCTTTCGAATGATTTCCTGCCTAACCGACCCAAAAGTCTCGCCCAGGCCAACCACACAAAGTGACCAAATGATAATATGATCATTAGACTTCAGGAGAATGGGTTCGTGGCATGTGGACAGTAATGATGATGGTGGTTGTATGGACCTGTACTGTGATGACAAAAACATAGACAGAGATGGAGGGGGTCTGACAGTTATTCAATAAAAACTACTAATGTTTCTGACAAAATGAATTGGAGGTGATGGTCATCTAGTGGATGTAGGGTGTGGTAATAGAGCGGGAAGATGCTTTAAAGCTGGGCAAGTAATGTGTAGATGGTAGATAGAATAGGATAAGTACAAAATGCCACATTGCCAAGTGCTCGGATCAGATTTCGGTACTAGAGTAATGTCAAAAGCGATCCAAAAATGGCAAAAGAGCCATGATTGTTAATATTGGCGTGTACCAACATCTAAACATTAGGTATAGTTCGGGAAAATGAACCACCAAACGTTATTGTAAGCATTCTCACTTGGAGGTTGTTAGACTTGCGTTGGAAGTATTTTTATTTCTCTCTAAGTGGTTTTTATCTTTGAAAACATGTAATAATAAAGGGTAATATTGGGTGACGGTGATTGATTAGTTGAATTCAGAATAAGTGACGTGGACATCATTTGAGTTTGATTTTTATTGAAAGAAAGTGCACGTTACTGAGAAATATTTGATGGCTTGCATTTGTTTCAAACTAAATGCAAGGTTGTCAAATTATTTCTTAAATATTGGTACAAATGGTGGTTAAGTTTGCTATGCATTATGGAAGACGGTTCTTCAAATTTCAGAAAGATATGTTTTTGAACAGTGGTAAATGTGAGAGTGAATATAGTTTTCTAGCTGGGAACAATCAATAATACCACAAATATTTGATTTCAATTGCTAGATAGAAAGGGGAATCGTTACCAAAGTAAGGGAGTGGGTTCAAGTTAATTATTTATTGTATGGCTTTTGGAACAAACTTGTTTGATGGATACATGAACATACTTCGTGTAGGGTTGCGATGAAAAAGTAAATGATATTCAATGCAAAGAAATTCCAAGGTTTGAATAAATACATCTTTGCTCATCTATCTCTTTTCTTTTCTTTCTAAATCATTTTCCATTCCTTGTCTTTTGCAGGAACCACAACCAATCAACTGGGAATATTACAGAAAGGGGCTAGGTTCAAGTATAGTTGACATGTACAAACAAGCTTATGAAAGTAAGTTCCATTTCTTGAAACAAAAATGAGCAAGCTGATGACAAAACATAAACCATGTATAGCTTCAATTAACTTCAACTTGCAGTAGTTTATTTTTATGTGGTTATGTAGATTCAAATGTCATAAGCAAGTACAGATATTCAAAACAAACATATCTATATTTTTATGAGATTTAAAGATAACCAAATAATTTTTGAAAATAGATTCACGTGTTTTGTGCAGATTTGAATTATCCTGTAGCTTTCTTACGTCTTTTACATTGCATCCTTGCAATATGTCTTTTTAGATGGTTTGTCCCATTGCTGGAAAATACTATGCTCTTATGTGGTTGGCTTTACAATTACTCTTCTGTTAGTTTTTAGACAGGAAAGGAAAATAATAGAAGCAAAAGACTGCAATATGAGCTTGGTGAGTGAATGAAAGTGCATGGCAAACATATGAACATATATATTGAAAGCACCATCTTAGTTCTTAGATAGTGGGATAATGGCATTCAAAGAAGACCATAAAACATGGAAGAAAGCTGTTTTTGGTTTAAGTATTTGTATGCTTTTGAGCTTTCCTTTTATGAAATGAAACATTTTTGGATTTCTTTGGACTGATGTTTTTGTTTCTTTCTAGTTGAGTTTCTTACAAGTTTGTTGTTACTCTAATAGAAATTGATTGGGGTTGCTTCATGCATTTCACATTGATACGCAATTTTTGTTTATTCATTTGTTCTTTCATGTTTTAAGCTGCAAGAGCTTTCTTCCATAATTCTTGGTGTTGGGCGGGGATGCCTATGCTAGATTTTGGTGAAATCCCAGATGTATTGATCGTTTTAGGGACTTGGGGACTTTGAGGGGATGCGCCCAATGTTTTTAATTTTTTTGATGCCTTAAATGTTTTTATTAAAAATAATTTTGTCCAATCTTAAAACATTAAATACAGTTTAAACAGCTAATTTAATTGAATAAAGTTAAAATATTTAATTATTAGTTTTTATATTATAACCGTTCCTTGTTGTCCCCAAAATTTGGGAATTTTTTTGCCGTATTGGAAATCCTGTCCCTCTGCCCCCATCCCAAGACTTAGGTAATTCAAATATTGGACTAGGCATGTAGAATCTAAGCTAATGTATAATGAATAATCTATTATTTTGTGATTAATAAGTAAAATGTTTATGCTAGATTTTCTACATTTGGGGTCTGTTGTACCTTGTGTGGCCCCCTAAAATTTGGGGAGTCTCTCCAATTGTCTCCAAGCCTTCATGTTGGCATATCCCAAAAGTTTAATGGAACATTGGAGAATCTACACTAAACATGTGTATCTCCAGCTGAAGACCAATTTCTCGTCCTTAGTTCAGTTTTGCATTCAATCCTTGAAGTACCATGGTTTTGGCCATTGCCAAGGATCAGTCAATGCCCTTAGGAGCGAACTTTGAAGGCCCCTATGAAATTTCCACCTCTTCCTAATATCTTAAAATCCACACATAAGAAAGACATGATGCATTGGTCCTTTTCTGGTTCAAGTACTTGAAAGCTTAGAAATGATTCAATCTCTTCCATGTCCTCTTTATCCATTACTATTGATTTTATAATAGACACAACATCTTGTGGATAGAGATTAGTGGTTTGCTATATCAGGGAATTTTCCCAAGGATATGAAGCTAGAAGATTGGGAGAAGTTTTATAGAAGAGTTCAATTAGATTGTGTCTTTCAGATTCAGTGTTGTTGAATGTTTCGGGAGAAGTTAGTGCTAAGCAACTATGGGATAAGCTAGGGGTTTTGTATCAGACGGTCTTTAGTAAACCAACTCTTTCTACATAGGAAGTTGTATTTGCTTAGGATGAATGATGGTGACTCTAAAGCGGATCATCTGAACACTTTTAATAATGTGGTGAGTTAGTTATTGGTCAAAATTCAAATGGATGAAGAAGAAAAGTGTATTAGTTTGTTATGTTCTTTATCAGGATCTTGGGATAATCTTGTTATGGCCATTAGTGTACTACATCTAAGTTAAAATTTGAGGATGTAGTCATAACTTAGTTATCAGAAGAGATGAGGTGAAATCCATAGAGGATTATCAAACAAGAGATGCCTTGTTTGTGAGAGGTCGTCCACAAAAAGAATGAAAACAAGTTGGGACAAACAATTGAAGTCAAGAGGTAAAAATGCGAGCTCTACCAACTAAAGGTATGGCTGAAGGAATTTCTGATTGTACTTTACGTTTCAATTTTTGTCATATTGTGTATTTGGTAAGTAAAATCGAGTAAAATTTTCCACTAGTGCTGCAAGAACAGATGGGATTTTCTAGGTAATTCATAGTGATGTGTTTGGATTTGTGTTTTTTTCCATCACTATGAAAATATCAGTACTATGTTTCTTTCATTGATGATTTCTTGAGGAAAACTTGGATATATTTCCTCCAAAGAAATTTGAGGTTCTCAAGAAATTTAAGGAGTTTAAAGATTTTGCAGAAAACCAAATAGAGAAGAAGATGGCGGTCTTGAGAATATATAATGGTAAAGAGTACTATTCAAATGAATTTGAGCAATTTTGTAAGCAGCGTGAAATTGTTAGGCAAAAGACAACTCAATGTACACCTCACCAAAATGGACTTGCAAAGAGAATGAACATGACATTGACTGAAAAGGCCAGAAGTCTGCTCCTAATGTTTGTAGGCCTAGAACATACATTCTAGGGAGAAGCAATGACACTTACTTGTTTGATCGATTAATCACCCACATCCACGCTCGTGATAAACTCCATAGGAAGTACGTACTAGTAGGAAACCCTCTCTTCGACATCTTAGGGTTTTTGGTTGTGATGCTTATGTGAATGTTACAAAAGAGAGAAGAACTAAATTATAAATCAGAGAAGTGTATCTACATTAGATACAACAAAGTTGTAAAAGTATACAAGCTTTGGAAGAATATTGTTTATAGTTGTAATGAAATCTTCACAAAAGTTTAAAGGTCTCCAAATTAGGAAGGACAATCGAAGGAAGACCGAAGAACTAGAAAAGGTGCAGGTTGAATTAGAAGAGGTAGAATCTATATCTGAATATGAAGCAACAAAAGAAGATGAACCAAAAAGGGAGTTGCTCAAGGAAGATTCAGATGAACTAGAAGAGAGAGAACCAAAAGAAGAAAAGTCTCGAATGCCAATCTTGAGAAGATTGGATCGAAATAGAAGGAAACTAAATAGGTATAGTCCACTTGATTTCTGCTTTGCATTTGTTTTATTTGTTTTGTCTACTATTGATGAAAACTCTAAGATTGTTAATGGGCACTTGATTTATGGGAAAATAAATTATGGAACAAGGCCATGAATGAAGAAATGGATTCCTTGGGTAAACATAAGCCATGGGATTTTTGGAGTTGCCTGCTGGTGGAAAACCCATTGCTTGGAAATGCGTGTTTAAAAAGAAATTCAATGCAAAAGGTAAAATGGAGAATTATAAACCTTGCTTGGTAGTTAATGATATTCCCAAGTGGAGGGAAATGATTTTTGGTGAGATTATCTCTTGTTACAAAGTTAACCTTTGCTAAATTTCTTTGGGTTGTTCTTGCTATTTTTGATTTTGACGTAGAAAGAGATGGATGGAAAGGCACATCATTTCTACATGGGGATCTCGAAGAAGAGATCTACATGGTGCAGCCAAAGAGTGCTAACGTAATAAAGGAAAGGACTTGGCTTGTAGGTTGAAGAAGTCCCTATACGGGCTTGAAGCAATCACCATGAATGTGGAATCGAAAATTTGATAGATATGTGTTGGGACTTGGGTTTTTCAAATGCTCATATTTTTACACCCAAATTTAAAACGTAAAATTATCGCTAAATTTTTTTGTTTTGTTTTTATAATGATGATGGTTGCACTACTATAATCCTTAGCGGAAGGAATCAAGTGCGTTTCAAAATTTTCTTCTCATTAATTCTTTTAAAACGATTTTAAGTTTTAATCTTGTATAACATTTAATGTCGGTGTGCAATGTACTTGTTTTTCTGTGATGGTCATTTCGTCTAGACTTGGTATGGAGTTGATTTATTTATCTGACATTTATTTAGTTTATTACAAAAAAATGTTCTCCTATACCCATATGGTTTTCCATTTCATAACTAGAATAAAATCACCACCTAGTACCATGGCATGATAAAGTAATACTCCCTAGATTAAGTTAAAAAAAAAAAACCCCACTAAAAGCATGTGTACCCATTCATTTCTTAACCCTTTGGATTGGTGTTAAGTTAGCTTAATAAATTGATTTTAGAAAAGTCAACTCCTATGAAACAAAAGTGTAGGGTTAAATTTTAGCCATTGAATCAAAAAGTCCTCCACCATAGGATCTTAGGGTTTCATTTGCCCTATTTTTCTCTTTGAGTTTGAAAAAGCTTAATTTCCCTATTTTTGTCTTCTCATGTGTTATTTGTGTTTGCAGGTTTATGTTTGGGAGCTTTCATGGAGGATTTTTTTAATATGGGTGTATATACATCCACATGGGTATATATACAATTATATCTGTAGAACATGTTTTATTACAAACCCTCATTTTAAACCTTAGGAGTATATACACATGTATATATACCTGAGAGTAGATAAATATATATAAATTATATATACATATTCATATATATGTACGCACCCACAATGTATATATATATTTATATTTATATTCAATTTTTCTTTATTATTATCATTATTATTATAATTTTATTCCATTATATAAATGCATATACACATATCCATACATATGCCTATATATGTGTATATATACAATGTGCCAATATATGAGAAATACACACACACACACATATATATCCGAAAGCTTTTGTTTTAATACCAATCAGACCCATGTATTGCTGAGTTCTAGGAAAATTAGTGGTGGCTGGCCTGAATAGCCTAACCGTGGCCTATTTAATGGCAAAAGTTTTGGACGAGTGGGTGAGGGTGATTCCTCGTCACCCCGACCACTCCCCATTTCCTTGTTAATATTTTAATAAACAGTATGATAGGGAGTGTTAACCCCCTCCCCACATTTCATATGTATGGTTTCTTTGTTATTAAATAATCTTAACATTAGTCTTATGCGAAACCTCCCCACTCAATATATATATATCTATATAATTTATTTTAAAAATAATAGTTATATTTTCTTTTTTTGTATGTTTAAAGTCTATAAAATGTGGTTAAGTCTTATAGGTATATTATATATGTTTAAATTTTATAGGGAGGTTTATATATATATATATATATATATATATATGTTCAAATTTATTTTTGTTTCTTTTAAACTTATAAATCTATTTGCAAATATATAATGGGCATTTATTTGTATTTTTTTCTTTTAAATCTATTAACTCATTTAAGAATATACGTGCTATGTATATTTAAATATGTTATTTACTATCTATATATAACCTTTATATATGCTAAAATATAAAACTCAGACCATAAATGAATGGGTATGATTTCTTTTAAAACCTTATAAGTAAACTAAGATTTTTTTGTTAACAAGACATACAAGGATATAATCAAAGAGAAATCATTCAAGCTAAATGGGAGAGAGAGAGAGAGAGAGAGAGAGAGAGAGAGAGAGAGAGAGCTTCACACATCTTTTTCTCATAATCACTATATGCTACTTTCAAATGTATATACTCTCAAGTTAGCATATGGAGAGAAAGGGAAGCATGAGATAAGAGCATGACATTTACATTTTGTTTATTCCCATTCAGCTACAATTAGATTCTACAAACAACTTTCCATTCACTTTTGCAAAGCATAACATGATTTAGAACAACTTTTATTTCTTCCCAAGTCACACAAACTTTGTTCCAAGCATATAAAAGAAATATGGAGATAGAGAAGGAGGGGTATGGTTTTCCGACTAGTTTCACAACGAATACAACCCACTTTCCTCCATGCAGGTTCAACACACATACATCATTTACAAGGGCTTCAACTTATATTACCTTGGTCAATATACAATACATTTTCATAACTTCCAACAAACAACTACAAGAAGATTACATTTCATTGGTCTCGTTTCTCAAGCTAGATGACTCTTTTCCTTTTTACATTATTTTATCAACATAAGAGTGCAAGAGTGGTAAAATACACTTAATAAAAAATATGAGAACTAGCTTTCAACATAACTTCTTTGCTCCAAGCTCCAAGCAAGCACAAAAAGCTTGTCCACTCAACCAATTGACATCATCACAAACATTCCCACCAAATGAGATACTCGCATAGCCTCCCACTAACTCAAGGGAAAGAGACATGCCAAACTATTTGCACAATAGGGCAGGGAAAAATAGGAAGCAAAAAAGAAACACATCCACAACATATAAAACACAAGCAACTAAAACAACACAAGGATGCAACCAATGCATCCAACAAGAGAGAATGAGGTAGCACACGGACCCTTAATAAAATACAAGAGATCCGTCTTCACTCACAGGTCCAAACTTCCACCCAAACAATCTCCTCTTCTTATTTCTCAATACCAAGTGCAAAATAGATTTTCATGTTCCAATATGTTCCTTTTGCAACATAACAAACTCACCAATACCAAGTTGATGAGGAACACAAACTACAAGCATGAAACAATAAATGGGCTTGGCTAATAAACCAATGGCCAATAATTAGGTCATCCCCTCTTCTAATACATACTCCCAAACTCAACCCAATGGGTGAGATGGGAGCACACAAAGCTCCCCAAAGGCAACAACAAACAACCATACAAAAGCAAAAGAGAAGGAAATAGACTAAGAAACTAAAATAAATCAAGCAAACAAAGAAGAGAACACAACTCCATTTTCTCAACTACACATTCCATTTTACATACATACAAAAGTGCAAAAGAGGGACAACAAAAGCCTACCTCCAAGTTAACTCTCCTTATGAAAGAATCTCCTACCACCTCTTCTACAAGCCCAAATCCAACCAATCTATAAATGCAAGAGGAATTCCACTCCCAAAACTCACTTGCACCAGCAAAAAAATCTCTCCCAAAACTATAATTAACAACCCTTCCCAAAGCTGAAATTCAAGAATAAGAAGAGAAACAAACATAATATCCAATGGATTTGGACTCCAATCCCAAGGAAAAGACCCTCTTACACATGTAAGTACTTCTATTTAAAATTCAAACTTTGTAGGTTCTCACATCCAATCACAAGTGCTTACTTGAGGTGCACTTTTCAAGGCTTTTTAATGGATCAATGAACCTTAAAATCCACAAAAGACATTAGAAAAAACCCTCCATCCTATTGGTATAGGACCAAGGGCTTCTTTTCAAGAGAAAAATTCACATAACTTGTTAAACACTCCTCCAAAAAGTGGTTGAAAATGTAAATTCGAGCTTTGAGAGTAAAGACGAGTGTTTGCTTAGGGAAAAGAGCCCCTGAACATGATTAAAAGTTTTTAGAAGGTGATTAGGATAATGGGGTATAATTAACAATCAAAACAAAAGTGGTGAATAACCCAAAACAAGTAAAATAAATAATTCTAAATACATTTACAAGTGGTAAAAGCACCACACGTATATGACAATGATAAATTACAAGGAAAAACATAGGTTATGATTTGGTTGATTGTGCAATGGAGTGGCGTGACTAAGTCCCTCGCATACCGCCTCGGTCTCACTAGTCGCTTCTACACTCAATGCACCCATTAAATACATCCAAAACAATATATGTGATACATACAAATTTGATAATCTAATACAAGATACATGCCATCCAATAAATCCATTTATATTCACAATAACAAATCCAACTAATTAGATCAACAATGTCAGCATCCATAATTTAACTACCCAAACATAAAGTAAACCATGTATTAATGCTCGATCATCTACAACTTAACAATTATTGAAAGCAAAACATATAACTAATCCTATATCCAAGATCACATATCAAATTAGGCTCCCGTGCCCCAAAACCAAACACCAAGTGTCTCGTATGCATAAGAAATTATTGCTAAGAGTCCTAAATCCATATATTGAATAAAAATTTGGCAACCAATGCATCAATAGGCCTGCTAGTATCCTGATACGTGAGAAAATATACTAGTGAACTAAGGGCTAAGATGGGTACTACAGCTTGTACAGAGCAAAGCTGATTAGTGTGATAACTTTTGTATTGTAGTTCTATATGTTGATGAAACGTTGTTGATTGGAAACAAGGAAATGATCAAGCAGGTTAAATCTCATTTGTCATCTCAATTTGATACGAAGGATCTAGGTATTGCGAAATTCATTTTGGGCATGGAAATAAAAACTAAAAAGGATTGACCAAACATGAAATTGTGGTTGATTCAGAGAAAATATGTTGAGATGATATTATAGAGGTTTAGAATGCAGGACTGTAAATTTGTGACTACTTCCTTCTTGTTGGTCTAAATTATCTACTGAACATTGTCCCAAGACACAAGAAGAGATTGAGGACATGTTTCAGGTTCCTTATGCAAGGGTTGTTGGAAGCCTAACGTATGTTAGGGTTTGTCTTGGACCTGACATTACCTGTGCAGTGGGAGTTGTAAACAGATATATGTCCAACCCAAGGATGGAACACTGGACCAATGTGAAGACGATCATCAGATATTGACACAACACTTTAGATTAGAAAATTTGCCACAAAGGAAGACTTATAGAGAATGAGTAGGAAATGTATAAGGTTTTGTTGATGCTGATTGGGTTGGTGATCTTGACTGTAGAAGATCAACAAGTGATTGTGTTTAACTTGTTTGGTGAAGCAGTCAGCTGGATGATTAAGAGGTAGGCAATTGTTGCACTATCAATTACAAAAGTTGAGTACATGGCATCCACTCGTACAGGTAAAAAAGCTGTATGATTATTAAAGCTGTGTTTAAATCTGGGTTTCTTACAAAAAGCTATAAAGATAGATTGTGGTGGTCAAAGAGAAATCTGTTTGGAAAACAACCCCCTCTTATCATGCTTAGTCGAAGCATATAATGCACATTACCATTTGTAAGAGACATGGTTGAAGGCAAGGTGGTGCTATTGGAAAAGGTTGATACATTGGAGAATGTTGTTGATTCACCGATGAAGGTTGTGAGTATTGAGAAGTTTTGTTGGTATATAAAGTCAATGGATGTGGTTGCCCTTTGTTGTTGTAAGTATGAATATGTGGCTCCCTTTGCAAAGTATTCAACAAGTGGGAGAATGCTGGAAATGTGTTCTATATTATGCATGATATACCCCCTTTATAAATTGTACATTCAGTCATGCCGTAGAATTCCTAACGTACAATCCAACACATTTAGTGGAGTCAAGGAGCCTTGCACACGAGAATATTATGTAAAAGAAAATGATGGGAAGCACAATGATAGAGATAGACAAATTTTAGCATCCTTAACTTTGAGTTATAGAAGCTCAAGATGGAAGATCTTCTAGTGGACAAAGATCAGTAGCTGGTTGTGTTAGTGCTAAGTAGCTACGGGATAAGTTAGGGGCTTTGTATTATACAATGTCTTTAGTAAACAAATTCTTTCTTGATAAGATGTATTTTCTTAGGATAAGAGATGGCGACTTTGTGGCAAAACATCTGAATGCATATAATATTGTGGTAAGTCACTTTCAGTCAAAACTAAAATGGATTAAGAATGAAAGTGTATTGATTTGTTATGTTTTATACCATATTCTTGGGTTTGTTGGAGCAATTAATGTTTGTGGGAACACACCTATTGTGGATCCCTCACTAACAAACATTTAATTCTCCTAAAGTTTTTAAAGTTTATAATAACTTATAACATTAAAATATATAAAACTATTAAAGTTTATATATTAATTAAACTTATGATTAGTTTTAAGTTGTGAAGCAACATAACCATTCACGGTCACAAACGTTCACATACTTTATAAATAAAGTTTTCAATGTGAAGACAAATATTGTGCCAGGGCAATAATCATTGTATGAGATTATTTGTATTGGAGAAGTGAGAAAGAGATGCTGTAACTAGGTTCCTATTCCTTAAATTAATAAAATTGAAAGTGCATTTTGGTGGGGTTTTTATTGTAAGGTTTTCCCCACGGTAACTCTATGTTTGTGTTATTTTGTTTACTGCATTATTTCTGTTTATATTGACTGAAATTTCTACAACTATACTGTATTTAAATTGTTGTCACATTATTTAGAATTCATATAATCATCTGCCCTAGATAATTCTGACATGGTGTCAGAGCTTGTTGATTTATAAGAAATTGTGTAGGTTTTTTTACCGTGTTTAAAAACTTTGTAAATTCAGGAAGACTAGATACAAGTTGAAACAAATTTTGTAGGTTCTGTGCAAGTAGAAATTCAAATATATTCTCGTCCATCTATAAGTCGGCCTCACCAGATGTAAACAAGGTGAACATAAAAGTTACTAAAAATAGTGCATAGAATTATATTAAAGGAATTTTTATTTTTTACATTAGAAATCAATTCTGACAATAAGGTGGCCTTTCTATTCCAAACCATGGCGACTGCATACAGCATAGACCGCTGTCAAATGTTTATTGTCTGATATACCTGTGTTTTTCCATCAATATAATCCTCTGTTTAGTTGTTTCCAACAATCTCAATATGTTGAACGAGTCACATTTGACTGACTACAAACATCAAGCAATTGCGAGTCGAAAACATGTGATAACAGCTTGTTAAGGATTGTTGTCTAACATCAAGGTGGAACACTAACTTGTCTGTGATTTAAAAACTGGCCTCTATGGTTTATGCAAATAACTGGGGATATTTGTCTGTATGGTGAATGCACACCAATAATGGGTAGTGCACAGTATTTGATCCTAAATTTAGGGTATTGAATTGAAACATGATTTGGCTTGTAAGCATTGGTTATGTGTGTCTGCCCTCACCCTATCTCTGTCTACATTAAAAAGAAATAAGCAGCCCCGGCTTCATTATGCCACAAAAAAGAGATTTTTAATGGATTATAAAAGTTTATAACATTGTTAATATACTGGCAATACAACTATTAGAGCATCTCATATAGCTCATGCAATTATCTTCATAGTATTTTTAATTTTAGAGTTTTTGAAATCTAACCATGCTGATATACAGGGAAACTTAAACTATAGATCAAAATGATGAAAGTAGAATTAATGTTCTGCCATTCCAGACACAGAGTTTACAAGATTGACAGTGTTAGTGACAGGACCAATGGCTTATCTGAAAAATTGAATTCTTCAATACCAAAAGGGTGCCTTTTATGAGCTTCCTAACTGTTGGTGTACCCTTGCTTCTGGCTATTGGCTCCAAACACAAGCTCCCTCCAAGCACTCAATCTACCTTGTCTTGACTCGGATCTGCCCCTCTCAAGATCGTCTTCCCTGCAACTCGAGACTTTATTCGGTCTCTCTACTTTGCGAAAGTTCTCTTGCTCAGCTTGGGTGTTAAAACCCCAAATTCATGGACAAGCTCGGTTCTGCTCGGCTTGTTCGGCTCGCTCTGTATATCGGTGGGCTAGACCTTTGCAAAATGTGCTTGGCTTTATACTGAAAGCTCCAAGGCAGTGCTTGAACCCCAACAACTCGACTCAGACTCAATCCGGCCTTTGTTGCAAGTCACCCTTGAATCTCCTACAATTCTTCACGAACTTTGAATGACTGAGGTTATTGGTATGTGAAGTCAACATTGAGTGAGTAGGTAGCGACCAAGCTGGCAGGTTGGTAGGTTGACTCGAGAGAGGGATTCATCAACAGTTTTTTGGGGAGTCTGTACAGTATGGCACGTAGTTTGTACTACAAGCGGTTTCGTACTACACGCGGTTTTGTACTACATGGTTTGTACTACATGCGGTTTTGTACTACAAGTTCTTTCTATAAAAGGAACCCATGGATTGTAAAGTTGTACGATTGTACAAGATTGTAATCATTAGAGCTAGTGCGTGGTGACTGCCATTGATGTAACAACGGATTTATTCCTGAGTAATAAAATACTGAGAGACCTTTGCCCGTGGTTTTTACCTGGTACATTACCAGGTTTTCCATGTAATATCTGTGTATGTGTTTTGGATCTGTTTATTTCTTATTGCTTTCACTGTGATTGTTTCTCTCTACACTGCTTATTTTTCCTAACAGAGGTGTGTCCTATCAAAAGATAGCTCAACCTCTGCAACATCCAACTCGGACCGCATCTCTGCATGGCAAGCCCTCTTCTCTCACAAGCAAACTTGGCTGCTCCATTCTCCTTAGGGCAGAAAAAGCTAATGGGAATCCACATGCAGCCAAACAAAACCCTTTCTCACCATATGCTTTAGTGTCTCCAAAGTGGTACAAACAAGAAGATAAACGTTGTTGCTCAATCTTTTGTTATTCATCATCCTACACTCTCGCGAAAAATCATCCTACAATCAGTGAAAACTGCCCAGTTCATATATTAGTCGTTGGGGCCCAACAGCGGGGAGGCGAAAAAGTATGAAGTTACTATCATACATACCGAAAATTAAGCAAAGGTAGGTGGTGAGAAACACCAAGATATAAAAAGATTAGTGAAAGAAAAAGATAAATTATTTCCAGACCAGAGATGTTTCAATATAAATGGGATGACAATAAGGACTTGGCATTGGTAGATAAGTTTATTATTATTTAGAAGTAAGCACTTTATTAAAGTTTAAATACAAACTCTTGCACTAGCCTGACCTGTGAGCTACTCTGCTCAATCGGTAGGTCGAGGTTACTTAAGCTTTACTTTGAGAGGGGTTCGAGGTTCGATTCCTCTCCTATTTTTATATAGTCAATTTTTTATTAGTTAAATGTTAAATAGAGGCGTGGCCTTATGTATTATTGATGAGACTTGTAGCGCGACTGACACGCTTATTGTTTTGCAAGAATTTACTTATAAGAGATCAGGGGTTCAAAACCCCTAACCCTCTTCCTTCATTTAATTTTTTTGGTTTCCCAAGGAAAAATTCAAATACTACACTCTACAAATAAGACACTGTAACTATTTTTTAAGAGCTCAAAAGGGTGAAACATAGCTCCTTCATACAATGTTATTCCAAAACAATGGCTGATGTTAAAGCTCAATTCCAACTTTTTCACACCTTTACCCTCGTCTCTTATAGTTTGCTATCTACTTTCATGTGCCTTATTCAAACTCCTAGACCTCATTTTTATAATAGTGATATCTCTAAAAATGGCCAACACCACTCATTTAAAATGGCTTATTTGACTGAGTTGCTTATTATGACACTATTGTGCAATACTCTTCTATATAAGTATACTTTTCACTAATGATAAATGTATTGAGTGGATAGCTCAAAGGCCATCACACCAATAATTTGTTTACTATGTTACTATAATGTGATTGTTGAGCTCAAATTATGACTAGTTGATTCATATAGATGTATCAATTTTGGTGACTTAATTGGTTGCTTGACACTGTTAGAAATTATTATAAAATCTGACTTGGTTTCATATCATTATTTTGGATTAACAACCACATGAGAACACTTGATAGACTAATTACTTGAGTTAGGACTTAGATTCGACATATGACCTATTTTATTTTACCTAGAACTAATTATCAAAGGAACCTTGAGATTCAAGACTGTGATTAAGTTCTAATGTTGAACACTACTACAAGACATATGTATCATAATGCTAGGCTATTATATTAACTCTTAAAGTATATGCTAAGCAAACCATTTGATTACATATTATTCTAAAATGACTAAGCATATGAGTGGACAATAATGCATATACAATAAGCTTATTGTAGTGTTTTAAAATAACAATGGTTTACGTTTAAACTGGGCATGGGCCATGGACCTAACTGATATTGTAAAAGAGTTAAGAGAAATTTGAAGCCCCAAGATTAGGGAATGAGGAGATTAGGTTGCATTTCTATGTTTGACCTTGTTTTTTAATCATTGTGTTGAGTGGGTGACAAAGGAGGGATATCATATTGGTATTGGCGGTTGAAAATTTATTGGAGAAAACAAAGAAGAATGTCTTTCTTCATGAAAGTAAACAATCTTAAATCATTTTTGATACAAAATAATAAGGTATATCAAAAGTACAAATTATGGTCTTTATTATTCTACAAATGATGCTAAGATAAGATAAGATAAATATATTAATGTCCAACAAATGACCACAAAAGTAGGTCAATGGGACTGCAACCCAAACAATATACAAAGTGTGAGCGGGAAAACTCAAAATGAGTTCCCAAAAACAGAAGAAAGGAAAAGAACCAAAACAAACAAGAACCCCTGAAGCCAAACCCCCACAGGCGGGGGCAATGAAACAAACGGGGAGAAAGAAGGGAGAAGCAGAGAAGGGAATGAAGGAGGGGGCAAACAAGGACCAATAGTCTACTCAGAAATGGTAGCCACATCCCTCCTAACATTCGAGGCCGACGAAAAGAAGCTCCTGATGGAATGGCAATCCGAAGAGGGGGCGAGGGCCCCCTCCCCTGCTGAGATCTGAGACTAAAACGACGGCCAGGGAGACAAGTGAAGTTGGGCTGCCCTCTAGTATGAGTGTGAATCCGAGTGTTTTGGTGGTGACCGGGAGATGTGAAGGTCCAACCGGGATGAACTAATCTATGCATCTTTAATCATCGGGTTAGAATGGCCTTGCCTTTTAGTTCCTCCAACCGGGTAGAACCGAAAAGAAGGTCAGTAATCCGTCTCATGGGAATGACTCTCGGAGGGGGATGAAGAATTTGGTCCCTGAGGAGACGAGAGACTCACCGATGTAGAAGGCAAGACACCATTTGGTTAATATATTTGAAGAAAAATGGGAGGGTTTGACCCCTCTCAAGAGGCAATGAAATTGTCCTCTGATCTCATAATATATGGGGCAGTGGAAGATGAAATGAGTCTCGGTCTCCACCTCTTGAAGGCTACAAAGCCTACAAAGTCTGTCATCTCGGTCAATGTGGTGATCAGTCTCGCATCAAAGCCTATGGGAGCCAACCCGAAATTGACCTAGAGGTATGCGGAGGGCATGCATCCAGTGGCGAAAGGTGTACTGAGGGTGGATGATGAGTCCATCTTTGATCTCAAGAAAATGCTCTGCATAAAGGACATCTTAGGCGCAAACCCCATGAGGATTCACCCAAGTAGTTTGAATAAAGCACTTGTAGATATCCTCCTGGATGGACCAGTTCAACACTTGTTTGGTGGGCAAGAGATGACTAAGAGCAATCAGGAAATACTGAAAAGGGGGGAGACGATCAATCTGGATACTAACCGAATCCAATAAAGCGAAGTCCCGGAAAACCAGCGGTGGCCCATGCACCGAGCAATACTCACGAAGAACAATAAGCGAGGTATGGGTACCTGTCGCACTCATCGGAGAAATCACCAAACCTCCTGATACGGTGAAGAAATGCCAATATGTCAAATATGGTCTTTAGATGGAAAGGTTAGGTACCGAACTCTGCCAAAATAATATGTTGGGGAACCATCTGCTTGCATCTGATGAAGTGGCGAAGAAGGAGAGTCTCGAATCCTCTTTGCGAAGCCCAATCAGTATTTGAGAGAGGAGGGCCCCAACCAACTGACCCATAGAGAATAGTGGGCCGGATGAGGGAGTTCATAAGAGACATCTTGGAGGAGATATCTTGAAAATGGTGGCGAAAACATTCTCTCGAGAATGGCTAGAGATCCATACCCTTTATTCACCCTTGGCTGAAGAGCATGCCTCATACTGAATCTAGGCCCTGAGAACTGGACACCCAGATAGGTGTATGTATTAATGATTTCAACCTCCTGCCCCCTAAAAGGAAATGGAGGTGTGATGTCTTGAACCCGTCGTAGACCATGACCTTGGTCTTACCCAGATTGACAGTTAAATGCCAAAGATCACAAAATAAAGCAAGTGCATCAAGTTGTCTCTGAAGCCCCTCAAGAGAAGAGGCGAGTAAAACAATATCATCGGCAAATAGGAGAATAGAAATCAAGACGTGGTGAAGAAGGCACCCATCCCCTTCCTGAATGTGATCCCGAAGAAAAGATTCCAACTCATCAATGTAAATGCCAAAGAGAGTAGGAGACAGGGGGCAACCCTGTTTGACTCCAATGGTGCTTCTGATGAAATCAGACATTCCGTGTGCAGTGCGAAAACGACCAAGGACAGACTCATAGAGACGCATGATAGCGTAATAAGAATCTTAGAAATATTGATGTCTCTAAGTCTTTGAAAGAGGGCCATGCGAGGTACAGAGTCAAAATCTTTTCGAAAGTCTACAAAACAACAATAAACTTTCAAAGAGCGGTGACGAGCCTCCTCAATAATAGCTCGAAGGGTGAAGATGTGGTCAAACCAAACTTGACCTCGACTCGAGCTCTGCTGCTGCTCCAAAACATCGAACAACCTGTGGAGAACCGTAACATAGAGTTTGGAGAAAGAGTGTCCCACCATAATAGTCCTATAATTGTTCGGATTAGAAATGGACCTAACTTTGTGGATTGGGTGAATGAGACCAAGTAGAAGGGAAACCCACGCGAACCACTTGATTGATAAAATTTGTTAAATAGTTACCAAAGGCCTCAAAACCCTGCTTGAAGAACTCGGCTTGAAACCTTCCACATTAGCTGCCCTGCTACTGTTTAAGAACCTTATTGCCTCTTTGATATTACTATAAGTGAAGGGATTCCCAGGTGGCGATTACTAATCTGGATAGAGTGTTGCCCTAGAATATCGTAAAGGGTGGAGGTGTGGGAAAAAATGGAGATAGGATTGATCACCGCGAAGGAGGGGAGTGGCGGGGAAAGACAATACGCCAGAAGGACCGAGGATTAGTCCTAAGGGAGGTGGAAAGAATATATCTGCGGTGGGAAATGAAGGATCGCTTCTTACGGCGGAGAAGGCACCGGTAGGTTGCCTTAAGAGTGGGGAAGGAGGTGAGCGCATGGGTAAAGGCATGATAGAGGTGACGATGGAGGGATTTACACTCTTCATCATACCATTGGTATATAGGACAAGATTTAGTAGTACTAGTAGTCGAGGGATAGGTGGTAAAGATGGGAAAGGATCTCGGGTGGCCTCCCACATGGCGAGAGGATAGGCATGTATAGTTGGCCTCCGCATTGGGCAGGCTGGAGAAGTGAAGCTCGGAGAGGAGAAGGTTGTGGATGTGGGAGGAGTAAGTTTTGTAATCCCCATTATCAAACTAGAAGGAAATGCGGGGGTAGTGGGGAGAGGGTAGTGGTGGGAGGAGGACTGGTAACCAAAGAGAAAGATAGGACTGCATGGTCAACAAGGGGAATGGGGGAAACAGAGAAGGAGCAGAAAAGAGGTGAGATATCCGGGCTGGCAAGGACATAGTCTACCACACTGGTGCCACCACCATGGGGATGACAAGTGAAGAAACGCGAATCCGGAATCGCTCAATCTCGTTAAGGATAACCATCCCAGGGATTCCCGAGTTGGAGGAACCGTCCATAAGTTTGAAAGTACCATCTCTATCCTAATAATTGTGATGCTAATAATGTTATGATAGTTGTAGGTAGAATGTCTACTTTTAGATATGTTTTTAATTTTGGTGTAGGAGCTATCACTCGGAGTGGTAAAAAAGTAGCCTTTAGTTTCTATCGTATTTGGAAAAGCTGAGTATATAAGTGCTATCAAAGCTGTGAAAGATGCAATATGACTGAAAAGACTATTGGAATAATTCTATATGAATGTCAAAGGAAGCACTCCACTTTTGTGTGACAACCAAAGTTGCATAGCTCTTGCGAACAATCCAATTCAACATCAAAGAACGAAGCATATCGAGATTCATATGCATTTCATTCGAGAAAAAGTCTTCAATGGTGATATTGATATGCAATTTCGTTCTACCGAAAGATCAAGTTGCAGATATCTATATAAAGCCTCTCTATGTTGTGCAATTTTGCAAGTTTCGAGCAATGCTAGGCTTTTCAAAGTTGTTATTGAGGGGGAGTATGCATGACAATGCCATCTCTTAACGGCCTGTTGTATCTTCCTTCTCTATACTTCTAAAAATTGTAAAAAGCATTGTAAAAGATCACCCTATGTGATTTTGTGTAAACATCACCCTATGTGAGTTTACTAGAGAACCTAGAGAAGCATTGTGTTATGGAGATTCCTTGTTTTATAAAAGGCTATGGAAACTCATATAAGACTTCGTGTATGCACTTGTCTTGACGAACTTAAGGATATTATTATTTGATCCCTTTAACATGCTAGCCTAAATCATCTTATATGATTTATGTAATTCCTTTTTAGGTAGGTGATAATTGTAATTTCTTCTTTAATATTGTGATGTGTAATTCCTGCTATAATAAAAGGTGAAGGCACATGTAATTCCTGTTATGAAAAGGTGAACTGTAAAATCTTTCCACGAGAAGGTGTGTTTATAATTCCTGCTCTAATAAAAAGGTTATGATGGCATGTATCCCCACTAAACATTAAGGGGAGTGTTGGACCAATTAATGTTTGTGGGAACACACCTATTATGGACTGCTCACTAACAAAAATTTAATACTCCCAGAGTTTTAAAGTTTATAATAACTAATAACATTAAAATATATAAAACTATTAGCATTTATATATTAATTAAACAACTTATAATTAGTTGTTAGCTGTGAAGCGACATTACCATCACAATACTCCCAAAGTTTTAAAGTTTATAATATCTTATAACATTAAAATATATAAAACTATTAGCATTTATATATTAATCAAACAACTTATAATTAGTTGTTAGCTGTGAGCGACATAACCATTCACGGTCATAACTGTTCACATACTTCATAAACAAAGTTTCCAATGTAAAAGCAAATATTATGCTGGGGCAATAATCATTGTATGAAATTATTTATATTAGAGAAGTGAGAAGGAGATGCTGTAATTGGGTTCATGTTCCTCAAATTAAAAAATTGAAAGTGCATTCTGGTGGGGCTTTTTACTGCAATGTTTTCCCCATAGTCACTCTATGTTTGTCTTATTTTGTTTACTGCATTGTTTTTGCTTATATTGATTGAATTTTTACAACCATACTGTATTTAAATTTATGTTACATTATCTAGAATTCATATAATGCTGTGCCTAGATAATTCTGACAGGGTTAATGTTGCTATGGCCATTAGTAATACTATGTCTAAGTTAAAACTTGAGGATGTAGTCACAATTTTTTTATCAGAAGAAATGAGGCCAAAATCTGTTGAGGATTATCAAATGAGATGCCTCTTTTGTGTCAGGTTGTCCCCAAGAAAGAAAGAAAAACAAGTAAGATGACAAACAATCAAAGTCAAGAGGTAAAACTAAAACTCTAGGAAAATATGCTAGGAAATGTTGGAACTATGGAAAATTGGATACTTAAAGAAGCAGTGTTGAGTTAAAAGTTTGATAAAGGCAAGGTATTTTTGCCTCTTCCTTAGATACTTAAATCTCTAGTGAAGACTTGGGAGATGTTTGCTTGGTAGCTTCAAGTACACATGCATGATTGATTGACTTGGGTTTGTATGGGTGGTTTTGATCTAAAATTTACGTCCCATGATTGTATATATATATGGTATGGTATGGATGCTTTCTAAGCCCATGGTTTCTACCCATTGTATTGTAATATCACTTGGGACTGTTTTCTATTTACGTGCCTACATATACTCGCACGTGCCCTAGGGTAAAGCATGAACTTCAAAGTATATTATTGTGTTGTCAATGAGTGAACCAATGCAACGAGGGAGAAGGTTACTGTGTTGGGGTTTTTCTCGAAAGGGTTTCCTTAGGTGAAAATATTGTGTATAGTGTGTGTGCCATTTTTCTTGTTTTCTTTTGCATTGCTTTTCTTGCATAAATTTATTGGTCAATTTCTCTTCAGAGTAACCAATAGGGCAGTAGGGGCACCACACTTGGCCAAAATCTAGTCTTCCATAAACCATCTACATACAATTGATCCAAGTAACCAATAGGGCAGTAGGGGCACCACACTTGGCTAAAATCTAGTCTGACATAAACAATCCACATACAACTGATCCAAGGCCTCTAAGACATCCCTTTCCTTCGAGTCTTAAAGCACTTAATAACTTTCTCTTTTACATGTGGCATAGTAGATGTGTTGTAATTTACTGATTTATTCTTTGTAACTTCCTCATTATTTTTGAAACTCAGTAACAAGACTCCTTTTACGTACTCGGTTATGACCTCTATGACAAGATTCTTTATAAGATCTATGATATTCTCATGACCCCCTTGCCTGACGACTCATTTGAATACACTTTCTTGTTCAAATAAACAATGACGTTTTTACCTTAAATACATGCTAGAAATATAGCACTTGTCTAATCATTATTGGACAAATGACTCTTTTTGAACATTTTAATCAAAGTATTCACTATTCAAGATCTCTTTTCCACAGAGGCTTACGTTCTCCATATGAACATTGGAGCAGCTTGGTTGATGGGTTCAGTGTCTTTCTTTGCTTGCTTCTCGAGTCTTGGCCATCCATTTCTTAGTGATGCTCTGTGTAATTACTTGTTACAAAACCATTACACACATGCTTGTTAAGGCTACTACCTATTTCCTGTTGACATGCTGATTATATATGCAATTTTACTGTCATCATTTCTTAGATTTAAGAATAACGATAAAAAGTGACGACATAGCTGGCAAGGCTTTCTCTATTCTTGAAGAGCTGCCACTTTGGGATTGAGCTTTTAAAACAAGGACCAGAAAGGACTTGGTACACTTGCAAATCTTTTCAAATGCTAGGGTCTCCGCTAAAAGTTCTTTCTTTCCTTATAATTTGAGCATTATTTTTTAAACAAGTGATATTTATCATGGTATAACTCTGACAATGGGAGGGAAGCTTGATCTTTACTATGTGTATAATAATAGATTCTTTTTCAATCTATTAGTGCCTGCTGCTATTTTCTGTCAATCATGTATGCACCAATGTAGTTGTTATGCTCTTATCAAATGCATTTAAACCAAAGAGTAAATCTCAGGCAGATTATATGCTAAATGTTAAAAGAAAATAGTTGGAGTGATCTCTATGCTTTTCTTTTTGTTATTATATTATTACTTTCTACATTTTTAAATTCTTTTTGGATTTGTTTCAATCAACATTTTATTATATTGTGTTTCTGGTAGGTATTGAGATCCCCAAATATGTGGATAAAGTTACTCCAGAATACAAGCCAAAATTTGATGCATTGGTGAGTACAAATATAAAACTAATGCATTTTACATTCCATTACTTACATTTTAGGTAGCTATTGCATTTTGTACATGCATATTTTTTTGACGTTGAAGGACTGAAACAAGTTGACAGCAGGTTCTATTTATTATAAGTTATTAACTTATTACCAATGGATTGGCGCATGAGAGCAATTTTTTTCTATATAATAGTGTAAAGTGGACTAAATGGTTGATCTCTTATTTGTTGTTTAAAAAACATGTCTTGTAATCTATATATAACTTGCTTTATGTTATTCTTTCAGCTGTTTTAGGTGGCGGGCTTATTCATTTAAATCATATAATTTTTTATTTTGATGTTTGTGTGGCGTTCCTTTGTGCTTGTCCAATGTTTGAATATGATTCTTCCTCGGTTCACCCAGTCATATATGAATGTTATTGCTTTAAAACAAATTTACAATGTAGCCTAGGTAATTAATCATAGAATCTTGGTATGAAAATGAAGTATCTCTCCTATTGAAATCTGATCAGCCTTCAATCCCTGATGCCAGTCCTGAATTAGTCTTTGCGTTGCAACTTTATCCTTTATATTTTTAATGCCTTTTGCAATTGTTGCTTATATCAGCATTGTCTGATTTGTATATTTTTTTCACATAGATAAAATATTTACAGTCTTTTCCAAGTTTGTGACGAAATTTATCTTGTAAATTGCTTGCAATGCAAAATTTTGGGGGAAAGAATGCCTACCCTACTCCAAGAGTCCAAAGTAGTAGGGTTGTAATTTACATGGCAACTCCAGTAATGTAAAGCACATTGAATTTAAATATAAAGCATAATATATACTTGAATGATACTCTTTGACAGGTCCAACAGACCAATTTGGTCCAAAGGATGTTAAAATAATTCATCATCATCATCATCACCATTAATTCCTTGTTTTGTTAGGTCTTGAGGATCTCTCTAGATTGTGTGTGCATGTTCAAACAAACAATGCACTCATTGCATGCATTCAGTTTTACTATATCACATCCTAAAAGCATGCATAGCCAGGGAATACATGACATTTTACAGATACGAATTTGCTTGATGAATCAAATTTACCTTAGAACACAGTATATGTTATTAAAAATAAGGATAATCAAAGCTAAGAAACGTCCTTCTCCACAGTGGAATCCAGTCTTCCTCCTACTGTGTAATCCCCAAAAGTTTAAACCACAAACAACATTTTATGCAAAGTTTTCCTTTACTTATTATCAAGGTGGTGTGATAAGATGAGTTGGCAAATGTGGTGACATTCTAGTTGTGTAGGAGTTGTATTTTTGGACCATTCCTTTGCCTGGGTCTTAGTTGTTGGGCCAATATTGAGTAAATGGGTTTTTCATGACATCAGAGTGAACATGATTTCAGCTTCAGTAATAGCATGTTTCAGTTAAAAAGTATCCTCTCCATGAGTTGGTGACACCTCTATTGATGGTTATGCACCCTAGTTTGAGAAAACAAGAGAAAACAAGTTGTTATGGGAGTCATGATGCCAAGAATGAAAAATGAGAACAATGATGCCAACTATGCTAAAGGAAATGGTGTTGGGGAATTTTCTGCATAGGAAACATAAAAATGCCTGTATACACTGAACTTCCAATTTTTTATAGGTTCATCATTCAAGCACATTGCCTATTGGTTCAAACATCATAACAAACCAAACATAGCTATCGAGTTAACATTTATGAAAGTAAGAAATTAACCATGGAATTTTTCTATAACCTAAGGTATTAAGATAATAGTGACATACATGAGTATGGAACCATTGTCAATAATGTCTAAAATAAGAAATGCGAACACTCAAACATATGGAATATAATGAATATATTTATAGGCACACATGTTGATAGTTTTCAGTTATGAACTGTCACATAACTGTCCAATTCCACTGTAACTACTCCCAATCATAATAAAATGAAGGACACATTCATTTGATGTGTAGTCCATTTCCTTTTCATTCTATCTTTGTCTACATTTGCTAACATTGGTATCAAAGCCTCTAGTGCTCGTAAGGGTTTGAAATTTGAGGAAGCTTGGCAAAGAGCACAGATTTTGAAACATAACAGAGACTGTAAGTTCGAGGAAGCCCTGTACTAGGGTACATACTAAGGAAAACATTCTGCTAGGGCATGGAATGAAGAAAACAGCACATTTTTGAGGAAAGAAATATTAAAACACATTTTTTTTTGAAGAAAGACATCTTCCAATCGTGATTTGGGGATTTCTGGCGTTTTGAAGAATATTTCCCACGTTTTTGACAGAATATTTCTCATGTTTTTGACAATTGTGATTTGCTGGTTGAAGTGTCTCTGGTCCTGGTCGTGAGTATTGTTTATACACAAAAACTCCTAATTTTGAGCACGTTTTGCCCACTAAACTCCGGTCACGATTTGCATATCTCTATTTTGGTAGTTATTTGCACGAAAATCTGGTTGTGATTCAAGCAAAATACAATATTTAGGCCATGAGAATTCGTGCATATTGTGATTTTGTGGGTGCTAGGGCACGGGATTCGTGCATACATAACATTTCTCAGGGCATTGAAAAATTCTCATGTATATTTGTGGGTTTTGCGGGTCAGCCTAGATAGTCTCATTGCTGCTGTTAGATCTATTTCCGCTCCATTTTTATTTTGCATTTATTTGCAGGTCGGAAATTCAAATTGGTGTGAATGGCGAATATACAAAACCTTGTTTTGCTGGAGGCACAAAAGTTAACTGGACAAAATTATAATATTTGGAGCCATAAAATCCTGACCATTGCAGAATTTCGTGATTGTGATAAAATAATATGTGGCAAAGAAAGTAGGCCTGCTTCATAATTTTGTGGATTATGACAAACGTCATAAGTAAGCCCTATTACTGCTGACATTGTTTGTATCAGATGAATTGATACCAGAAGTTTGCAATGCCACTTTGGCGGGTGATCTATGGATCAGTTTGAAGGACAAATATATGACTTTAGAGAAGAGTCGGGTGTTATCCTGAAGAATTTGTTATTTTCAGCAAGGTTGCAAGAGGGTGGGTTGTTAGAGCACCTTTCCGGTTGAAAGACCTTTGAGATTAGCTTTCATCCATTAACAAAACAGTAGATGACAACGATATGGTGGCATTGGTGCTGAATAGTTTTCCATCATCATTTGAGTCATTTGTTGAAGCCCTCCATTTGATGGCTGAAAGTCAGACTTTGACTTTTGATAAAGTCAGTTCCTATTTATTACAAAAGGAACGAAGACAAATTCAGACACTTGAGTCTAGTTCTGGGCAAATCGAGAGTGCTTTTGTTGTTCAATCCAAAGAGAAATGAAAACAAAAACTTGAAATCATCTCCTAAATATCAAGTCAAGTGTTACTACTGTCATAAACTTGGTCATGTGAAGAAGGATTGTCGAAAAAGACAATATGATCTTGCCAACAAAAGCAGAAGGGACAAGCAAATGTGGCAGTAGTTGAACAAGAGCCTGAAGAAGAGTATGCCCTCATGGCATCATGCTTGGATGACAACCCTATAAGGTGTTGATTCTTTGATTTTGGAGCATCAAGACACTTCACGTGTCAAAAAGATTGGTATGTAAATTTTCACACAAATTTCAGTTTTGATTCAGTTTCATTAGGGGATGGAAGATTTCATGCATTAGAAAGGGTAGGGGATATCCGAATCATATTGAATGATAATCTCAAATTAATGTTAGATATGTACCCTAACATGAATAAGAATCTTTTATCTATAAGTCAGCTAATGGAAAACCCCAATATTTTTATAAACTTCTTTGGCAAGAAATGCATTGTGTCTGATGTAAAACTAAAGAAAGTTGTTGCCTGGCATTGGGCAAGGAGGCTTGTATAGGCTGGTATCCTGCTATGGTCATCTTACATGCCTTAGTTGTGGAGGGTAATACCAAGATTTTGTGGCATGAGAGATATGGACATCTCAACCTTCAATATCTCGCCAAACTCAGTACAACCAACATGGTTCTTGGTTTGGTTGCTATTCGAGAGAAACATGATATGTGTGTAGGGAGTTTGGTTGGAAAATAGAAAAGGAAGCCATTTCAATCGCAAGTGCTTGGCGTGCAAGGGGGCTTTTAGATCATGTTCATGCAGATGTTTGTGAGAGATCATGGAAGTCTCCCATTATTCTTAGTGCGAGGTACTTTCATTTGTTGATGGATGATTATTTGAGAAAGATGTGGGTCTACTTTTTGAAAAAGAAGTCTCACTATTTTGCTTCATTTGAGAATTTCAAGGCACCTTGGTGGAAAATCGTGCTAGGGCCTATCGGTTGAAGATAGATCTGGGGAGGCCCCATAGAATGATCTATTCTATAATCTCCGACAACTATATATTAAACCCAAACCCATTTATATATGTTAGGAAATCTATGGTTAGTGCTCCATTGGTATGTATGAGTGAATAATTACATGTGTAATTATTATCTAGGTGAATGTAAGTTAGTAAATTAGTAAATAATAATTACTGGGGTAATTATTATTTAGAGGTAAGTTAGTAATTGGCTATTAGTTATAGATTACAACAATAACAAATATATATTGTTATGTGAGTTTACAATACTCACGTAAATAGTTTGAGAGGTTTGAGTTGTTATAGCTACCTCTAATTTATAAAGTGGAGCTATTACCTATATATATGGGTGTATGAAATATGTAAATTAATAATGAGAATTGAATAGTATGAAAATGGTTTATTATTTATAAATTGATTGTTCTTATGTTTGTGATCTCTGCCAAATCTCTTCGCCTCCTCAACATGTGGTATCGTAGAAGGTATGGCTCTGTGAAGAGATCAATGTAGGTGCGATATATTGGTATTTTGCCTCTAGAGATGTGTTATTAAATATAGATTTCTTTGTGTATTTTAGTTAAGCTATCTACAGGATCTTGAGTGTGTATGTGGGTATCATGCCATTAAAAATCTCAAGCTTGATCGCAAACCCCTTTGTCAAGATCTACCACTTGGTGCCTTAGTCACGTCTGCCACAAAATTGTATTGGATGGATTCCTAAATCTTGCATAGAGCTCGTTACATTTCACTTTGGCACTTTCATTTGTGGACTCATTACAATTGAATCTACACTTATTTACACATCTGTTATTTCCTCATGAGGATGTGACTATTTGAACACATTGTTTGCATTCACCCAGATGTCCTTGAATTCGTTTTTATCAATTATGCATTCAGATGCTTATGCATAATTCTGGATGTGTCATCTCCATTTGCCTTCCATTATCAGACCACGTGCAATCCAATATATGCATCGCCTCCTCAATTTTTGTAATCCAAAGTTAAACAACTACGAACACATGAAAAAATGTAGATTTGGAATGATTTGTTTAATTTTAACAAAGTGATCGATGATGATTTTACAAATCGATGATGATTTTTGTTCGACGGCGATTCTTTGTTCGATCGGCAACAATCTATGTGCAGATCAATGAATATTTTGAAGGGACCTGTGAGGCGTTGCCCTTTGCAAGGGCGTTGCCCTTGCGCACCGGGTGCTGCCGCCCCTAGACCCCCGCTTTGGAATTTCAGAGCCAAAGAAAAAATTGGTGGGGAGCCACGTCGACAGAAGAGGGTGAAATTTTGAGCCTCATGAGCTTCATCCGATTGAACTAGCAATGCCATAATGGAGGACACAGGCAAATAGAGGTTAAAGGTCAATCAACGACCTCTTGTCGATTCTTGAGCACGACGGGCTGCATCAAGGTTTGGTGGCACATTTTGTTTCAATTGGGTGTATGCTTCCAGTTGTGCATGGTGTGTTGCAGTTTAGCAGTGTTCTTGTTTGAATAAGTGGAAATTTCACTTTGAGGGGGAACATGATCTAATGTTCCATTTCCAGTTTTTAGTTTGTAATGTGTGAGCAAATTTTCTATGTTATTCCCTGCAGTGAGATATTGATGAGGGCTGATAATAGTACTTGGCACATCATGATGTGGTTGTAGGTAAACCACTTGAAAACCTTCATTTTTGGTTTGTGGTACTCCACTTGTAAAACCACCATTTTCGGTTCGTGGTTAACCGTTTGAAAACCATACGTTGGGTTTGTGATCATCCTGAAATAAAAATCACCAAATCATGAAAGCATGTGCAAGTACAAAGATAGGTTTTCCCCATGTTCGCACTAAGGGGGAATGTTAGGAAATCTATGGTTAGTGCTCCATTGGTATGTATGAGTGAATAATAATTACATGTGTAATTATTATCTAGGTGAATGTAAGTTAGTAATTTCTACGGGTTAATTATTATTTATAGGTAAGTTAGTAATTTGTTATTAGTTATATAAAACAACAATAACAAATATATATTGTTATGTGAGTTTAAAATACTCACGTAAATAGTTTGAGAGGTTTGAGTGGTTATAGCTACCTCCTAATTTATAGGGGAGCTATTACCTATATATGGGTGTATAAAATATGTAAATTAATAATGAGAATTGAATAGTATTAGAAAGGTTTTATTATTTATAAATTTATTGTTCTTCTGCTGTGATCTCTACAAACATCTTTGGCTCCTCCTCAACAATATAGGGCAAACCCATTTACTTGACGAACTAAACTATAGTAGAGGTCTTGAGAGGTGGACAACTCGGATGGATTAGAGCGAGATGAATCAAAGATTCTCATGGTGCACGATGGCATAGGAAAAGGTCTGCTCCGCTGTTCTATATACGGGGCCAACCCGACCCAAACCCCTCTCTAGATCAAAACATTGAGAACTTATAATGGGGGGGGGGAATTCACTTCTAAGTTGTAATGTCCCTTTTTCGAAATGATATAAATTGAAGACTGCTTGCTCATCTTCCTTTCCGTGGACAAGGAGTTGAACAAGGGAAGAACTTGAGCTATATTTTAGTTTCTTTATTCATATTTATGTTTTTATTTTGTGTTTTTCCTTTCAAGGTAGGTCGGCTAGGTTATAGTGCTCGCAACATGAAATTAAAAGATAAATTAAGCTCCTTAAGAGGTCGACAAGGTTGGAGAGTTTCCAACATGGAAATAGAAGATAAAGCAAGCTTAAGAGGTCGGTCTACACTCTTATGATTCTTGGCGCCAACTAAAGGGTATAAGAGGAGTCTCATAGGCTCATTTGCACATCATCTTTTGGCATATACACTTTATACTTGGTCTCTAGGTTGATTGCTCTTAGTCCATTCCACTATTGGGTGACAATCCATTAGTGTGGCATCCAAGGAGGACGAAACCCTTCCTTGTGGGAGATTGGAGGACGGAAACCCTTCAATTTGGTGGTGTTGAAGACTCTCATTGAAGACCATCTTGTTGGTTTGCATCTAGGGCATAAAGGAGGAGTCATACAAAAGCTTTTGACATTGTTTGGAGCCCCTCTCCTAGGGAGTGACTAGGGTAGAAGAGGATTTGGGTGCCTTCTAGGGCACAAAACTTCATTATTCTTTGATATTCAGATTTATCATATTTTATAAGGCTGGAATCTACAATTTGGTAATTTTGGAGGAGTTTATCTATCATTTTCAGCCCTTGTTTGTGGCTGCCTTGCTGCTGTCATAAAATTAATTGCAATGGGTATAATCTCTTGTTTTCTCCATTTCTTTGATGTAATTTGGATGGATAAATGTTGCCGTGCTTGAAATAATTGTTTAGAAGCAATTTCAGCTATTGTTGCATGGTTGTATGGGGAGTTAAAGTCCTTATATAGTTCGTTGTTAGGGTTTCCTGATATTTTAAGAACTCGGTATTATAAAAATCAAAATGTAATTCACTTAGGATTTTTGCTATTTCCTTGATTTTCAACAAAAGCCTAAGTGGTTTTACTCCACTTTGCAAAATGTCCGGGAGGATGAAATGCCTCAATCGGATGCACGACCTCGATGGAATGGTAAAAATACTGATTTAGAGCATGTTCATTTTGCTCTTTCTTCTGATCTTCACAAAATCGTTGAGCCACAAAGATACTTTGAAGCAAAAGGCATACCTGAATGGGAAATTGCCATGCAAACAAAGTATGATGCCTTGATGAAGAATAATACTTGGACATTGGTGGAGTTGCCTCCAGGGAAACAACCCATTGGCTACAAATGGGTATACAAAGTCAAGTGCAAAGTTGATGGTACTTTGGATAAGTACAAAGCACGTCTTGTTGCGAAAGGCTTCTCGCAACAAGAGGGAATAGATTATGAGGAGACTTTTGCTCCTACTGCAAAGATGGTCACTTTTTGGTTGCTTCTTTCAATTGTTGCTCAATTTGGATGGAAGGTTTTTCAAATGGATGTAAAAAGCACCTTCCTGAATGGAGATTTGGTGGAGGAAGTCTATATGGTGCAGCTGAAGGGTTTCAGGCATGTGGTCGTGAACATCAAGTGTGCAACCTAATTAAGTCCTTGTGCAGGCTTAAACAAGTTGCTTGAGCTTGGCATAGTAGAATAAATCAACACCTATAAGATTTCAGATTTAAAAGTCTTTTTGATCCAAATCTTTATGTAAAAGCGATGGTGATGACATTGTGGTACTTATTTGTAATGTCCGATTTTCTAAAATAAAATAATTAATAATGTTTTAAGTTGGGCCTGGTCATTTCCAAATCTTAAGTAACTTAATAATATCATTAAAATAAAAGGTATTTTTAAATACTTAAAGTATTTAGCCTATTCATTATTATATGTTGGCTAAAGGGATGAAAAGGAAGGGACTTTATGGAATAAAGTGAAAACATAAAAGGAGAAAAGTATTAAAAGATTAATTTATTTTAAATGCTAAAGTGGCTTAGCCCAAGGTGAAGAAAGAAACTGGAGGGAAAAGACAATAATTAAATCAAATTAATTCTCCAAGTGGGGCGACCCCTTTTGGAGATTGTTCTAGAGGTTTGTGCCATCATTTGTGTATAAAAGGAGGTCACTTGGCTTGTTTGAGGATCATCTATTCCTTATCATAATTTTCATGAGGTTTTGGGTTGCCGCTCATTCCTTTCCACTTGAGGATGGAAACCCTCTTGTGGGGTTGCAAGTGAGGATGAAAACCCTCCTTGTTCTCTAATTGAAGGACGAAAACCCTTCAATCCTTGAGGATTCTCCATTTAGGGGTTTCCATTGGGCTTCAATAAATTGATTCAGTGATTTTAGCGAGGGTTCTTGTGATAAAGGGCTGCTAGGGCATTTTTGGGAGTTTTCAGACCCTCTCCTAGGGTGGCAACCCCTCTTAGGGTGAAGTTTGTTGGCTTCTAGGGCACGGAAACTCACTTTCTATTGGTAATTGGGTTCCTCATATTTTTAGAGGCTGATTGCACTTTCCGGACTTGTATTTGGGCTTTGGAATCATTATTTCTTGCCATATATGTGAAGTGTATTTTCTGTTGTCATTCGTTTATTCTAGTTGATCCAAAAATACAAAAATATATTTTTCTAGTGGGCTCTTCTTATAATTGTTCCAGCTCATGAATAAAATATTTTGAAGGGTTTCTATATTTATTTCCAGTTGTTTTGTGTATGTGAGATGCCATAAATTAATAAAAATCAGTCGCTGCTAGGGTTTGAAAATTTATTTCAGTTTGTTATCATGGGGTTTTCTGCAAATTCCGTATCTTTCAGATTTGAGCCCGAAAGGGACATCATATTATCGTTTATGTTAATGATCTTGGCATCGTGGGTAGTGGGGCCACTACTATTCAATGAGTAAAATCAGATTTATGTGTTGCTTTTGACATGACTGATTTAGGCCTCCTACACTATTGCCAAATTGTAGAATTTTGGCAACATGATCATTTGATTTTTATAGCTCAAGTCAAGTATGCTACAAAGTTATTGTAGAAGTTTAGGATGCTTGATTGTAATCCTTCTTTTACATCTATGGAGGTCGCTAAAGCTATCAGCTCATGATGATTCACCACCGATAGATGAATCACTCTATAGACAATTGGTGGGCAGCCTGATATATCTTACATCCACTAGGCCAGACATATGTTTTGCTTTATTAGATATCTTTCTTGGTTTTTGTTTAAACGAAACTCAAACACCGAGGAGTAGTGAAATGAGTTCTTCGATATTTCAAAGGTACTCTAGATTTTGACATTCTCTATTATAGAGTCACATGATTTCAAATTCTTTGGTTATACATACTTTGATTGGGGAGGTTCAAAGTGGATACCCAAAATTTACCACTGGATACATATTTTTGGTTTTAGAGTTGTTTCATGGCAAAGTAAGCTTCAACTCACTCAGGCTATCTCTTCCACTCAAACATAATACAAGGCAATCGTGTTAGTCGCGAAGTAGTTTGGCTTCACCGATTCTCTTTGATCTATAGCTTCTTTAGATCCACCTACTCCACTTTCCATTTTTGTGATAATCAAGGTGTATTGAAGATGGTCAAGAATCTTGTATATCATGCTCACACCAAGCATATTGAGATTCATTATCACTATATTCGACAATTAGCTTATTCTAGTGATCTCTCTTTTCACTTCCATCCTTCTAAGGAGCAGCCTGTTGATCTAATGACTAAACCTCTTGGTCCTCTTTTGTTTGTAAAATTTTGGGACAAACTTGTCGTTTTTCGGTTTAGTCATTAAGGGGGATTTGAATATAATGAATATATTTATAGGCACACATGTTAGTTGGTAGTTTCAGGTTATGACATAACATAACTGCTTCGACTACATTATAATCGCTCCCAATCTTAATAAAATGGGACACATTCATTTGATGTGGAGTCCATTTCCTCTTCATTCATTGTTTACATTGTCTAACAAAACATTGCATTTAATGTCCATTAATCCATTATCACAAATAAAATCTATTAAAATGGTTAATGATGTTTGATGATTTCTAAAAAATTAATAATTTAGGATTATTGGTCGGATCAATAAAATATCCTAATTGTGGATTGAGTTGAATCATCATATTTCACGTAGGGATTGGATTTGTTATCTTTGCTCCCTCTAAGAGGTGGAGATAGAGGAACTCTTCGCTTTCGTGAGATCCTATTTATTATGATATTTGGATGAGATGCCATTGTCTATATAGAGATTCAGAAACTCTCTATCCACTTTATTTCGCTTACTTGGACCAATGATTTATGGCCCTCTTTCTTTGGGAGTTTGTCACCCTTCGATGTAAGTTCCTTCAAGGAGCCCCTACAGCCCCTAGGCTTATCACCCCTTTCTTTTAGCCCATCACAAAGGTTGGTGGCACTAAGCGCCCTTTGGATATTGTTGATTCACACACGAGCATAGGTTAGTGAAGTGACACTCATCTTTGTAGAGTACTACTACTACTAAGGTTCCCAACACACTAGTTCTCAATGATGGGGATCCGCCCTTAGTGTTATGGACAATCACACCGTACAAGTTTCTTTGCCATCATGAGAGTTTCTTTAGCCTTAGATCTTCGTGAGGGATTCTTTGGGGAATGCTTTTTTCACAAAGGATAGATAATGGCACAAATGACTCCTCCCCTTGGGCACGGTCGAGATGTTTAATGGGACTACCATTAAGTCTTTTTACTTTCATTAGCCCAAGCTTTTGAGGGTTCTTGCTCCTCCCACATGGTTATTTGTATTAGTACCCTATTCACATGGGTTGGGGGATTTACTGCGTTGGGTTTACCTCTCATTTATTTTAAGTGCCTTCTTTCTTTTATTAGTTGTTGATTATAGGGTTCTTTTACCCTAGCACCTTTTTTTTGTAGTTGGATGTATTCTCGAGCCCTATTAAGCTACTTTGGTCATTCGTGGACATTAATATAATTTCTTTCTTTCTATCTTTCTCAAAGTCGAGGGGTTTCCCTTCTCTATTGATATCGACATGAATCTCAAAGTAAGAGGCCCTTTGCATTCTTCCAAGTAGCGTAATTATTCTTCATTGACGTCATCAATGAGCCACCATGATTCCATAGGTAGGAGAATGTGATTGGTACTAAGGCATTTCATTGAATTGATGAATGCATATTCACTCCATATCCAATAAATACCTTTAAAGTGAAACTATATAAAATAATTAACATTAATGTAAAATAATTAGCAATAATTTGAATTTGGCAATTTGATTTGATAAATTGATCTTGCCTAAGAGATGACACAAATGATTACCCTTTTTTGCATAGTTTTCGTTGACCCATATTTGTTTTGAGATTGTACTGCACTTTAAGATGCAATTGATTGTATGTAACATCAACATGACAGAAATTGTCCGATGATCTTTATATTTTTGGACTCCTAGATTTGAGTATGATCACCTCAAGTATTAAGCTTATATCGACCAAAGTGGATCATCCCTGAAATACCTCTTTGTTCATGCATGGATTCATATGAAATGAATTCAGATTAAGCAAAAAGGCAAGATCATGAAGAGAATTGTGGAGCTCTTGGGGTGGCAGTCTTCTCTAGCAAACCTCTGTGAATTCATCTAAAGATCAAGAGGACGGGCCAAAAATTAGGGCTTTATGTATACAACAGGCTCCAAATTTTAGACCGTTTGTGCAAGATGGTGGTACTAAGAGTTGACAGGCATGTTTTGTCATTAGTTGGGAGAAGAGAAAACCTCATCTCAGAGGTGAGGGTCTATTGAGAAATGTCACGACAAGGTCAAATGTTTTTGCCATTAGGGGCTACTTGTTTCACAATAAACTCGATTGTATTAACAATATGATAGAGACTAATATGCTGTGTCAATTACATGAAAAGGCAACAAAAATACTCCATCTGGTAGAAAGGCAACTCTATTTTGTGATAATTTTACCCAACATTAGGATTTCCCTTACCAAAGATGTTTACAATCAGTCCCATACTCTCTCATGTGTGAGCATGAGTGGGAGTCTTAGGATTTCCTTGTGCCAGTCAAAATCTCAATTCATATAGCCACACAAGCATTGGTGGTTGGAACTCTGTTTCACAAGATCCACACACTATTTTGTAGCATCACTAAGTGGCTTTAAAGGTTTACCTTGATCTCTCAAGATGAGATTTAAAAAGACAAAATAGTTGATTGAAACTGTCCAATGATTAGAGAGACTACCAAGCTTGATTTAACCCTCTCATGCCACCCCAAAGAACCTAAAAATAAGCTTCTCACTCAGCCAGAGAACCCTCTCTTAGAGCTGGGGCCATGCTTCAAGCAAACCCACCAAAACAAGATTGGTGTATTCTCAAGCCAATAATAGCTCCAACAGTCTTCATAACTTCCTCTAAGGTGCATTCTCTCCTCCCATATTTTTGTCCTTTTATTTGGTATCCAAAGTATACGAGAAGTGTTAACAATGTCTCTAAGCAAAGATATCGTTCAACATTATAAATATTAGTGTGTTCGAACTAGCAGAGAAAGATTCTCTTTTATTTTGTACTCTTTTCTTAAAAGTAATATAAATATTGCAATTTTTCATCATAAAAATTGTAGAGAAGGAAAAGAGATTGCCCAAGATGTTTGTTGAACATTTGTTCCAATTGGAGAAAAATAATAGATGTGATAACGTGTCATGTCATGAAATGATTGTTCTACTATTCAAAATCTAAAGACGTGTGCATAGAATTGGTAACAACATACTTCTAAGTTATGATGAGATAACATAGCTCCTCTTAATTCTCTCGGTTGAATTTCAATTTACCTATCAAACCAAATACAATGTTACCTTTGTAATCTGCATGTAGCCATGCTGGTTCACGCGCTTTTCTTAAGGACCTCGTGTTCTTTTGCCTCGCGGCATCTCATGTCACTCTCATAGACTCATGATTCTCTTATGCGCTTTCGTAGTGCCTTGCGGCATACCGTGTAGCTCTACAACACCACACAAAAGCATCAACATTTTCCAGCCATGTGGCAGCATCCTGTGCAACATGTGAGGTGGCACTTATCTGAACTTGCACCATATCAGAGCATATCAGCAAACCGTGAGAGCAGAAGTCCAACTGTCACACCATGGGAAGGTGAACCATCGCTTGGGTAGAAGATGAAATGCCTTGTAACCATTCTCTTTTGTAACTACCTTTTTGTAATGATATATATTGTAAGCCATTCGACCCTAAGGGGACCGGCTTCATCAAAAATCACATACAAAATGTTTGTATGTCCTGAGTACCTGACATTGAATGGTCATTTGTAAAGACAGTCCAGTCTAGGCAAATCAGTTAGGAAGAGTTTCACCTTTCTGATCACTGGAATCTTCATTCTCATCCATGTTGAATATTATAGAACATGTAGTGGAAAAATCTATTACAATAGTAAACCAAAACACAGTCGAAGGCGGAATATTTGCAGAATAACACTTCTATTCAATGAGAAAGAATAGGGTATGACACATACACATATGATATTTTGCAAGGTTGAGAATGAATATTCCTATGATTAGAAACACTCTAGTCTAGGCAAATCAGTTTAAGGTAGTTTTTCACCTTCCTGATCACATGAATCTTCATTCTCACCCATGCTGAATATTATAGAGCACACAGCAGAAAAATTCACTACAGCAGTAAACCAAAACTCAATTTAATGTGGAATATTTGCAGAATAGTGGTGCAACTTTTTTCAATGAGAAAGAATAGGGTATGGCACATGCATACAATATTTTGCAAGTCTGAGAATGAATATTCCTATGATGAGAAACTGAGGAAATACTTCCTATAGATGACCATTTGATGCTAGATACGTAGGACGTGCTGACATTTTGTACACGATCTTTGGTAAAGATGAGGTTCAAATGGCTTATATGTTAACTTTGGTAGAGCTTCCAAAATCCAAACACAAAATTCTCACATTGCACAAATTGAATACACACAATAATAATATTGTTCTATATTTCATTCAATGTAGAGGGTTACATATAAATAGTGTAATTTTCTCCTACAAAGGAGTCAACACTTGTCACCTTCAACCACTCATAATAATATCATGCACCATTACATTCTAACTATAGAGTGTGTCGTACCCAAGAATCTCTCTCTCACCTCACACATTATTACACCACATAATATCTATGAGTTAATTACAATTCATCACACCTCACACTTAACACAATAACATGTGAACACTAACATATTCCTAACATTCCCCCCTTAATGTGAACATGGGAGAAGAGAATCATATTCTGAAGAAGTCAACAGTCTCTCAGAAACCACTGCATAGACTAGGTACACCTCCATCAAGTTGTCTCTTTACCCTTGTAAAGACATAGCTGCGAGCCAAATTCCTTGCACCAGTTCCCCGCTCGGGCTCCCAAATTTTGAATCCTCTAGATTCCTAGAGCTCAGTTTTATTTGGACAACAATCCATTTTGAGTTTACTCGAAATTTTCTCCTGCCCCCAAAAGCAAGATTCTTCAAAATAGATCACTCTTTGAAATGTCACAACATGGGTTTATTCTACACACAACACAAAACATGAAAATACTAAAAACAGTAATTATGAGGACTCGGTCCTTGTTGTCTTAATATGTAGTCACTGTTGTAGATTGTTGGCACTTTGATCACGAACAATATGAGACAATCTCCGGTGCCATCTAAAAATTGTCCTCAACATTTGGTGATTTTGGTGCAGCTCATTTGTCACTAATGTAGTTTCACGGCCCCGCTGCCAGTGACTGATGAGAGGATGCTGACTGTCCTCCAATCTCCGTTGCTTTTGTCTTCCGGTATTCTTGGCTACTCAATAAAAATGATCTTGAAGCTCATGTGTATATAGCCCCATCAAAATAAAAGTTTGACTTTTAGGACGTCGGGCACCACTGAAAATGCGTCCGTGAGGCAAATTTCAGTTTTTAATACTTTGACTCTGACACTTTTGGCAAAATGGTGACGTATAAATTTCGTTGGCACAACACAACTAAACAAATTGCCTTTAACTTTAATAACAAAACACTTGTAAGACTCGTACCAATATATTGCCTAAAACAACATTTTTATTTTTATAAAAAAACACTAATACTAGAATAAATAGACCCTAATCCTATAACACAACCTATTCAACAACACTTCTGTTTTAACAATTTCCCTATACACCACTACTAAAAGGTTGAACACTTTTGGGTTTCAATCCCTTGACCCACTACATTACAATGGTCTGATAAAATTGTACACTCTAATTGTGCTACATGTGAGCTTTTACAACCAGAGGAAGTAATTGCTATTTAAATTGAGATATAGCAGCTGTCTAAAATAAAAACCCACATCTTATATTTGAGATATCCTCAGGCAGAATGTGTAAAATGGTGGGCCTTTGTTGATTTGGGTGCAATGTTGCAAGTGTCGATGAGGAGGGTGTCGAGCACTCGGCTTGAGTTGAGATGATCACACTTGAGGGTGATTGAGACATTTTATATTTTAGATTCGTCACTGTAAACACAGGTACGATTCATCACTGTAAAAACCCTAGAAAATGGTACAATTTCAATGATACGAGGGGTTGTATGAACTTGACAGCTGCAATGTTGAAATCACGTGTGAATTGAATGTAAAGAGTCTTCAATCCCAATGCAGACTTTTCATATACATCTCCTCAAAAAACCTTCCAACTACTTCCGTTGATGCTTAGCATTATTGAATGGTGATGAACTTGATGTCTATGTTGATGAAAAGCAGCAACCGATCCAATGCAGAATTATTGAACCGAGGCAAGAAATCCTAGATTGTTTTGGTATGGTTACAGATACGGTACGCTGATACGACAAATTTTTAAAAACTTTGGGTACGGTACGTTGTTGGGTACGTTTTATATATATATAAATATATATAAATATGTATATAAAATTATAAATTTAAAGAAGCATTTGCATACTTATTGAAATTTAATACTCATACAATCATTCATAGAACATGAAAACAAATTTCAAATTGAGACTTGAGTTTGTATTGATTCATAATGTTCAAAACATAATAGTTAATAACTTAATACATTCAAGTTCTCAACTTGCTTCACTTTCAGTTTCCTAGGGCTAAAAGCCTAGAACATATCATCTAGATGATCCTCAAAATCATCTTCATGGATGGCACTTGCAGCTCCACTCCCACTAGCTCCACTTTGTCGAACCCTTGTGAAGGGCTCCTGGAAGTTCGTCATCAATGCCAAGTAGTGAAACATTAGACAAACAAGCAACAAAAGCTTCAAAGTTCGTGGTTTCAGGTTGAATGTCCCAAAGCTTGTTAGGACCTCTAGTATACTCTTCCGTCTTATGCGTTAAGAGGTGCAAGTTGGAATGTACGTATACTAGATCCTCAACCTTCTTGGATGCCAACATGGTGCATTTGGCTGAGTGGATGAAGCCATAAGTACTCCAGTTTCGCTCTGCAGAAGAATTACTAGCCACACTGTCACAAAAACAAAGTATTATTAATATACAAAAACTAAAAGGAGTGCTATCATCTTACATTTTAATTTTTAATTGGTAATTGGAATATTCAAATAACAAATTACAAACTTCATACCTGTGAGAGCAATTTAATCGCAAATAGGTTGTATGCTAAGTCACCGCATTCGCCGAATTCCAAGCAAAAAATGCGAAATTCGTTGAACCTCAAACGGTCACATGAAATTCGGTGAAATTCGTGATTTTATTTGCCATCTAAAAAAACAACCCCCGTATCATTGAAATCGTGCCATTTTCTAGGGTTTTTACAGTGATGAATCGTACCTGTGTTTACAGTGACGAATCTAAAATATGAAATCGTGCCATTTGAAATCTGAAATCGTGTTTGTGTTTACAGCTACAAATCTATTTTTCGAGCTTGTGTTTTTCGTGGGCCTTTCCAGGCTCGTGTTGATCACTACCATATATTTGTGAAGGCTCGTGTATTCATGAATGTATGGAACTTTAGGTTTTAGGTTTAACTTTAACTTTAGATTGGTGAATGTATTTAACGTTAGGTTGTATTTTAGCTTTTTAATATATATAAATTACAATTTTAGTTTATATGTTTTTTAGTTTAGGTTTTCTTTTAACGTTTTTATTATACTTATATTTTATATTTAATACTTTTACCTTTTTATTATATATTTATATTTTATTTTTATTTTACATAGATATTTTTAGTTTTTATTATATTTGTATTTAGTAATATTTTTATTTTATATTTTTAAAAAATAAAGTATTTTTTTGTAGTCGAATTGAATCACAAATTTTATCATTGATTTTTAATGACGATTTTTTAAGAATTTCATCTTTAAAGCAAATTCGAATTTGAATGCGGTGACTCATTTTTCTAATAATTTCAATAAATTCTAAAGTAATTTATAATCTTTTAAATTTAATGGTTTTATACGTCAATAACCTTAATAAAGTGTTATAGTTTATAAAACATTAAAAATATATACTAATTTTATATAGCCGAATTTAATCACGAATTTTATTGTCGACTTTTTTAGCAGCGAATTTTTAACGAATTTTATCCTCGGCGAATTCGAACACGAATTCGAATGCGGCAATATAGGTCGTATGTACTTGGCATCATGGCCATGTACAATCCACCACTTGATGGGAGTCAAGGTGGCCTTGTCACAAAGAGCCTCTACCTCTCCCATGCTACCTTCTCCAGATACAAACATCCCCATCTCATTGCGGACTGCACTAGATATAGGTGGATCAGAAACAACCTCTTGAATGTTGCCCTTGTCCCATTTGCAACCTCTTGGTCATCATATGGTCGCTGCCTACTAGGTAACCCAACTATTTCATTGTTGTAATATTTGGGATTTAAGGCATAAGCAAGGAGATGCAATGGGGTGGTCATTTTGTTCCACCTTTTCATGACCACGTTTTTAACTTCATTATAAACTTTTCCTCAGGGTCTGCTCTTTGGCTTGTATGATATCTTTTATTTTCTCAAGCATGGAGTCAATGCCATCATAAATTTCTCCAATGCAAGCACTATCTTTGTCTACAAATCTGATCATACTTAGAATAGGCTCCGTGAAACTCAACAAATACTCAACTTTTGTCCACCAATCATCATCAAGGATCCATGCCTTTATCTTTTGGGCTCTCTCTGTATTTGCTTGCCTCCAGACGGTCCAAACATTGTCAATCACCATGCTACTCAAAGCATGTTTCACCTTCACAAGTCGTCTCAAGACGAGTGTGTGAGAGGCAAACCTAGTCTCAACAACCTATTAAAAAGGAATGAAAAGAATTCAATAACAATACAAATTGAAATTGATTTAAAATTAAATATTAAAATGAAAAACTTAAAAGTAAAACTTATGACTCATGAGTTGTTCCCTTACCTTCAACAACTCCAACTTCGAGAATCTTTTGAAAATGGCTTGAGACATGTGATGGTTGGTGACAAACATCTGAATCTCGTTTGCCTCCATGTAGATTTCCTCAATCCATGTGATTTTCCCAATCTTACAGTAGCATCAGATTCAGGGAGTGTATTGCACATGGTGTCCAAAATATGTGCTCATACCTACCCTCTACTATCAACCTTGTTGCCTTGCAATTTTTTGCATTGTCCGTGATGACTTGGACAACGTTCTGAGGGCCCACTAACTCAATAGCCTCAATTAGAATGTTTGCAATGAATTGGGCATCTTTTATTTCCCCCTCACAATCAACAACCTTCAGAAACATTGCCCTTTAGGGCTTACTGCAATAATGTTGATAAGAGGTTTGTTTCGGGAGTCTTTCCATCCATCCGAGATAATAGACACTCCTAAATCCTTCCAGGAATCTCTAATTGGCTGTAAAGATGTTTGTATGTGTTGCACTTCTTTTGCCAAAAGAGAAGTGCGAACCTTATTATAGTTGGGGTTTGTATACCCTTGTGGTGCCTCATTAATGCCTCTCACCATCTGCTGCCAATATGGTGACCTCAACACATTGAATGGTAGCCCACATGCATAAACACACCGAGCCACCAATTCATTTGCAATTTCTCTCTTCTCCATGTTGAATGCTTTTTCTAAAGGCCCTTTTGTTCTCTTTCTTGATGGGGTATCTTCATCGAAAGGAGTTTCAACTAACAATTTTAACATTACTATTCAATGAAAGGATGGAATGATGGTGGTGGTGTTGGTGGTTTTCCCATAGTCCTCTGTCTGCAAAGAAATGGTTTTAGAGCGAGCTCTTGCAATTTCAAAGTTTGCCTCCTCTTGCTCTCTTAAGTACATAGCTATTTTATTCTTCTCCACCTTCTTACATGCTCTAATGCCCGTCCTCGATACCGCAGTTAGATGAGCTTTCAAATGGGTATACGAGGACTTAAATGTGGTGCCACAATGGGGGCACGTCCAAACATAGACACCACCACCGGCAATGAGCTCTAGCACTTCCACATGCCTCCATAAAGGAGAATGAGGATCCATTTTCACTATCAGGCCACTCGAACACTTCCTTGTGTTCCTCCCTCATTGCTTGCTTCCCCATGCCCCCTGAAGTTGAACTGGATGCCATGACTACAACTATTTAATTTGTTTTAACCTACAATAAGAGATATTTTTTAAAACATTGCTAAATAATTTAATTAAAAACAACAAATACAAATTAGACAATTAATTTATTAACCCATACACGCCAATCTTTGATTTTGATCACCAAGTTCGCCATAAATGGTGCGAGGTGAGAGCATACACAAAGGGTAGACATTTAAGTTTTTAATGAATTCAATTTAAAACTTTAAAATAAAAAAACAAACACATTACTAATTAAAAAAACTAGTTAAACCCTAGGGCCTACACGTCAATTTCTAATTTTGATCACCAAGTTCACCATAAATGGTGCGAGGTGAGAAGATACACGTAGGGTAGACGATTAAGTTTTTATGAATTCAATTTGAAATTTTAAAATAAAAAAAACGAACACATTACTAATTAAAAAAAAAACAAAGTTAAACCCTAGGGCCTACACGTCAATCTTTGATTCTGATCACCAAGTTTGCCATAAATGGTGTGAGGTGAGAGCATACATAGAGGGTAAACGTTTAAGTTTTTAATGAATTCAATTTAAAACTTTAAAATAAAAAAACCAAACACAACTAATTAAAAATTTAAACAGTTAGCCCTACATGTCAATCTCTGATTGTGATCACCAAGTTCGCCATAAATAGTGTGAGGTGAGAGCATACATAGAGGGTAGACATTTAATAAAATCGCACTTCAATACTAAACTTTAAATACAAAAATTTTAACTAATATTTAAAAAAATCTAAAATAAATAATTAATAAATATTAAAAATTAAATAGATCATGATCAATGATCATGAATGATGTGTTTGAAACACATCATTCATGATCATTGATCACATACTAGTTTGATTATTACATACAAAACATTGATCAAAAGATTAAAAAAAAAAGGATGCATGAAAAATACCTAAAAATAATCCTCGTTGTTTGTAGACTTGTAGTTGATCCTTCTCCTTCTCTCTCTCCTTCAAGCTCTCTTTCTCTCCTTCAAGCTCAAAATTAGCAAAATATAAGTGTGAATAAACAAGAGGGGTTGGGTGTATAAATAGGTTTTTGGGGGTCTTTTAGGGTTAAATTAGGTTTAGGTTACTTTAGTTTTAAGTTAGGACCTTTTTTTTTTAATTTTTGAAGTTTTAAGTTAAAAAACATTTTTTTGAGTGGGTATGCTGTGGGTACATACCCTCAGGTCCCAGGTACGGAATTCCGTACCCGTGACATACCGGGACGTGTGGGTATGTACCCACAGCGTACGAGTACTGTACCCGTACAAGGTACGTATCAGGCCTGGTACGGGAGGGGCAGGGTGTTTTGGGGCAGTCTAGAAGAAATCCGATGCACGGTCAAGTCACTCCCTATGCAATAAGAGAATTTCCCATTATGCCAGCACCAAGAGTACCTCTGTGAGGACGCCTACAGGCTTTGTCAAACTGCTTGGTTTTTTTCCAGATCTGATAAGGGGGATGGAACCAATAAGTAATGTAGCCAGACATGCAGCAGACAGCAGCTCTTGGTCGATTAACTTGAAATACCTTGTACTGCATAACAAATGGGCACCAATGGAATGGAACGTACATGGGACTGGTCGGATAGGCAAGGCTCAAATGCATATGAAAATAGAAACTGCCATAACACCAAGCAATAAATGACTTCTGACGAATTCTACAGAAATTTTGATCAGACCAATGATTTCGTGTCAAGTATTTTTGTTTGCATGAACAGATGCATAGTTCACTTTGTAACATACAAAGATTCTTCAGCCTTAAATGCGCCATGGATGAAAATTCTCTGCATTATCCTATCAATATGGCTCATACATGGATATAGACCATTTACCAGAGATCAATTCGACACCACTTGTCTCTCGAGGCTTGATAAAGGAAGCTTAATAATGATATGTATGCAGAGTGCGATATTTTATTAACCGCGAATGGCAGAATGTGCATGGGACCATATACTAATTTGACCCTACCAAACTACCTTAAAACTCACGAACAATTTTTAGTCATGGTTAGTTTGCTTGGATAGGACTCTCATGGCTACTTCTCTTATACCTAATGTTAACTTTGGTAGAGCTTTCAAAAGCCAAACACACAAAATTCTCAGACTGCACAGATTGAATACACACTAATAATATTGTTCTTCTATATTTCACTAAGTGTAGAGAGTTACATATAGATGGGGTAATTTTCTCCTACAAAGGAGGAGTCAACACTTATCACCTTCAACCATTCATAATAATCACAAGCCGTTATATTCTCACTACAGAGTGTAACATGCCTAAAAATCTCCCTCACACCTCACTCATTATTACAACACACAATATCTATATGAGTTTATTACAACTCATCACACCACACACTTACGCAATAACATGTGAACACTAACTAGATATTCCTAACATTATAGTATATAAAAGTACAAGAAGGTAGTTAGCAAAGAACAGTTACAAAGATAGTAAATTTTTTGCTCAGAGTTCATCTTCCCAAATAGTAAATTTTGTTTTCTGACCTTTCCTCTCAAGGTGTTAGTGGTACTCATGAGGACTATTGTCAGTTCGTGCTACATTAAACACTATCTTGTGCAAAAATCTAATCTGCAGATGAAGGAATGAAGGAGTGGCTCTCATCCTGTGAATCCAAGGTTTCTGTTATAGGATGTTCTATGCAAGATGTTTTTGAACAATATAGAAATTAGATTTACTATTTTGGGGCCCAAGGTGATAGGTAAAAACATTGTGTCCTACAAGGATAGAGGGGGTGCTATCATTACCCTTGGCTGTAGTGCACGTTAGTCTTAAGATTGTGTGGTGTAGGTAGTCAAATCCTTGTTGATGGAGTATGATCTAGGAGCTTTCGTGACCTTTTCACAAGTGACTTGTGGTAGGTTGTTGGAGTTTGGCACCATGGCTGGCTGAATCTATGCTTGCCACGGATTGTTAGCTTGTTGTAGTAAGAATGTTTGGTGGAGATTGTGAGAGATTAAGCGGAGATCCATGGAATTGCATACCACTACTGCTAGCATTGTTGATCTCCACATCGTCAAATTCTTCTTTAGTGAAGCCTACCACCTGGAGTTTCCCTTTTGGGCCAGCTTGAAATTGCGGTGTGTTTTGAGATGTGGATGGCTTATTCGGGCAATGGTTAACATTATACTTAGGAAAAGGCTCTTTATAGATATTTAAATCTGTTTTTTTTGACACAATCAGTCTAAATTATGTTTAAAGTTTAAGAATTGGTTAGATTGTCTCTGGCTTTTAGGAAGAGTGTCTAACCATCGCTTAAGCTTGTTATATCTAGAGGCGTCGTGACCAAGCATTTGGTGATAAGAGCACCGCCATGGAACATCTTGGGAGAGTCCTTTTCTATATTTGTTTCCATTATTGCCAGAATTATGGTTTTGGGTGGAAGGATGAGGAGGTTGTTGCTTCTGCTGACGTTGTTGTTTGTAGGTTTGAAGAGATGAAATGATATTCACAGTTTGAGCTTCTTTTTGCTCTTCTTAGGTTGGCTCTTATAGTCTATTACACAATCCCTAGTAGCACTCTCATTTTTGTCAGCTTTGGGTTCACTTGGTTGGGAGTCGGCAGTTTTCATGCCATAGACATGCTTTCCACGTTCTTGCTAGCCTTGGTCAATGTGAAGGGTTAGTTCCATTGCATCATTGAGGGTGGAACAAAGAGCTTCTCCGACTTTCAACATCAAATTGAGATCTAAAGCATGTATGAACAATTACATTAACTCTCTAGTCTTGATGTGTGTTGGGCATGAAGCCTAGGCAAAGCTCTTTGTTGTCTTTCCTGGTATCAAAAATCTGACCCTAGAAGTGGCAAAAAAATTGGTTTTTAATGTGTTGCCAAGTCTAGGAAAGTGAAACAAACCCTAGCACAACAAAAAAAAAAACATCAAAACAACTCCGCCTGCGTTGGCATTTTCACTCAAGCTTTCACCTATGAGTCTCACTCGAAACATAGAAGAGAAATCAGAGATCCTCATAATAAGAGAGTGTCACAAAGATCAGTAAAACATACTTGATTATGAAAACAACATATAAAAGCCTAACTACTCAAACATGCAAAATATACACAAACAACATCATCTACTCAAAAGGTAAACTTATATCACTGTTTTTCCACAACTGAGTGTAATAAACCAGATCTACATAGAACACATCTTTCTTTAATAACGACAATGATGATCCTAATACATACATCTGCGTGTCTTGCACTACGATACCATAGGATTACAATGCATACAATATCAACACATCACATATGCATGATCATTACAAACTCAAAACTCCATGAAACCCTAAGACCTTCCTTGCTTCTTCAACTTGCTGAATACTAAGTCCCAATCTCATTAGAGTATCTTCTCCAAATGAGGGTCAATAGGGTATTAATAGGATTTGCTGACAACCCGGCACTGCGGGTGTCGCGCGAATCCTTTGAATACCCTTTTCTAATTCCTTGGAGGTGCCTAGTTGTTGTTAAGCTAGCACACACTCCTTTGTTTGCAGAACCTTCCCCACGTTTTCTGGTTAGCTCGAGCGATCTCGGACCATCTATTGAACCTTCATCCTCCATGCTCCACTTGTCACTTCATGCACAATCCATTCTTTCCATGTGCGTATTCCTTGAATATTCTTGCACGGTCTCCTCAAAATTCCACTTGCATATGGTTAAGCTGCATGTGATCACATGCGTCTCACCCATGCAATTAGAATCCTTGACCGCAAGTGATTTTTACCCATGTCAACAAAAGGCATAGAAAAACTGGGCTGATAACTAATGAAAGATATCTACGGAGCATTTTGGCAATTGATAATCCCCTGCCTAATGCCTCTTCGTGAAGGCATGAAATTATTTTCGTAACATCCCAAGGTAGAAAATATCTAATGTTTGTTGTAAAGGCCTTATCGTGTGAATTAGTGTCCTCACCCACCTTAAATTTTGAGAGCTCGGGAAGAGCTTGAGGTAAGAGAGTATCTTAAATGTGTCGGGTGAGGGGCTTAGTGAGGTGCTCTAAACAAGTCCCTATGTTACTGAGAGTCTCAAGACCAACAAAGAGGTCTCGAGGGTGGTGGAGTGATATTGAGTTGTACCCTCGGAGGGTTCTTGAGGACAATACGTTTATTAAATGAGGGACTTGACCACGCTTGTGTCCCTAAGGAGGGAATGTGTCCTGGAATAGCAATCCATGTCAGGGGGCTTGTACGATGGTGGAATTGAAGAGTGGTTAAGAGCAACAATGATCTGCTTAGTTGATTATTGTCATTTGCAATATGCTTACAATTCTCCAAACTTAACTATGTTCTTCACACTATACCCATCTATAATGTTTAACTCAATAAATAAGAAGGCATGCGTCGCTTTTCTATTACTTCGTGCATAATGTGTAATATCTAATCTTGTTTTTGAGTTATTGCAAATACCAAGAAATTGAATTTATTGTTATTTAGCTTCCAAGGAGATGATATCATTGCCAAAGATGTGTAAATGCCCCAAATTAATACAGTCCACGATCTAGAGGAAGGAGGAACGTTATAGACTACCGATTGGATATTAAAGTGATCGCTCCTAAAGAGATGTTGGGTAAATGCCACTAACTAATACAAGTCCATGATCTAGAGAATGAAAGAGAAGTATAGGATTCCAACTGGATAATAACCTATGTTGCCGCATTCGGCGAACTTCAAGGAAAAATTCAAATTCGCCGAATTTTAACAATGCGTTGAAAATCGCGATTTAATTCGCGTTTTTTTCCTTTTTTGGCAATTTTTCCTTTTTGGATTTTTGGTGAAAAAACACAAGGCAAGAAAAATTTGCCATTTTTGGAAAGGGTCCGGGAAGATGTAGCAGCAAAAACTTGCATGTGCCATAACTTTCATTCTGTGGCTCCGTTTCAGGTGTCGTTTTCTCTAAAAGTGCATATTTTCTCGAGCTCTACGCATTGATGGCAATATTTTTCTTATTTTCATAAAATCCATTTTTGCACCTTTTTCGACCAAGCAACTTCTTGCAATCTTCTGAAATAATCATGAGCTTTGATCGCCTGTAGATAGATTAGTAATGAAATCAATGAAATGTGATATTATCTCTCTTTTGAAATGTGAATTTATCTTTTGTTTTTATATATTTAATAAAAATGTATATTTCTCATAGTCGAATTTAATCACGAATTTAATCGCTGATTTTTTTACCGGCGAATTTTTCACGAATTTAATCATCGGCGAATTCGAACACGAATTCGAATGCGGCAACTTAGATAATAACAACATTTCTAAAGGAGAGCGGTTGATATAACTAATACAGGTTCATGAAGTAATTTGTATGATTTTCAAACAAGAAAAAAATCGACCTCATATATAAGAATCTAAGTAGCTGATACGTTTTGGATACGGGAGTGGGTACGGAGTATCCGATATGCAGAAACGGCAAAAAAATTTTGGGCTCGGATACGGCGTAGGATACGGCAGTACAAAAAATATATAAAAATTAAAAAATATATAAATTTCAGCCTTCTAAATAAGAATTAACCACATATTATGCATATGAAAAACAAAACAAGCTAAATAGCCACAACAAACTACTCATACATTCATAATTTCAATTGTCCCTACCATATCTAGTTGAGGTGTTTATTACATTTATGATTTATCTCATACATGCTATTTTTATCCATGTTTATGATGGCTTGTACTTGGTACCTTCTGTAGAATAATGGTGCTGCGAAAACTGTAATTTCTGCTGTAATGATATATTAAATTTAAAATATACCTTCTGTAGAATAATGGTGCTGTGAAAACTGTAATTTCTGCTGTAATGATATATTAAATTTAAAATATACCTTCTGTAGAATAATGGTGCTGTGAAAACTATAATTTCTGCTGTAATGATATATTAAATTTAAACCAGAATTTTATTAAATTAAAAAAAAAAAAAAACACAGTTTTGGGCCAGGAAACGCCAGGATACGGCTGGGTACGTCTGCAGAAGTATCCAGCCGTATCCAGACCTGCCTGGCCGCTCCCAAGCTGCTCCCATCGCGCTCCCGCTCCCGAAACGTGCCGTACCCACTCCAGGGGGTCTAGGGGTGCCGTATCGGCTACTTAGATAAGAATTGATTACAGTAGGGTATTCCTTTCTCATCATAGTAGAGTCGCTGGGTCAAACCTTACATAGACTCAATATTACCCACGATATGTTCAACCTTAGACAATACCTTATTTAAGTTTTGAGAGGAAGTCCTTACTTGTTCACCCTAGACAATATTTGATGCCTTAACTTGCATAGTTCACCTTTTTCTTTCAAATACCCCTCTATAGAATTTATTGACAATTTAATCAATAAAAGTATTTTTACATACTCAATGCAAAGTTGTTACCTGAAAGAGGGAAATGTGTAAGATTTTTTAAAAATATTCATCTTCATGTCGGACAACGGAAAATGTATGCATGCATTTTTATCAGGCACAAATACATATGTTTATTTATGTATATGGTTGTGCAATACATACATAAAGTGTATTTGTGTATGAATGTTAGTGTATATGAGTATGTGTGCTCATAACTTCATATACAGTAGTCAATTTTTTTATGTTTGCATAATCTCTTCTCGATGCATGCTCTGCCTACTTTGCAGAGTGTCCATGGTTCTTTTTTTCTTTGCTTGTTTCTGGAATTATTGACACTGTGCTTACCTGGAGAAGCAAAATTTGCAGAGTTCCCATAGTTTTCTTTGCTTATATCGGGTGTTATCGACACCGTGCTGCCTACTTTGCAGAGTGCTCATAGTGGTTTTTTCTTTTCTTATTTCTGGAATTATCAACACCGTGCTTACCGGGACAAGCAAGATTTGCTTCAGATCTTTGGATGTTTCATTATCACCCACCTTTCAGCATTGCAGAGGTTTGCTTGTTTTTGTTTGGCTTAAACCTAAGTCACAAGGTTCGACTTCATGTTCAACAAGGATAAAGTTCGGTTCAAAGTTCCCAACGGATAAAGTTTGGAAGGAAAACATCTTTAAGTTTGGACAAAAGAATTTGTTTATCATTATTATTAAAAAAGGCATAAATATGTGAGACGAACAAAGTGGATAGAGCTTTCTATTCCCTACCTTAAACCGATATATCTATGCGGATATATCCATAAATTTATAAGTAATGTAAAACCAAGTGTTACAGGGACGGCGGACGGGGTTTCCGGACGGCAAAAATTTCTAAATTTTGGGGACGGCGGGGACGACGGCTGATTAAAAATATATAAATATTTAAAATAAAAAGATATAGTCACTAAATTATATAAATAAGCTGAAATAAAACCATTTGAGATTTAAATAAGGTGAAACTTGAACTCATAAACATCATGATCAAATACATTCCTTAATACTATAATATCAACTTCAAGTATATTATAAAATAAAAAAGTAAAACCATTCTAAATTACGATTGATGAAGTGACAATAGCTGATATTCATATCATTAATCTCATAGCCAAATACACCAACAATTGTCTATTGTCAATATTACAAAAAAAGAGGACAACTACAAGTATCAGCCTAAAAATCAGAATCTCCATCTGAAGCAATATCCATGAACTCCTCCTCGCTGGTACTAGCATCCTCGTCCTCAAAGGTAAGCCCAATCAATCCTCGCTGCACAGTGTTGTCCTCTTCAACCTGCCTCGGCTCCTCGGGATCTACATCCCACCGTAATGCTGGAGTCTGTTTGTACTCAGGTGTCTTGCGATCTATAAGACGCAAAGCACTGTGTACAGCTACAAGCTTCTCCACTCTCACAGAGGTAAGCCTATTCCTCTTAACAGAGTGTATCCAACCATACGTAGACCAGTTCCTCTCAGAGGCAGAGGAGCTAGAAACCTGGGAAAGGAGGCGAATGGCAAGTGGTCGCAGCAATCCTGGAAGCCCATACAGTCGCCACCAACTCACTGGTTTCTCCTGTGCTAATGTTACCCTGTCTGTCTTTCTGATGTTTTGTACCCATCGAGTTCAGTGAAGTCAAGCCACTCCATTCTGATCTGTGAAGCCTCTTGTGGAGTGTACATTTTTTTAAAAGCCTTCATAAGGCCCTTCTTCACCTCATCATCATCCAATGGGACAACTCTGCCTGGCCTCTCCACATACCATTTGGGATTTAGTGCATACGCAGCCATATGAAGAGGAGTGTTCAACTTCTCCCATCTCCGCTGAATAATGGGCTGTATATGTTCATTATAGAACTCCAAAGTGGGGTCCCTCACCCGAATAGCTGCCTTCATTTGCCCAAGCATGCTATCAATGCACTCGTAGATCTCACCAAGATTGGGGCTGTTAGAATCCCCATATTTGATGACACTAAAAACTGGAGCTATAATTGATATGATGTATTTCATATCAACCCAAAATGTTTCCCGCAACACCACTTCCTTCACTCTTTTCCCGATCTGTGTCTTGGACTCACGCCACCTAGTCCAATCCTGTGTCATAATCATAATTTGTAGGGGCTCCTGCAACTCAGACATCCTCTCCAACAAAATAAAATAGGATGCAAAGCGGGTGTCAACTGGTTTCAAAATTCCTTCTTCGAATTTTTTTGAAAAAGTGCCAATGATGTGTGGTGATTGCATATGAACTTCGCACATCTCTCGGCATCGATCACTATCTGATTAACCCACTGAATCTTCCCTATGTCTTTCAATGGCATTGTTCATGGCATGCACACAACATGGAGTCCAATAAATATGCCTATATTCCCGCTCCACTAGCTTGCTCTTCCGCACACATAAGTCGCATCTCGTGATAACTCGTACAACATTTGAAGGTCCAACCTCCTCAATGGCATCCTTCAAAATCTGAAACTGAAACTCAACATCTTTTCGCTTCCCAGAACAATCAATTGCTCTCAAGAAGTACGGTCCATTTTTGCAAGAGACAATGATATTGATGAGAGGACGGTGTCTAATATCCGTCCACCCATCCATGATAATGCTGCATCCATGTGACACCCATGTCACCTTCATCTCCTCCATCAATACATTAACCTTGGAATAGTTTCTATCCAAGATTGTTGTCCTGAGTTTTGTGTCTCCAGGAGGCACATAACTTGTACCTGCTTTTGCAACCTTAGCCATAGCCTCCTTGTAATAAGGAGAGCGAGCAACATTAAATGGAATCCCAACAGCATAGAAAAATTTCCCAATAGCATCATCTGCCTCTTCCCTTGCCTTTGAATCAAACATGTCAATAACTGAATTTGGGGCTGCCCCCATGGCCTTTCTCTTCCCTCTGCTTTCCACTTCTGACACTTCAAAACTAGAACCAGCCAGAGTATTAGTAAGTTTGCCAGTCCTATGAGCGCTCAATGGAGTATTAGCCGTAGAACCACGAACTTCTGGCACTTTGTCCGTGGTATTTCCATTGAAGATTCTCACCATCTCAGCTCTCTGCTCTAGTGAAAGACCCTTACAAGTGCCAACCCCCCTTCCTGTAAGATGCAACAAGTGTGCATTGGTCCTAGTGATACTACCATGCCAAGTCAGTGCACATATGTTGCACTTCCATACTTTGCTCCCCCCTCCAGACTTGGGGTTATCAATTATTTGGGCAAATTGTTGCAATGGCTTCTTCTTATCAAATGGTCCAATGGCAAATTTGGACAACATTTGAGAGGGGCAATTGGTAGCACTACCAACTGAACTACCGATTGCCACCACTACATTTTGTGCCCCTTCTTCACTCTCCCCCATTGTGGCATCACCAACTCTTCCACGGCCACCTATCTCAACTTCCCGTTCAACCCTCTCCTGCTCTGATTCATGCTCTGATTCATACTCATACTCAGTCTCAGTAGAAGAACTCATGGTGATGATTGCTGCAATGAATTAAAAACAACCATAACTATATGATTGATTGATTATGTAATGAATTAATTTTAAAAAAACGTAGCCATTTAAATTTTAAATTTTACAACCAAACCCTAGGGCCTATGCAAGATGCATTTTTTTAAATCCCACAAACTATATGCATGATTGCATTATGAATGTAGATGCAAATGCTAAAAAACAACCCCTAAAAAATGCAAAAATAATATAAATTTTAAACTAGAAATAAAAATGTAATTAAAAAAAAAAATGTAACCATTTACATTGAATTTCACAACCAAACCCTACGTTTGTATAACCAAACCCTATGCAATATGCATTTTTAAAAATCCTACAAACTATATGGCATATGCATGATTACATTGTGAATGTAGATGCAAATGCTAAAAAACAGCCCCTAACAAATGCAAATATAATCTAAATTTAAAAAAAAAAACTTTAACATGTATTCATTGTATTGTAAGCAAATAAAATTATAAATACCTCTTGCTCTCTCTTGTTCTTGCTCTTGCTCTTGCTCTTGCTCTTGCTCTTCCTCTTGCTCTTCTCTTGCCCTTGCTCTCACTCTTGCTCTTCCTCTTGCTCTTGCTCTTGCTCTTGCTCTCACTCTTGCTCTTGCTCTTGCTCTTGCTTGGTGTGAATATGAAATGAGCCCATATTGTAAATTTATAACATAAAATAGCACTTTTAGGGTTAGGGTTAGGTTAGGAATGTTACTTTTATGCTATTAGTAATATACAATAAAAAAAAAGTGTTTTTGTCATTTAAAAGTCTGTTTTCTTTTAAAAAAACAGCAGACCGCGAGACGGCGGGGACGTCCAGACGTCCCCGCCATCCCCAACGTCTCCGGGACGTTTCTGTCCCCCTCCAGCCGTCCCCAGGGCATTTCGCCCACTGTCGCCAAAAAAAAGAAATGTGGGAAACGTTTCCCCGCCCCCGCGTCCCGGGGCGTCCGGGACGTCCCGGACGTGTTGAAAAAGGGGGACGCGTCCCCGCGTAACACTGTGTAAAACCATGTCAAAAATGTCCCATGCAAAAATAATGGATAAATTTTGAGGTCATATTCGAGGAGGATAAAATTCAGTGAAGTTCTAACTTTTTCAATGAAATTCGGCGTACCTTTTGAGTCTTTGACAGAGGCTTAACCTGACCCTAAAAGACCAGGTATCAGAACTCCAACCCCGAAGAAACAGTTTTCCCGTGTTGAGAAATGCTAATAAAGAACAATGGATGGAAAACAATGGTTTTGAGATACATCTCTCAAAAATGAAAACCCATGTCTAAGTGAATGAATGTCTATGATGCTTTTTCAGAAGGAAGTATATTAGTGCGCTATATTCCCAAGACACAGAACTCTTATTGGGGTAACAGTCAGAGGAAGATGAGGAGTTCCAGAAATTTTTGTTTCATCATCGGATTGTAGAATGCCATTTTCAGAATAATGTTTCAAAATCAAGCTGGGAAGCAGTTACATGAGATTGATCAAGCGAACAATGTTCACTAGAAGAGATAAGGGCATTGCAAGAAAAACCTGTCTCCTTTGCACCTGGAAGTCGGGATTCATTGCTTGGAAAATATAGCGGCAATATCTTGGCAAAATATTCTTTTAGTTCCAGGCTAGCAGGCAGGAAATTCCTAAGATTCCTGAAAAGACAAATTTCTCCTACAGTAATTGGCTGTAGCCTTTGCAGTGAGTTTACCTGCTCTTATCCATATTAATGTTTTTGAACTCATAGTTGCTTCCTGGACTATGTTTAGTGGTCACTATCCTTTCCTCGTGACAAAATGTACCCTCAGTAGATCTTTTCACTTGCATGATATTTTCATTTGTGTTCATTTTATTAAATATTTCATTGGAAAGAGGCATTTGTAATGACAATATATTAATTTGCTATGGCATTTTGACTAATAATTGCTGATCACGATTAGATTCTTTAAATAAAATGCCCCATGTGGAAAAAAGAATAGTTTGAGTCAGATGTCCAAATTTGTTGAATTTCAGGTCAAACTTGTTTGAGTTAATCTTGGCAAGTTACAATCTGTGTTTGTCAAGAAAGGTTTTTTCTTCCTAAGTAGCCGGTCTTGGTATAGGTATGGGTACGTATATGGGGGTCCATTACTCTGGTACTTAAATTTTGTTGTGGCCGGGGTTCTGCTTGTGGGTACAGGCTACAGCCATACAAAAAATATATAAAATGTTAAAAATTTATACAGATAGAACCGAATAAGAAAAAATAACCATATAATATGCAGGGTAAACAAAAATAAATTAAATAACCACAAAACAAACTGATAATTAAGATGAAGCAGCATATTCATTATATTCACAATCAAATTGCTCTTCAATGTCTTCGTTGAGAGCATCAACACCATCATTTGGCTCATTGGAACCACAAGCCCTAAGCAATTGAAAATATGAAGGTGAGAGAGAATGTGTAATGAGAGGTAAGTATGCAATGTCAGGTGAATGTGATGTCACTTCAAAGGAGCTTGGGAGTGTTGTTCAGGGTTTGATATGTTTTAATTTTTTTTTTAAAGTCCGTTTTTTATTTTCTTTAACATAAAACAAAGAATTTGAACAACATAATTTGAAAGTTGATACACCTTCATTGGTCCTCACTTATGATCTTTATGCTTGCCTCTCCAATGATCCTGCCATTAGCGCTATCAAAGAACCTTGCATGTCATTGTGTGAGAAGTCACGCATACCCTGTTTCAAAAGCTCTCTGTGCAATAGTCCAATGAATTTGTGGTTTCACATGTGGATGCACAGTATTAAGGTGAGCCTTCCCCTCGAACATGGGCCTCTGGAACTGTTTCTGGTGATGTCACGCACATTTGCAGGTTTCCTAGTCCTACGCTGCACTTCCAATTGTTTGCGCAATGTTGTGGTTCCACACCAAGGCCTACAAGCTTTGTGCCATCTTATAAAGTGTACATGTATTATGCAGATGTGCCGTGATCCCTGTTGAACATTCTTTATCCTACACAAGACCTTTTGCCACAAAACCACCTTTTCTTCTCTGCGCCATTGGATATTGGCGTACACAATCTTTTAAAGAGTTGTTTGGATTCAAAACAATATTGCAGATTTTTCAGAGGCACTCTGCCAATGCTGCACAAAAGCATGTACAATCATAAAAACTACACAAATACAGAGGCACATAACACACATCCGCAAAAAGAACTACATACCTTTCGTGTGCTTGCAGGCTGCACAGAACTATACAAAAGCACGTTGTCTCCAAACTAAACTACACATAGCTGTACTGGGCTTATTCTCCCACTCTTAACATATTTTTGGTTGATGCAAGATTACATGTGAACTCAAATGCTTCTGCATCATATTGTTTTGAATTTATTTGTTTAATGTTATGGCTCTTTGTTCATGGAGTTCGAGCAATGGAGATATGAGATTCTAGTTTATGTACTATAAAATATTAAAAGTTGTCTATTTTATTTATTTGCCTACTTTGTATCTGTTTTAACATCACTTCATGTTTAATTATGTTTATGAAGTGAATTTCTGAAGGAGTGGAAATCCCCATCTCTGTTTTACTAAATGTTTTCTGGTTTTTTTAATAAAGTTTTTGCCAGGTTATTGGTCCTGTTATTGCTCGAGTGTTGTTGACATGAGATGAATTGTGCAATTTTGGTTTGGAATAGGTTCTCAATTTCAAACAATGTTCCCACTTATTGATGGTTTTGGAACTATTAAAGTTTGACAGACTGCATTACCTCTGCATCATAAGCACTCTAAAATGCTTGTACATTCTAGAAGAGGAGGGATAGAATCCTAAAAAGTCTAGCACAGGAATAGAATCCTGAAAAAACTTGCACAGGATATGGAAACTTGAAACAGGTTTACTGAAATTGTTTCTGTTGCTTATTTTATATATTGGTTAGAGTTTTCAGATCATCGTTTCAGCTAGTTAGAAAATATTATCCAAATATAAAATTCATCTGTCTTGAGTATTTATTTTTTTCTCTACAGTAAATATTATTTTTCTTTAAAATTTGAGTTTCTTATCCTTGTTCGAATGAGAACACTGCAGCTTTTTTTATTTTGCTGCGAGTGATTTTTCAGGCTTTTAACCAGGCTATATACCTATCCTTCACAAGGAACTCACAGAATCTAGGTATGGGATTGTTGATATGTCTGTGATGCTAATCCAAATGTTCGAATATATGCTATTTCTGAACATGTTGGGTTGGCGCTGATTCTTCTAAATATAAATAGATGACTGTTATGTGTTGTCACCTGGAGACAGGTGATGTCTTGGCTAAGGGAGATGGGGACTGGGGACAGAGACATCATTTTAAAAAGAACAAGAACATGGTTCAGTTGGAGGTAGCAAAATATATGTGAATTTCTAAAGTTTAGTGCCAGTGCTTACGGTATAGCCTGCAATTTATCAGCACATGCTATTACCATTGAGCACCCCTCTTTCCCATCTCAATCAATTGGTAAAGCTTCAGCGTACATAGACATTCTAAATTTTGTATTGCTTTGACTTTGGGTTTTTGATGAGAATTTTTTCTGCTCCAGAAAAACTCATTAATGTCTATGCAAACCTTTAAAAATTAAATGCCTATTAGTGTGTTTTTCCTTGGTGGTTCTCTCTCCTCAGCCTCTTATTAGCCCTTGGAAAAATTAATATACCACTTCTGTTAACCATGAAATTTGACTGATTTTCAAGGGACTTTCCCTGGAGATGTATAGAAATGTCATTTGAAGTTTCCTATGTGTGGAGCAATGTTTTAAAAATCGGAACCGGACTCGAACCGTCGAACCGAATCGGAACCGGACCGGTTCAAACTCTATGAACCAGTTTACTAAAAAACACATAAAAATTACATTTTTAAAGAAAGAAATATATTTGAAAAATTAGAAACCATGATGCCAACAATTACACACAAAATACGCAAAGTTTGCTCATGTATATAGTGATAGTTGGAATACTCACACTCGGCAAATACTCGGCAGACCCCAAAAAAACAAAACTCGGCAATATTCGGCCAATACTCGGGAATACTCGGCAACTTAAAAAATACTCAAATTTCTTTAAAAAAACATAAAATTGCAGCCAAAACCATGTATTTGCAGCGTTTTCTTTCATTGCTATTAATGCTTTCTTTTTGTTGGGACCTTTACGATAGCCTTCAGTCTTGTGTCTGAGGATGCGCAAATTGGAGTTTAAACACAAAAAAGACTCTTAAAATAGCAAAAAAAAAACCTATGCATCTGTTGATAACTTGATATGTGAAGTCAACATTTGAATAAGCAGGTCGCGACCAAGTTGGTAGGTGGGACGATTAGTCCGAGCACGGGAGAATACTCGCCGAGTTTTGGAAAGCTATCCAGTATTTTTAATTACTAATCTGTCTACAAGCAATCAAAGCTCATGATTCTTTCAGAAGATTGCAAGAAGTTGCTTGGTCCAAAAAGGTGCAAAAATAGATTTTATTAAAATAAGAAAAATATTGCCATCAATGCGTAGAGCTCGAGAAAATATGCACTTTTAGAGAAAACGACACCTGAAACGGAGCCACAGAATGAAAGTTATGGCACATGCAAGTTTTTGTTGCTACATCTTCCCGGACCCTTTCCAAAAATGGCAAATTTTATTCTATGCTTGTGTTTTTTTCACCAAAAATCCAAAAAAGGAAAGAAATGCCAAAAAAGGAAAGAAATGCTGACTCGGCCGGTTCAGGATGAAACCGGACCGGTTTGACCGGTTTTAGCCCAAACCGGCGGTTCCGTACATGCTGACTCGGCTAGTTCAGGATGAAACCAGACCGGTTTGACCGGTTTTATCCCAAACCGGCCGGTTTCGTGCGAACCGCCGGTTTGGGCTAAAACCGGTCAACCGATCCGGTTTACTAAACGGTTCGTGCTTTAAAATGTTAAACCGGTCAAACCGGCCGGTTCCGGTTCCGGTTTGACCGGTTTTTAAAACACTGGTGTGGAGACATCCCCATATGGTTGAAGATGTGTTTCCAAAACAAGACTGATTACCAAGGGGTTAGAGTATGCGTTTCCTAGTAAGCATGTTGTGTCATGGCTCTCTGATGACCATTTTGAGAATTTGCAAAGTCTCTGCCTCATTTGTTTAGTCTGAGTATCACATCACATGGATACAGTCCTATCCTTACCTTGCACAATTTGTCCAGTTTGAACATTTTGTTGGTTGACAATGGAAGAGGTGGATAGGCATTTTCCATCTGTCACTGCTAGATATGTCTAATTGTCACTACTTGATTATCATTGTTGCCACATTTCTTCGGCAGCCTTTTGACAATTATTGTGATGTTGCTTCTCATTCCATTTTTATTCTTAGAAACCGAGACAATGTTTTCTTTTTTCTGGAAACAATTAAATGGCTCCAACATCAATGCTATCTCTATATTGTGAATGATTGGCAAAATACTTATGCTTATTTATTGAGGTGCTGCACCTCCATGCCATAATTGAAAATTCCATTATGCAATAGACATTGATGATTATAATACTGTTTATACTTGTTTATCGCACAACTTAGTGCTGGATATCTTTAATCAAGACAGCAAAACAAGGCTTATAGAATTATTTTAAAACTGGGACACCCATAGAAACAATATTTGAAACAAGTAAACACAATTTGATAGGTCCTATAAACAAATTTGGCCTAATAGGATGTTAATTAAAAAGCATCTCATCTCACATACAATTCACATTATGCTAAAAGTTTCTCTTTTATGTAGCTTAAGGAGGCTAAGGAAGCAGAACAAAAGTCATTGCAAGAGTCAGAAAGGCTGGACAAGGAAATTGCCAAAATTCAGGAACTGAAGGTCAGCATTTTCACTTATTGGTCATAAGCTTTAATTATCATGTTTTTGCTGACTTAAGACGAGATATTCTCTGACATTACTTATTGTGTTTGGATTCTTTTCTCTTTTATGTGTTTTTATGATCATTTTGGCCTCTCTGAATCCATGTCTACAGAAGAAAATTACGACCATGACTGCTGATGAATACTTTGCACAATACCCAGAGCTCAAGGCACAGTTTGATGAAGAAATTAAAAACGATTATTGGGGATATTAAAAAGACGCAAAGTTCTATCTATTTCCACGTTCAATAAATGATGCAATGCTGGTAACATTTATCTCCTGAATAATTCCAGCAGACCTTTACTGCTTTTCTGGAGAGTTTTTCATATTAATTGGTTGATATCCTGAAAGATCGTGTTTCTCAAGAGGATGCTTTAGCATGTTGACGTTTTCTGAGGCAACCACTCATTCATGTAAACGCTTCTATTCTATAACATGGTATTGTTTTTGCAAATTTGCGAATGCCTTGTAACCTGAAAAACTAGGGAATGAATACTTCTTGGAGGAACCGATGTTGTTAGATCTTAGCCTTGGATATAGTGACTAGACATTATGAAGTGATAGTTATTGGCTTTAAAAAAGCAACATAATTAGGCAGATCCTTAACATGTAGTTGTGACCTCGAAACATATAGTAGAAGATAATGGCATGAATGCAAGGACATAGTATAATATAGATGTCGGGAACAGAATTGAAGGGGCTGGGCAGGGTCGAGGTTATTTATAAGGTCGAGGAACTAAATAGACCTTCCCTGTATATATATGTGGAGAGGAGTGAGCGATAGCAAGCCTCTTGACCTACTGATCAAGAATGGCTATATATCTATATAGTTGGCGCTCAGCCCCCTTTATATATATGGGACTGAGGAGGGGTGTCGGCCTATTCTAGATAGGGGCAGGCCATATAGGTATCGAAATTATAGAGAGCAACCCCCAGCCCTGGCACTACCCCCTCCATATCAAGATTTATCCCCTCTAAATTGAGTGTGGTCCACTCATGTTGAGTATGTAGAGTATGATAGGGGGTACTGGCTGTCCTCTGAGGAGGGAAAGTGCGGCTATATACTACCATTACCAGTAACTGCAATTGTTCGTCAAAGAAAGAAGCCTTGCATCATGACACAATGTCAGATGAAAAGGGACTCTGATAATAAATATCCATAAAAATTAGCAGAGTATTAGACCGATTTTCAGCCATGTGATGGTAGTCACCTACAACCATGCCACGAAAGGAAGTGTAACCAAATAAACTGTGTTCTCACAAGGGATTATTCTTTTCGTTCGAGCTCTTAACTGCCCAGTCCATTGAAATTGTGTTTATTTATTTATTATTATTTTTTGGTGCTAGTTTTTCAGTTCTTAGCTTAATTTTACAATCAGTTCTATCATCTATCATCAAGGGTTCTAAAACCAACAGTATCTCTTTCGACAAAGTCATGTTATGTCAAAATTAACTAGGTATCCCTTCCTTGAAAGTTGTGTCATGTCAAAATCAACCAGAAATCTGTTTTTATCAAAGTATGTTATGTCAAACCCACCTAGGTATCTCTTATTTCAAAAGTCACGTTCTGTCAAAATCACTCACAAAATATGTTTGATCAAAGTATGTTGTCAAAATCACCAAGGTATCTTTTATATCACAAGTCATGTTATGCCAAAACCACTAGGGTATGTCAAAAGTCATTTAGTCAAAATTGCTCACAAATATGTTTAATCAAAGTAATTTTTCAAAATCACCCAGACTCTCTTATGTCAAAAGTCATGCTATGCCAAAATCACTAGGGTAACTCTTTTATCAAATTCATGTCATGTCAAAATCACTTATCATGGCATTTGGTGTTTCCTCTATTTGTTTTTACAACTTGAACTGATCCGATTTGATACATAGAAATCTTATTAATGTTAACGAGTGGCCAAAGTTTGATGATAGCAGTTGCAATCTTATCAATGTTTATCAATGGCCAAAATTTACGATAGTATTTGAAATCTTAGTAATGTTAATCAATGGCCAAAGGTTAACCATAGTAAGTAAGATTAAGTACAACTCAATTGAAATCTTAGTATGGCCAAAGTTTAACCATAGTAGTTGAAATCTTATTAATGCTAAGCAATGGCCAAATTTCAACCATAGTAGTTCGATTAAGTAAATCTCAAGGATTACTTGTGAAACAAGAGGAATAAATACAAATTCAAAGGATTTGAAACAGCATTAAAAATATTTTTCTTTTTTGTGGATTTGATTTGCATGCGTTATAAGTCATCATGAGACCCTGAGCAGTCATTATATTAATGACATTATTCCTCATGTATGTTAGTAATAATCATAGGGAAGGAACCCCACTTAACACACAAGCACCTCAAAGAAAAATTTTCAGATATAATTTATTTTTTGGAATTCTCACCCTCCAACATGTTTCACCCATTGGTAAAGCTTTTGGAGCATGAAATGCTTTGTCATTCTTATCTCACAATTCTTGTCAATACGGCTTCAACCCAATCATGTATTGTATTCAAGTAATTGAAGCCTTCCACCCAATCATGTATTTGTTGTAAGTAATGGAAGACCGTTGCTGCTATTTTTAGTTTAAAGAACAGCAAAACACAAAGGGTTTGAAGAGAACAAATAAATGGAACAATGGGAAAGTAGTAGACACTATTGACAATTGTCTTTGATTTGTTGACATTATGTGGTACGTAACATGTAGCATATAATGTTTTAGATAATCAACCTTACAAAAGTAGATAGACTAATAATTTATTAATCACCTTTGCCTAACCCTTATGTTGTAACATGTGAAAAGTTTGTCAAATGACATTGCTTAATAAGCCCGGAAATCGTATTAGTAGTATTAGTGATGTTAATTGTTTAGCTCAAACTATGACTAGCAATCGCATGTGTTTCATGCAATGTGAACGCCGAACGGTATATGTTATTTGTTTTAGAGGTATCTATATTACTTTTGTAGTAGATGGTGATTAGGGGTGTGATTGATTTCATAAGTGTAACTTAATGTGAAGGTTTTTTCTTCTTTTCAAACTCGTTAACCCTTTTCAATAGTTAATTTATGTTGAAGTTGATGTTGTATGTATTTTATTCGGGTTTATTGTGTTAGTTGTGCATTGGTTGGTGTTTTGTTGGGAAATTATTTATTGTACAGTTGATAATGTGTGTGATTGATAGTTGTAGTGTAGGAATTGAGTTGAAACATTAGATTGAAATTTTGTATGTGTACATTTTTTTCAGTTACAACTTTGTACATTTAAAGTTTCATATCATATTTCACAATATCTAATAAAAGTAGATCTGGGTGCACACAATGAGACATGTATACATTTGCCTTTTTTATATCATGTATAGTAGCCTTTAGTGGGCTTTTTTAGCTTGAGTAAACATGATTACATTTGATACCCCTTGAGCAGCAATTTCGCTTTGGATTGAATAAGTGTTGAGTATAGTAGTAGCGGGGGTGCTATCAAAGCAGAGGCTATCTTTTACGATACGCTGAGTGACGATGATAGTCTTGCTTCCTCCTTCCTTCTTGCTCAAGTGTTGCTACGTTCCCATTTTTGAGTATCGTTCGAATGAAAAAGCAGGTGAAATACGTAGATTTGCAAGCGAGGGAACTCTGGAGAAAGCTGTGAATGTAAGACCCTGTCTTTCAGTGGTTCCAATGTCGACGGTTGCTCTGTGTAAAGTAAGTCCCTGTGACTTGTGGATAGTTAATCCCCAGGCCATTTTAATTGGCAATTGTCTTCGATTCCCTCTCGAAATAGGGGGTATGGGAATATGTAACGGGTTGCTGGGATCCCAACATGGGCCATTGTATCTATCAAATTTGACAACAACAAATAAAGGTAATGCTGGTGGTTGCATTGATGTGTCGTAGACAATGTCGGTGATAGTTCCTGTGGCCCCATTCACGAGGCCTGCGTCAACCCATAGATTTGCAATAAGCATGATTTTTTGTTGTTTGCACAAAGAAAACTTTGTGTTCCAACTGATCATCATCAGGATCTCCTGGTCCGGTTCGCCTGTTACTTTCAACAATGGATTGGGCGATCGGAACGTTCAATGCCTTCAACATTTGTAGGTTGTGGGAGTCGACTTGATCATTTTTTGCAAACAAATGTGGTGCATCCTTAAAATTTTTGAGCTCTTGTTGAGTTAGGTATGTGTCTGTGCGAGACATTAAGATTTCCCAATCCTCAATTAGAGGGGTTGAATCTCGCATGTGGAGCAGTAAATTTCGGAATGAAACTTGTGCATTGGTTGTTCCTTGTTGCCGAAATATTGTTTGCAATGTAATGGAAGTCTCAAATCCCTTCCAAAGGGTTGCTCCGTAGGAATTACTTGCATAAAGAGGACTGTCCAAAACCGGCGGTAATTGGCCGAGGTCACCGAGGAGGATGACTGATCTGTTTCCAAATTCAGATGTTCTTGAGTGTGGGAAAGCTTCACGGAGCCTACTGTCAATTTTGGTTAGTAACTTTGGGCCGATGAAACTCATTTCATCAATAAGAACATATTCTATATGTTTCAGTGACTCTTGAAAAGACGATAATGCAGTACCTTCAAGGGGTTTGAGTTCTTTGATTGGAATTCGCAGGGCTGCGTGGATTGTGGATGCAGAGATGTTGAATGTTGAAACACCGGTAGGGGCGAGCACAAGTAGAGGTGAGGGATATGTGGTTGGTGATGTGAATAAATTGCGGATTTTATTTATCAGAAATGATTTTCCTGTGCCAGTCGTTCCTTGAATTATGAATCTTAGTGGAGGTAGAAGGGTTTTGTTTGCTGAATGGTGTAGTATGGTATCAAGAGCTGTTTGTTGTTCTGGAGACAAAGGAAGTGTGGAAGATGGTGGTGTGGCTTGTATGTTGTTGTTAAGTATGTCTGCCTTCTCTCTTTCAATGAATGATGAACCAATTATCTGTAATTCATGCGGAACGTCATGTATGTTCCAATTATGTTGTACGTCGAAATCTCGTTTCCCCAACATGTCAAGACTGTCTAGACCCGTGTTGTTTCCCGGGCGAAGTTGTGCAAAGACCTGCCATTCTTGCAATGGTTCATGTTGAATACTGCATTCGGGCTCTGAGTCTGAACTAACATCCGTAACAGGTCCTGTGTCTGCGGTTGTGCGTAAAACATGCCACGGTCTGTAGTTGTGCTTGAACATGTCCCAAGTGCCGTTGATGTCATGTGGGGTTGCTCCGAATTCTGATGCAATATTTCTGAAAGGTTTGTATAAAAGGAGTTCTGACCAACAGAAAAGGTCATACGACGTTGAATCCTGAGCTGGGACATCCACAAATCTCGGGTGGACCCGAACAATTGCGTGTATCGTTCGCTTTTTCCATTTATCACCTTTACGATTCTTGTTGTAGCTCCAATCTCGAGCAACTTGAATAAGTGGTAGGTGTTCCATGATTGTTGATTTAACTTTATATGCATCCAAGAAAGCGGATGTTTGTTCGCATCGCGCCACTTTCAACGACACGTCTCAGAATTTTTTCCCAACATTCAATGATACAAATGGACGACTGCACATAACAAGTGGCATTTTTTGCAACATGTGGCATGTTTCTTGTGCGCTTATGTCATGTTCGACAACGCTTTCTGTGAGCATTTTACGGATCGCGATATGTGCTGGAGAATCTGCATCTGCGTCTCTTGAAAATCTGGATAACATTTGGTGATATGTTTCTGAGCGTTGCTCGGCTTTTGAAGCATATTTTGCAATATACTTAAGAACGGCATGGCGGGAAAGTACCGGTTGGCAATCGACATTTGCTCTCCATATGTATATCATAGTTCGATTGTGGATGTTCAATCTGTCATCATTTCTGGAAGGGAGGTACTTAATTTTCCCATCACTTTCAATGTGCAAGGAAGAAGTAGGTTGCGTGGCCCAGGGGGCGTTGTATCTCTGCACTGAGCTGTGATTGCTTTCTACGTAGGCATGTCTGCATTCTGAACATTTAGTGTGGCGCTGAACTCGATTAAGCAGTTCTTCAAGGTCTGTATTTGGGGAGGAGGATAGAATTTTTGTTGTATCTAGCAAGCAAGGGTCATCTAGGAGTGACCTGCGAACAAAATCCAAGCGGTTGCATGCCGGTCGAGGGTTCCAGTGGAACACGAACTTATCAAAGTATTGTTTTGTGGCCTCAATAACTGTTGTATCCTCCCAATCCATTTCATCAACTTTGGGTGCATTCTCAAGCCACAATAAACCGTGGACATGTGCGGAGCCTCTATGTTGCCATTCATACCTGCGAGACAAGGGATCATAAATATTAGCTATGTAGTTTGGAATTAACTTTGAAATAAGTAGATTTGATTACCTGTACCAAAAGTCTACTGCTCCAAGTTCCTTTTGCAATATTTCTTCGCGAAATATTGTGAATCTGTGATGTAGGTATGCTTTGATACTCGATGAGGGTTAGAGACAATGTTAAGTGTTCTCCAACGTTGTGCAGCTCGAGGATCTGTTGGGCATTCACCCGACATAATATTGTGGAGATCTGGCCATTTAGTGTCTGCGGCACTTAGAGTAAAGAATAAGGTTGGTGTTCCCAATTGTTCCACCATATCTGAAAGCTCGCTTCTACTTTTTGCCCAGAATGAACGGGTCCCTCGAAGGCTCGATCCAAACCGCATTAAGTTGTCTGGGAGGTTGTCTTTGGGGCATTCCAGTAGTTGTCTTCGTAGGTCTCTAATTGTCGAGGATTCCAGATTCGAGGTTTTGTTTCATAAAGACTGCTGCTGTGGACTGGCTTCTGTGTCGCATTATGAGGTTTAGAAGGAAGTAACGAAATCTTGGGTGGGAACCGAAGCGCCCATCATGGTAACGCATCAAATGAAGTGCGTATTCATGCATTGGAACTTCTTTTATGCGGGGTTGTTGCCACATTGCTTTTCCTGTCGGAAATAAAGTTGGGAAAGCCATTGAGAACAGGCCCTCCGTATTGTATTCATTTATTGGCGAGAGGCCAAGCTCTGGCCATGGCATGGTAAATGGAGTGTTACCATCGTGGTTGAGTAGGAACTGTTCGATTTCCTCTTGTTCTGTTCCTGCATTGTGAGGTGTTGGCACGAAAGACGATGAGTGTTCATATGTTTCATCAAAGTGAGTGGGAGCATCATTACCATGAGCTGTAGAGGCACTTTGCATTTGGGGCAGTTCCAATGCAGTTGTGTTAAGAGAGGAGGAAACATTTGACGACTCAGATGGTAGAGAGGAAAGGGCGTCATCGTCAATTAAGACATCTTTGTAATAGGGATCGTGTTGGATTTTATATTGCAAGGCTGCCCAAACACGAGATCTACTAACGTAGAAATCATAATTTTTAAATTAGATCCTTCCCTTTGTATGAGAATTATGTCCAAATCTCCAAGGCGGTGGGGTAGGGTCTTTGCTATTGAAGTAATGTTTTGCGGGAAGCTTATGGTGTGTCCTGAGTATTTGTATTGCCCGCCACGTACTTGGGCGACTTGCAAGAACGGATTAACTCGTGCGATAAGCATCTCCTCGATTTGGGTTAAAGACGCAAGAACGGTAGCCTGATTTCCAGGGTCCATGTTGTTCCATGAAGAGAAGCGGTGGCCTTGTTTTTCAGTTTTGCATCTGTTACAGGATGGAAAGCCTTCAAAGGAAATTGTTTTAATTCCAGGGTAATTTTCCAAACAGATTGAGCAAGTTTGTATGTTCGCCAACAAATCTATTCTTTTGCGAAACCGATGTTGGGCTTCTAAATTCAGCGAACAGGGTGGGGATATGGGAATTGTCTGTGTATTGGAAGGGGTGGGGTGTTCTGTTTCAGTCCTTTGTGGATTGCAAGGTGGAAAGCAGTCTAAAGGAGAGGATAAACTGGTTGTATTAGTGTGATGAACTGAAGAGAGGTCAGTACTTGAGATAGTTTCATGTGGCATCCCAGACATTTGGGGGAAAGTGACAGTTGTTAGCAAAGATGGGTTCGTATGGAAGGAAGTGGTATGCTCTTGAAAGTTTTCTTCCATTGGTAATTCTTCAGTAGTTGTATTTGATGGCAAGATTGGAATGTCGGGGATCGTGGGTTGTTGGTCGTTGTAAGTTGAAAGATATTAGAGAATTTCGTTGTTCTTTGCTCTAATTTACGACGTCGTTGCTCAGCAGTTATGTGTACTTTATTTTTTGCGTAATTCTCTCTTCGTTGGGCTCGTTTTGCAGGAGTCGACATGATTGTGAAGTCACAAGATTATGGTGTACCACCTGTTGGATAAAGATCATTTTGGGTTAGCCAGGAACGATACATAGTTTGATGACAAACAAATGCTGAAATAAGTGAAAATGTAAAACTAAATTCAATTGTAATTCATGTGGAGTTCCAATGGGAAATACGCACAAGAGGTAACAATTTGAGTTTTGAGAAGCTACTTTTTTATTAAGGAAAAGAGTATTACATATGTAGAAACATACAATGTGTTCACATACTACAGAAGGATGTAAATACGTACATAACAAAATTGCCTTTTGTATATTTATTTTCTTAAAAGTACTAACAATCCACATAATAGAAGGAGACAATAGTATGTCAGTGTATAAGGGAATTCAACAGTTTTCTTTTGAAGCAGGGAAAAAAGTGAAACATAGATATGAAATAAGAAACATAGCAGTGATAGTTCAAAGTATAGAATGGGATGAGCGAGGGTGTAATGTTTGAAGGGACGGGTGGGTTGGAAATCCTTGCGTAAAGGTTATGGAGGAGTTGCAGTGTTTTCCGCTTTCTTTGAATTGAGGATGACACATTTCAATCTGTTGTTTCCGCAATATGTCTCTTTTTTCAGTGAAAGTGTGAAGCAGTATTCGTTGCCGATGATATTACTTATAATTTCACTAGTTGCATCTTCGTCTATAGACAATATATGGAGGTCGCTAGCTCAACACCCATTATTAATTCAAATTGTCTCATCAAAAGCGATGGCGATTGAAGTTCTCTGTTTGGTCCTTTAGATCGATTCTCAGTGCATATCTATAATCGTAGTTTTGAACTTGTCTCTACTTGAATCGAACATAACCATGAACCATTACCATTCTCTCTCACCTTCTTCCTGCATTGTTTTTCACCTTTTTGAAGAGGACATGCCTTGTAAAAAAAGTTGTCCATGCTGATATTCGTGATTTCTGCAGTAACCATGGCCCATTCATTTCTCTCAGTGTTCCCCATATTTAGTACCTCCAAAATCGTCGTTACAGAGGTTAGGCTTTTTGGAGGGCCCAGAAAATGGCTTGTGATAGACGGCGCCGGAAGCAAGTAGTCATCAGAATCAACCCAGCCATGAAGTGTATTTGTTTCTGAAATTTGAGGGTTGACGCGTAACATTTGGTTCTTGTAACAGTGTCCACCGAGCTTCCATTGAAACTGGAGACGCGAGCAGCTTTCAAGGCGAGGACCGGAAGAGGCGGTATAGAAAGCATGTCTTCAAGTTCGTTGCTTATATCATCTAAGTGTTGTCCCCATAATGTGACACTTACACTGAAACCCGACATGTCCTTTAATTGCAGTGTTCTTCTCTTTGTTTCAGACTTGTCATACCGACGAATTGTTGAGCATGGTGACATCGTAACAACAATGCCAATCAAATCAACTGTAGAACCTTCAGTGCTTGTAGGTAATTCCTTGATTTTGGTGAAGTGAAAGTTATGGGAAGGTATTGTATCTTCATTTGCTATGAGTGGAGATATGGTTGAGGAAGGTTGCAGGAAAATCTCCAAAGCATTGTTCAAATGGTTGTAACATAGCTTTGCATCAGCAATACTCGCAATCCTCCCATTGGAAATTGTATATAGCTTTCCATTCTCAATCTGCTCATAGAATGCTTCCGCGGCCTCATTGAAACAAGTGATGTGGATTTCCCCTCCTTCCTGATCAACAAAATCAAACCCAAACACGGATCCATTTCCCCTTGCATTGTGATATTGGCGAAGGGTTGTTTTTGCTAGGGCACGGCCCTCTACGGACCACATGCGCATAGATGTATTCAAAGCACTTATTTTAGTTGGTGTTCTCGCAAAATATTTGTTAACCCGATTTGCAGTTGCATCTGTTTGCGGCAACTGAATGTGTTCGAGAGCATTCGTTGGTAGTCGGATTGGAGTACCGATTACCAAATGTGTTTCGACAAGAACAACCATTTCAATGATAAGAACAATCCTGCAATGGAAAAGGAAATCGGGATAGAATTAGAACTGAACAACGGATCGAAAAAACAAACAGAAAGAAATTATAATTAATATAGGAAGTTTATGTACATTGGTAATTGAGCTAGAGATGAAGCTTACAGTTCACTTTTGATCATTCTAACGAGGGATTTGTGTAAGCACACAATGGAGCCTTCTTGTATTGATTTGTCGGTTACACGACTTGTAAATTTGGAGGGTAGAAGTGCTTTGTTGAAAATGTATCCCATCTGAAAGGTCAACACGATGTTGGGCACCAGTGTTGAGAATGGACCTTAGGGAGGACAAGTGGAGTATCTGAAATGTGGGGTCAACATTGGAACCGCCCTCAATCAATTGAGTAATGCCTTTGTGTGTCAAATTTATTTCCATGGCAACTAAAAGATGCTCGCGATAGTGGGAATTCTGCAAATATATGGTGGACAATGTAAACTTGTAGGGCAGACAATCATGATAATGAAGGATGTGTTCAGGAAAGCATGCATTTGTAAAGAATGAGAACCTTTAAAGTTGCCTTCCTTATTATTTTATATGTGCTAAAAAGCGAAAACACGAAGTCTAATCCTTTAACAATTCAATATGCAAAAAAGTTATATAACACACAAAGCTTTGGTTGAAAAGAACTAAAATTTGCATGGTTGAAACGAATTACAGATTATTATGTTAAGCAAATTGAATGGAAGACAATAAGAACAATACGTACACTTGACGTAAGAAAACTATAGGTATTTATATGGAGATACAGTGTTAAAGAAATTCAAAAGCCATAGTTGTTGGATTACATAAACTGAACATGTGTTTAAAAAGTTTGATTCTATGTCCGATGTATATTGCCACAATGCATACATGGAATTATTTGGTACGAGTTACAGTTTGTTTCAAAAACACTTATAAACAAACACTTATAAACTAACCACTACAAGTTATTTCTTTAAATCAAATTTCTTGCTTTTTGCTTGTGCAATTTTCTTAGCACGTTTCTTGTATTTTTGTCCATTTACAGATGCCTCAATTGGTATTCCCATTCTCCTCAATTTGTGGGGTGGTTCATATTTCAGTGCATCTTCGTTAGAATCATAAATCAAACAGAAGCCTCGTGAATGATCTCCAATTGTTCGGATTTTGGAGAGAAAAATTGGGGATGTTGGCATCAGGTGGAGGCGATCTCTGATCATTTCGGCTATCACTGTTTTAGGTGGTTTCGGTTGCCTGCAATGCAAAACATTAACAACACATTGAATACGCTTAAAATCTTCCTCCCTCTGCAAGCGAGGCGTAGTTAATGTCAATCCCGTTGTGGGGAGGGGAATTGTGTTTCTAGTCTGCATCATATTAAACTGGAGAGAGACAATAAGTATGTTAGTCCACCAAGATGTTCTTAGGTATGACGGCAGCTTTAAAAGCCTTGTCGCTGATCAGTCTAACGTCCAACTTGGGACGCTTCGAAATGGCCTCATTGGGGAACGAGCCCCTCGACATAACGAATCTGTCATTGTGAAGGCACATGCCCCCACATGTCACTTCGGGAAATAGATTGGACCCAATTTGAAATATAAATGGAACAATCCAAACAAAATAACATCAAAACTCTCTACAATAATTCCTTAGTCCATAAAGCATGCAATAAAGAGATCAATCTGAATAAAAACTTCAATCAGTATTGAAACCCACCTGAAGTTCGTCTAGAGACAACACTCTTTTCTTTACCGTCGAGAAAGAGAAGCGCAAATATCCTGCAAATAAACGAAATAGGAAGTTATTAAAACTAAATGTATCTCATGAATTCAAAAGGAGGCACTCATCCATTAAAATTATTCTATATTTTTAATTTCATTCTCAAATATAATACAACAAAACCAAAAAGATTATAAAGAGTTATTAAAAACTGTATATTAGTATATTAGTATATGTATTATAAAGAGGTACATTCGAGAGTGTTTCTACTATCAGTTGTTATCCTTGTTTTGATCATTTTTTCCATCTTTCATAGGTTACTCGCCTTATCCTCGAGGCACAGGGGACTAAATGCAACCAGAGAATTGAGAAAGTACTCAATACACAACATTCAAAAATATTGCAGGTACCCTTCAAAACAGAGAAAGGGGTTCTACACCGATGGGTTTCTAGATTTGATGTATGGCCTTATCTTGAAAAATTTGCAGAGGTAATTTATTTTGTACCATATGAGAGAATGCAGTGTCTTTCAATTTTTTCTGATTTATCTACATGTACACAATGTTGTATATGAAACCAAATAAAATAGTCTGTCTCATTTGGAAGTATATGAGCAAGGATGATATATTTTGAATAAAAAGTTTATGAAAGTTTAGAGAGGTTTAATATTTTGAAAACTTAAATAACATAGTGTCGCCCTCAATTCATTGTGGCACCGGAGCTTAAATCCACTAACAAAAATCCTGCAACATATTTTACCGCAACTTGGATCTTCATAAAGCAAATAACATTCACAACTAATAGTATTCTCACTGGATTCATCTGTGATTATATTTTTGTCCAACATTTTGGATTTAACTGCTGGATCCATCTTCAGGGACATAAGAGTGAAGCCAAAGAATTCACAGTAAAGCTTCATTGTGATGTTGAACCGCACACAAGTAATATCTTAAACACATGGAATCATCCTAAAATATAAGGAGGAACTTTAGTCCCTAGTTAACATGCTTATACATATTTCAAACACTTATTTGTGTAGGGACCTATCTTGGGTTAGCATGGTCCAGAGCTTGATAAATTGAGTTTACTACTAGTAAACAAAACACTGACATCTTTAAATATCAAAGAAACTTTTCTTTTCCTGCAATGAAGTCAGTGGATAATTGATGCAAAACAAGTGCATTTTTATCTTGGCAATATCTGTTCAGCAGATAAAAGATTGTTTACTACTGAAAACTAAGCATTGGTCTAGTAAATTGGTATTATCATTTGCTAACAGGATTTTGACATGAAATATATACTTCTAGGCTCTGAAGTTGATATGTAATAACTGCGGACTTATTTCTTCTTGGCTTGCCCCATGATATATTGTAATGAACATAAAATGAGATAGGGACTTCTCGAACTGGAGGCATTTCAAGATAATTCTTATCTACTGTATAAAGGACATCTCTAATTGTTCCCATTAATTATCAAGTAATTTCGTTTGGAGTTGGAACATATCATTTGTGAAAACCTCTTAGTAGTGTATTTGGTTGCCTATTAGGTCCATCAATATATTGTTTATCAACTACTTCAAACAGCTAAAGTATAATAATTTCTGAGAAGAAGGGCCTGGACCTACAAATAGGCATCTACTACTCTAGGAGTAGCATCTGCACACAAATGGGTGCATGGACACAGTAGCAATGACTTCTTAGGATGCGAAGACAGTATCTGTAGCCAAACAAAAAAACTTGGAGCCTATTCCTCAACTTTGTCTTCGAACAGAGGGCAACTACATTTCAGAACAAACATACCACGTGCAGCTTTGCTTCATTCACGATCCATAGGCTACAATGAAGGCAAACTTCATCGTCTATTTTTAGGAAGTTGGCTAATTTTTTCAGAACTAAATTTTCCTATTGGTTAAAAAATCTCAACAACGAAAAATTTACATTCAATTTCCCCAAATCAATCAAATTTCCCAAAACTTATGTGTATAATCGCAAGTATAATTTTTTATACAAGGCTGTCATTTATATTTTATTTTATTTTTTGAACTGATAAGATTTACCAACCTTTCTAATACTTGTATACATCCAAAAATACT